>CM077218.1:48253361-48338361 GCA_039654775.1 Spinibarbus caldwelli | reverse complement strand
GAAAGTGGCTAATTTATTTCTGATTAACAATACTATGCTTTTAACAAAATAAACTGACATATAACCATCCTAAATATTTAACAGATCAAGACATTTGGATCTCTATTACATCTATTAAGTGCTAGAAAGCAGGCAAAAATGGAAGATACTTGTTTGTATAAACTATATTCTATGATCATGTTTCACTTCAGATAATAGAAACATGAGATCACATTATTATCAGTTGAGGACGAGAAATTGAGATGAAAATGGAAATTTTATAGGTACTTCACGCTGTCAGATACAGTTTCTTTCCCGTAAAGTCTTTTGTGTATGTTTTCATTGTCTCCTTTTTTAATGCATGAAGAGATGCTTTGCCTTTTCTTATTGCATTGTTTAAAAAATACTGCATTTTTAATAACATTGCCTTTCATGTGCACGAAACGCATTTAAAACAAATGTAGTTTCAAATGAATGAACTATATAATAAATGTTTAATTACACAGAAAATCAAACAGTGATGTCTTTGTTTGGGATATTCAGATTTCCCGTCTGGGCAGCAGGTTAATCGAGATGCTTTTAGAAACACCTCCTTGTTTGTGGTTCTTTTAGATGTTTCCTAGTTAAAGCATTTCCTGTATTCAATCTCTCTGTTTCCTTCAATGAAAACCGCTTTGTTCTCTGTATTTCTGTTCAGAACCTCCCCTTCGGTTTACAGGTAAAGTCACTCCTACAAGATCAATGAACACAAGCGGCGTTTGCTGCATAATACAGCTAATAAGTTTCTACTTCCGACACGCAAAAACATGTCAAGCATTCAGAAAGAAAATACGAAATGCAGAAACAATAGTCTGTTCTGTCTGTGAAAAATAAATAAATAAATAAATAAAATACTGGTTATAGGGATATACAATACTTTTAAGCAAGGCAGTTTGTGCTCATGTCATTTACTGAGGCTTTTTCAGATTAATTACAGTTTGTGGTTGGTACTATGACACGCAAATGAGAGAAAATGATGACACTATCTGACTAATTTCATTAGAGTGTATTGTTAACCACTGGAATGACAGGTAACTGTAATTCATTTTCATAGGTTGCCACAGTTTTCATGGGAATTATGAAGGAATTTACAGGAATAGCTCATCCAAAAGTGAAAATTTACTCACTTTCAGGCCATTCAAGATGTAGATGACTTTGTTTCTTTATCAGATTTGGAGAATTGTATCATTACGTCACTTGCTCACCAATGTATCCTCTGCAGTGAATGGGTGCCGTCAGGATCCATTGGTGAGCAAGTGATGTAAAGCTACATTTCTCCAAATCTGATGAAGAAACAAACTCATCTACATCTTGGATGGCCTGAAAATGAGTAAATTTTCTGTAAATTGTCATTTCTGGGTGAGCTGTTCCTTTAAAATGTTGGTGATTTGATATTACTTGAGTGCGTGTCTGTGTGTATTGTAAGCAACTGAGACTCGACTGTAAACAAATGAACGCTTTGTGTTTGTGTGCATCATGTGATTTTTTAGACTGGCTATTTCTGCCTGATACTTTATCAGCGTGAAGCATATTTTTGACAAATACAAATACTAAATTGAATTGTGCAATTGCACATCAACAGTCATAAACACAGATGTGGTGAGTAAAGGAAGTACCACACTGCTGTTCAAAAGTTTGGGGTCGAGGGTTAACTACAACTAAAACCATAAAAACAACTGTATATGTTACTTGAAGTAAACTAAACCTTAACTGAAAAAGGATTCAATTAAAAAAAAAAAAGCTAGTAATAAAAATGAATAAAAACGATAGAAACATTACTATAGCGTTTGTTGAAAATGATCTGATCTTTAATAACATTGAAAAATGTATAAAGAATGTTTGTACAAAGAAATAACATTTTCATAACTTAATGGGAACGTTAGCAAAACGTTCACAGCTGGGTTAATTGTATTTGTGTGTTCATTGTATTTCTTATGTGGAGTTAATAGCTTTTCTATTTGTCTCTTCACGTCTCTCAGGGGACGACAGTGGCAGGGCGGTCACTTCCTGCGAGACAAATGGAGCCCACAGAGAGAACACACAACAACAGGCACATTCTCTGTCTCGCACACACACACACACACACACACACACACACACACCTATCACTAAACGCGATTCTTCAAACTCATAGATGTTACAGACCGCTGTTCCAGGTGTAACTCTTCCTCTCAGTCGTCTAGCAGTCTAGAGTCTCTGTGACTGGCTGTAGAGAGACATGCAGTCAGACCCAGAGCTGCTGTTATGTAATCCAGCACTTCTGCACTCACTGAAATCCGCTCCGCTGCGTTCCAGCAGACTCACGCTGAGATAATAGACACTAACCTCGAATGATGTTCATCATCAACCTCGTGTCAAATAGACTGTCTGTGCACATACAAGAGAAAAATCATAAATGACATCTCTTTAATATCTCCTGATAGTCCTGATATTTCTACTGAGAGCTGAGCGTTTCAGAAGAGATCTTAGCGATGTCTCAAACTGCACACAAGCGAGGGAGCAACTTTTGAGCAATAAAAGGTTCCTCTGAGACTATGCTGATTTTAGATATTTTTAAATAATAATAATAATAATAATAATAATAATAATTTTAAATGATAAATTATATATATGAATAATGCTCACTAATTGTATTATTAGTAATTAATTATAATTTATTATAACTAAGAATTACGGTTTATATAATACTACTAATAATACTTCTAATATATTATCATTATTATTATTATTACATATAAATGCTATGATTAATATTGATTGCGTGTGTGTATATTGTTATTATTATTATTATTATTATTATTATTATTATTATTGTTATTTTACATTATATACATTACTGCATTAAACTAACTGAGACTTGTTTCACACTTGCTTATCATTGCATCATTTTGTTGATTTTGATTGCTTCCATTGTCCTCATTTGTAAGTGGCTTTGGAAAAAAAACATCTGCTAAATGACTAAATGTAAATGTAATGTACATTTGAAATTATACATTAACTCTAAATTTTTGTATATATATTTAAATTGTATATATATTTTGTATTTTTTATTTAAAGGTTTATTTTGTAGTTTATATTTTTATCTTCCTAAATTTTTTTCTTGCTCTTATTGTATAGCTTTTACTTATCTTATTTTAAATTTGTTTACCTCATTGTTCTATTACTTACTCTTGTTTTTCTGTTGTCTTTGTCAAGCACCAGTTTACCAAGACAATATGTATATGTATATGTATATATGTGTATGAATGAATGAATGAATGAATGATGCATTTATATAGCACTTTATTGTGTATTGTCGTACACCCAAAGCGCTTTACAATCATGTTTACACAGTATATATATATATATATATATATATATATATATATATATATATATATATATATTCCAATTTCCAAAATGAAAGACAGAGGGAAGCTTGGCATCTCAGCAGAGCAGTGGATTTGATTATTTTCTCTGTGTTTTTTGGAAGCTCGAGGCGAGATTGGGAAAGTGGGTTATTTTAGGATTTATTTGGCCTGTTCTGCAGTGGGAACTGAGATCAGAGAGCGGAGAAGACGCAGATAATCCCGATTACTGAGAACATCTGACTGCTACACAAAACCACATATACACACATGCACGCACATACACACAAACACACACACACACACACGCACACACACACACACACACACCATGTACTCAGTACTGTACTCAGAATCTCTCCCTTCAACAAATACCCTGCTTTTTTATCATGCTGTATTGATATTTTCTCTTTACTGTCAGGGTTGGGGTATATTTTTCCTGAATAAACGTGAAGAACCTTTTACCACAGTAAGAATAGAGGTACTAATTGGATTAACAGTCACTCACTCTTCACTTGTGTTCACGTCACTAAACTTAGACTGCTAAAACTGAATTAGCATGCTGCTACTGGTGAAAAATAACACTGTTTTAGCTGGATAAACACACACACACATCAGTTCTCTAGTGCCATCATTAATTTAGTCTGTCTGCCGACTTCAGCCATAAATAAATGCAAATTCATTTGTTTTCCATTAATTTAAGATGGATCGTCTCTCATCTGAGGATAGAGAACTAGAGTCCAAAATGCACGATGCTGCCAGTTGACAGAGAAAATGTAATAGCAACACATTGCTACTGGCTGTGAAACTGTACATTGTATTGTTTTATGAAAATAACACGTTGTCCCTGTGAAAATGAATTTCTTAGATGGTTTTCCCTTTTATGCTTGAAGCAATCAGTGATGCAGATACTAGCTATACATAGGGAGTGTTTTGTAAAAAAACAAAACAAAACAAAACAAAACAACTAAAAAAATAAAAACAAGCAAAAACTGGTAAAAGACAAATCAAAATTTCTTTACTAAACCTAAAACTTATTTATGATTTCATTCACTCATGTCAGAGTTAGACAATTATGGAAGCCTATTTATTTATTTATGAATGAGTTAATGAATAAATAAATAACATTATTTTCTTGTATGCATTTGTATAAAACAATTTTAACTTTGTTTCTTACAATTTGGTACTTTATTTCTCCTTTTTGTAACCTTTTATTGCACAAAGATATATAAAATTTTGTTTAAAACTTCTTGCATTTACCTTTTATATTCTGAGGCATAAAGGGCCTTCTATAGCATTCAAAGCATAAATTATTCCTAAATTTCCCAGTTTTTTTTTTTTCTTCTTCTTTCAGGTTTTTAATGCCATTTAGAGTTGGGTAAGTGCTAATAGACTAGTTTACCCATAAATACACATTTTACTCACTCTCATGTTGTTCTGTATGACTTTCTTTCTTCATGGAACACACGTGAGATGTTAAAACAGTTGATGATGCTATACATTTTCAGGGCCTGAAAAAGAAAACACCATTTAAGTATAATAACAGTCCATATTCCAAGTCTTGTGAAGTCACATGATGCTTTGTGTGATAAACAGACTAAAAGAGTTTTCATTATTCCATGAAAATCTTCCTCTTCATTGCCATTCTCATTCACACTTCCACATATTCAAATATGCTGTATTGTGCATTATACACTCAAAACACTGAATATAGGTGTGCATGCATTTGAGAGCTCATTTTGGGATGAATCATTGCTTTAATTTTGGACTCTGTAGGGAACTCACAAGATCTAAAGCTCTTCACACACGGTGACGTCGTGAGGCTCATGATCACTGTGAATTTCCTTTGGGATGAACACAGAAAACAATGTTTAGTCGTAACAGTTCACAATATAGTGTTCTTACTTACAAGGACTGTTTTTCACTACAGGACAGCCCAGCTCTGAACTCGAGGGAGTGAGCTGTTAACCAGCTATTCTCTCAGCTCTCTGGAAGCATCTGATGCCACTGTGTGGCTTAGGGGTCAAATGTTTTATGAGCTCAAGGTTTGTGGGTTCAAATCCCCTGGAGGAAATCTTAAAGATTTACAATGTTCTGCGGTGAGCTGCTGGTGACGTGATTCTCTTTGCTGCACTGCTGCTTCAGCCCTCAGCGCCTCACGATGTGAAAATCTACTGTGAATAATAATAATAATAATAACAACAGCAACAACATCATCAACAACTGATTTTTTCCACTGCTACAATATTCTACTGATTATCAATTAATAATAATAATAATAATAATAATAGTAATAACAACACCAACATCAGCTGATTTTTCCATTACTACAATATTCTATTGATTATCAATAATAATAATAATAATAATAATTATCGATTACTTATTTCAAAATTTTCATTGGATTCCTACCAAAAAAAAAAAAAAAAAAAAAAAGCTGTTTAAAACCTACCAACGAACCAAACAAACTACATTTTTCCCCATTTCATTACTATAATTTTCTATTACTTATCAAATTGTCATTGGGTTATTTCTCAAAACAACACTTTAAAGAGTTAGTTCACCCAAAAATGAAAATTAGCCCATGTTTTACTGACCCTCAAAGCAAGTGTATATGACTTTTTTTTTTTTTTCCCAGATGAATCCAATCGGAGTTATATAAAAAATTTCCCTTGCTCTTCCAAGCATTAGAAAGGGAGTAGGCGAGTGTTTTTGTTCAACAGTCCAAAAGTAGTCAAATAAAGCATCCATAATAAAATGTGCCTCACATGGTTCCGTGGGGTGAATAAAGGCCTCTTGTGTTTTTGTAAGACAAATATCCATATTTAAAATTATATAATTTTATTTATTTTTTTTTTATCACTTCTGCTGACTGTCATATGTGCAAGCCGTTCTGGGCGGATGACGTAGGACGTATGCGCCACGCACGCTTTGAGGGTAAAACGGACTAATTTTCATTTTTAGGTGAACTTACCCTTTAAAACTAACTAACTAACTAACTAACTAAATTATTAACTAATTAACTAAAACTCACTCACTCTTTCCCCTGTTTCATTAGAAGAATAGTCTAATGGAACAGAGAAAAAGAGTGAGTGAGTGAGTGAGTGAGTTAGTTTTAGTTAGTTAGTTACTGTCAAGTGTGCTCTGTGTCTGCCCTGTGTTTTGGTGTAGGACTTTTATGTTGAAGTGTTGTGCTTTTTTCCCTGTGTTCTCTTCCTGTGTTTTAGTTCCTGTTCCTTCCATCACCTTGCCTGCTTGTTAGCTCCCATGGTTACCCTTGTTTGTTTCCATAGTTACTTATTGGTTCCTCTCCCTTGTTACCTTTTTATCCCCTGTATTTATAGCCCTAGTATTTCCTTTGTTCCTTTGTCAGTTGTTGAATGTCTGTGATGGTTGCTCTCTGCCTTGTCTGAGTTCCTTGTTGTACCCATGTCGGATTACTTGCTGCTTCCTGGATTTTCATTAAACTCCTGCACATAGATCCTCATCTTGTCTCTGCAATGTTACAGTTACTTTCCAGATTATTCACTGTATGGATCATTCACTATAGGGCTGTCCCCTAGTAGCCGACTAATCGTTAGTCGACCAGAAGAGGTTTGGTTGACCAAAATTTTATTAGTCGCTGTCTATGGTTAGTCTATGGTAATACAGTACATCGGGCAGGACATCCAAACACTCGCCTATCATTCATTGACCTCAAATATGGCCTGTCATCTGAAATATATAAGTATTAGCAACTTTACATGGCCGTTCAATCTAATGTTAACCTAGAGAAATGTGCACAACTGAAGTGCGGAGTGTGGAACTGAACAGTAGCGTGACAGATGGAGGCGCCGGTGCGCTCACTTGCTCTTAAAATACTCTGTCATTTTTGGTCATACAGATAAGAGTAATACATCTTTCAAATCTGTAAAGACTCTATGTTTATTTGTGTGCACTCAAAATACCGTGCTTTTGTAAAATAATGAAAGCAAACATGATGCGCTTTCTGCCTTCTTGGTCTCTGTGAACTTGAACGTGAAACTCCATGTATATCTTTGCCTTACAGACATTAAAAATATATAGAGAGTGAAATGTCTACTTTCAAGTGAACCAGTTCAAATGGAAAACAAATATTCTCAGATTATGCAATCCGTATGAAACAAGGTGCATAATTACAGCGGAGATGACGAGTCAGTGTCGCCGACTTCATCTCTTAAACCGAAAACAAAGAAAGCTCTAGTTTATCAAATTATTAAAATGGTAATGCAGCCTCCTTACTGTTTTTCACTGACACATTCATTATCATTACTTCTGCCGGTGTGCCGTGGCAAGCTGTATGCGTGTGCTTGAGTGCTTATTTAGGGTGACCATGTGCGCCATTTTTCCCGGACGCATCCTGGCCAGGATTTCCACATTGCCTAAAATATCTAGGTGTTGGCTTTGTTTGCGTGTGCAGACCGATCGGTGCATGATATCAAAGTACAATACAGATGGTTGATGCTATCAAAACGCTATTTCAGTAAATAACAAATGTTTAAGCTTGATTGCACACGTTTATGTTTTATCAGTTTATGGTAATTACCTTTTTGTTACTTTTTGTGATATCTTTCCATAATACAAATCATCACAGTGATCACGATTATTGATTATTAGATAATCAGCATGATCTGAATGTTCATGAGCGTTTCATTCCTGCATGAGAGTAACAGGAAGTTGATATCTCTCAGTAATTGAGCGCTGCGAGTTTTCCCATCTCTGTGAGAAAAGAGAGATGTGAGAGGAGAGACGGGGAGGTGTGAAACGTCACACGCTCCACTCAGCCAACAACAATCACAGACGGAAGATGCCAAGCTGCATTTCCAGTCAATTTCATTAATGTTTCTGTGTGAAAACAAGACTTTTCTTGCTCTGTTTTGCAGCAAAAGTGCTTCATTCTGTAACCTTCAGAAACGCAATTGTGGGAAATGAACTGCACAACATGAGTTCATGAACATATGACCACCCTTATTTACATATCAACACTCAATAATCGATATTCATCCACAAGTCTGGTTCTGATGGACGTTAGTATGAACGACATGTATGAGTTTTATTTTGGAGTGAAATGTGAACCTTTACTTATGGAATTATTTGCTGAATAATAGTCGTCACTGTAAAACTAACCAACCTACAAACTAAATACTTTTTTTTTTCTGTTCCATTACTGTAATATTCCTTTACTTGTGGATTCACTGGATTATTCCCCAAAATAGCACATTAAAACTAAAGCAATTTAAATAATTTTAATATATTTTTTTTTTCATTCCATAACTATAATATTGATTTACTTACGGAATTATTCAATATTCTCAAATAGAGCATTTTAAAACCAACCAACTAATTAAACATTTTCTCATTCTATTACTATAATATTAATTTACTTATGGAATTATTTACTCAATTATTGCCAAAGAGTGCACTTTAAAATCAACTAACTATTCTTCCATCCCATTCATATAATATTCATTTACTTATGGAGACATTTACTGGATTATTTACAAAAGGATCACTTTAGATCTAACTAACTAATTTAATAACTATTCCTTTGCTTATGGAGTAATTTACTGGATTATTTCCAAAAAGAGCACACTAACTAACTAACTAACTGTTTTGTGTTGCATTTTTATAATAATCCTTTCCTTATATAATTATTTACTAGATTATTACCAAAGAGAGCTCTTTAAAACTACTGACATACCTACTTACTTAAGTAAATAACTAAATGATTTATGTTCCATTAATATAATAATACTTTATTTAGGGAATTGTTCACTGGATTATTCCCAAAGAGTACACTCAGTAACACACACGGCACAGGTGCGTTTCAAGTGTCAGGTGTTGGTTTCCATGGTAACCCTGTGTCCGCCGCTGTGCCAATATATATTTCTTTCTGTCTCGTTGCACACACACACATATAAAGGTTTTGAATAAAATCTCAGTCTCCCAGCAGACTTATTCACACAAGACAACGTCTCATTACAAAGTTGCCATGGCGATATGTGCGCTCAGAAAGATTCCCTATCGAGAAGAAAACAGATCAGGATCGACGGCATGCAGAGAAAATGAGTCTTTCATCAGGGGCCGACACCAGGGTCTGATTAGTTCCTGATTATTGTCCTTTTCAATGGGCCACAGTGTGTTTAGCTCATGAAGAGACGAGAAAGCGACAGATGTAATTGTGTTTGAAGCAGAGCTGTGTTTTACACCCACTGTGTTTCATTAGAGCTGGTTTGCCGTCAACAGGACTGAAAAGGTTTAATCTTCAAATGAAAGATGACTGGAGATCTGCTGTATGACCCACGAGCGCCACAGACAGATGAAAGCACATGTAAAAAGGATAATAATAACATTTTGTTCAGCATATGAGGAGTCACAGATACTAACAAACAAAGTTGAAACTAGATCCAGTAATCAAATCAGTCACATACTGTATATAATAATTTGCTGTGAAAAGACAATAAATGGCTCTAGAAATAAATACGTTGTTATATTTTCATATCATTGAACATAAGCTAGTCCAGTCCAAACCATTATACACATGCAAACTGATATCTGTGGCTGTTTCTCAGAATTTCACGTCATGCCTTATCTTTTTTTTTTTTTTTTTTTTTTTTTACAGTGCACAAGAACTATATAGGAAAAGATAATAGGGTCAGAAATTAACAAGTTATATTTGCCCCTCATTTACTTTTGTCAAGGGCAGATTTTTTTCGAACCATAAATCAACACACTGTGTGTTGTGAAATATGTCAAAATAAAAAAGAAAAGAAAACATCTGAAGCATACTGTGTCTTTTTTAATTACTGCATGCAGCTTCATGAGCTCAATTTAATTGAGAGCTCACATGGGATATTTGTGCATATACTGTATGCATGCAGGTATAAAATAAAGAAATAATCAAATACATGCATACAAGAATGAACAAACAAATGAATGAATATTGCATGAAAATAAAAACACAACAATGACAAGAGTAATCATATTAATAAACTAGATTTTTTTCGATTCCATTACTTACTAAATTATTTCACACAATTATTCAAGAGAGCATAGAAAACTAACAAACTAAATGATTGACTGGCTAACATACACTACATGTTTCTATTAGTAGAAAATTCCTACTTACCAAATTATTCAAGCGAGTTTATTAACTAACACCTACTAACTAACTAACTAACTAAAGAAGTAACTAGATTTGTCTGTTTCTAGAATATTACATTATAACATTATTTCACTGGATTATTCAAGAGAGCAGTTACTAACTAAATAACTAACTAACTAGATTTTTTCTATTTCTAGAATATTACTAACACTATTTCACTAGATTATTCAAGAGAGATATTAACTAAATTTTTAAATTTCTAGAATTTTATATTACAACATTATTTCACTGGATTATTCAAGAGAGCAGTTATTAACTAACTATCTAACTAGATTTTTCTATTTCTAGATTATTACTAACATTATTTCACTAGATTATTCAAGAGAGTTACTAACTAACTAGATTTTTCTATTTCTAGAATTTTACATTACAACACTATTTCACTAGATTATTCAAGAGAGTTACTAGCTAACTAGATTAATCTATTTCTAGAATTTTTCACTAGTTTATTAGATTGTTCAAGAGAACAGTCAAAAACTAAGATTTTTCTATTTTTCTTTAAGATGGCACTTAAAACTAACTACAACTAACTAACTAACTAACTAACTAACTAACTAACTAACTAACGAGAATACAAAATACTTTGAAGTTGCCTTGTTCTGAAGTGTGATATGCACAAGCCTGTTGCTAATTATTTGATTATTTTCTATTTTTAATTATTTTGCTAATGCAATTAATTTGCATGCAATTTAACTGAGAGGTTGCATGAGATATTTGTACATGCACAAAAGGATTTATCACACCAGAGCAATATTTAAAATAATAATAATTTGTTAAATATGTGTGACCAGTTGCAGTGCCTAAGCTAAGCACCTTCCCATATACATTTGGACTATAAAATACTGATATTGATTAAAAAATCTCCATGGACATGTTGTGCGTCAGCAGCGCTGCCACATCTCTAAATATCTGAGATATTATTGTTCAGAGTCTCTGATCTTTCTTCATCATAACATTTCAATGTTAGGCTTGTTAACTGCCAGTGAATGTCTTCATTTATCTCAACCAATGACTGTAAGATGACCTCTTGTTATCTGATAGTAAGTTAACAGTTCATTCTGAGATAATGTACATCAATTATACAGTAAATCAACAGCACTGCTCCAGCTGTGAACACTAAATACGTCACAAAACTACATTCACAACAGATTAAAAGTGATATTGTCTAATCATTTACGCAAACACATGTCGTTCCAATGCCATATTCTTGAAAAAAAAAAAAAAAAAAAAAAAAGGTCCATACTTGATTTGAGACACACTGAATATAACATGCGCTGCTAAATTATGCACAATGCAACCAGGGACATTTGTTAAAAAAAGATAAAAGGAGTGCATTTTGATGTCTTGTTGATTTTAAAGTTATTTGTACCTATTTTGCCAAGGACTTCATTGTTTGGAGTTAGGATTTCATGACAGTGCTGGTTTATAGGGTCAAATCTGATCTTGTAAGTTCCACTTTCTACCAAAACGGCTGTGAAGAGATTGATGTAAATGTGTACACCCAAGTAATTTCCCACAGATCAGTGTGAAACCTGAAGAAACCACTGAGGAAAACAACAGTCATATGTTAGCATGCAACTTCTCACACTGCTTCTACTGTATTTATGTTTTCATTTCAGACCATTTAGTGCATTTTTGTGTTCTATGTGTTCTAAAATCTATAATACAGAAAATTAAAAAAGTGAATTACAATTGAAAATAGCTATTTTCTATGTGAATATATTTTAAAATGTAATTAATTTCTGTGATCAAAACTGAATTTTCAGCATCATTTCTCCAATCTTCAGTGTCATGTGATCCTTCAGAAATCATACTAATATGACAAAAAAAAAAAAAAAAAAAAGCGAAAGAAAAGGGAATTGTGTTATATCTTTGGGTCAGATATAGCAGTGTCAGATATAGCAGCTGATTATGGTCTGACTTCAGTCGCCCAGTAATATTTCTCTTTATATCAGTCATACGTCATGTTAATATCTGATCTCGGCCCTTCAATGACATTGTCATGAGCTGCAGCAGTATAATAGCATCTTACATAAACAGCATCTGTTTGAGATTAAGGCAGAGAGATGAATGAATGCTGGAAGATGCTTGAAACAAACTCAAGTGTGTCTCTGTTAATTAGGACTCCATTCAGGTCAGTCTGAGGAGAAAATTACACACAGGCTCTGGGCTTCTACTTCACTTACAGTCAAAGCCATAATTCACAAGACTACAAAGAAACAAATCCAATTCAAGATGATACCAGTTTAAAAGATCATGAAAGGAGAATTAAATTGGGTTCACTAAGCAAAGTGTACCATATTTGCCAAAGCCGCTGTTACTGTGCCCATGGTTCAACCTGGCATCAACCTATCAAATAAAGGCAAAAAAATAAATAAATAAATAAAAATAAAAATAATAATAATAAATAAATAAATAAATAATAAATAAATAAATAAATAAATAAATAAATAAATAAATAAATAAAATAAATAAAATTATTAAAAAAAACAACATCATCAACAACAATGTATAAAAAATATAAACACAAATATACCAATAAATAAATAAACACATAAATAAATAGTGTGTAATTAACATGAAATACTAATTTAATTAATTAATTATTATTATTTTTTTTAATGGACATGTACTATGGTACTACCCTTTTTAGTGTAGGCGCTGTTGTGCCTTCTTGGAGAGTGACATGGTGTTGGTGGTCTAGGTGAGATCCTCTGTGATGTGCACCCCCAGGAATTTAGTGCTGCTGACTCTCTCCACAGTCGAGCTGTCGATGGTCAGTGGGGGGTGGTCAATGGAGTTTCTCCTGAATTCCATCACAACCTCCTTTGTCTTACTCACATTGAGGGACAGGTTGTTAGTTCCACACCATTCAGCCAGCTGTGCCATTTCCTCTCTGTAGTGCGTTTCATCGTTGTTGCTGATGAGACCTACCACTGTTGTGTCATCAGCAAACTTTATGATGTGGTTGGAGCTGAACTTGGCAGTGCAGTCGTGGGTCAGCAGCGTGAAGAGCAGCGGGCTGAGCACACAGCCTTGTGGGGCACCTGTGCTCAGTGTAGTAGTGCTCGAGGTGTTGTGGCCGACATGGACTGACTGAGGTCTTCCGGTTAGAAAGTCCAGGATCCAATTACAGAGGGAGGTGTTAAGGCCCAGCAGGTTTAACTTGTTGATGAGTTGTTGTGGGATTATTGTGTTGAATGCTGAGCTGAAGTCAATGAACAGCATTCTAACATAGGAGTCTTTATTTTCTAGGTGGGTAAGAGCCAGGTGGAGGGTGGAGGAAATTGCATCGTCTGTAGAGCGGTTTGGACGGTATGCAAACTGGAGCGGATCGAGTGTGTTGGGGAGGCTGGTTTTGATGTTGTGCATGACTAACCTCTCAAAGCACTTCATCATGATTGGAGTCAGTGCTATGGGACGGTAGTCATTTAGACAGGACACAGATGATTTCTTTGGTATCGGTATGATTGTTGTGGATTTGAGACATGTGGGGACGACAGCCTGGCTCAGCGAGGTGTTGAAGATATCTATAAGGACATCTGTCAGCTGTTCAGCACAGTCTTTCAGTACACGGCCAGGTATGCTGTCAGGACCCGCAGCCTTGCATGGGTTAACCCTAGATAGGGTCTTCCTTACGTCGGCTGGAGACAGACAGAGCACCTGGTCGTTGGGAGGTGTGGGCAGTTTTTGTGCAGGTGTGTCATTCTGCATTTCAAACCGTGAATAAAAGTGGTTGAGTGCATCTGGGAGGGATGTGTCATCATCACAGGCCTGTGGTGGGGGCTTGTAGTCAGCTGTTATTGAGTCGGTTCTGTGCTCCTCTATAACTGTCTGGTTTGGGTCAGCCAGCAAATCAGATATAAGAAGACTGCAGCGGTTTATTAGGACAGCAGAAAGGATCATTAGTGTCCACCTGCCCAGCCTTCAGGACTTGTACAACTCCAGAGTGAAGAAATGGGCAGGTAACATCATCACAGACCCCTCTCACCTTGGACACAACCTGTTTGCACTTCTCCCTTCAGGCAGATGCTACAGATCTCTGTGCACTAGAACATCTAGGCATAAAAACTGTTTTATACCCCCATGCCATCTCCAGCCTAAACAGCTAACACAGGAATTATTACCTGTGTTCTGTAATTCATGCCTGTAATTCATTCTCCATCTCTAATTATTGCCTCTCTCTCAAGTACAATGTAAATATATATGCATATTTTATATACAGCTGTATATATAGAGTAAATAATGCACAAATCTGTACATAAATCTTCTGTTCCAGATTCATACACATTATTATTTATTGTTAAGTCTTGTTTAAATGTTTCTGTTCTCATGAAAGATAAGTATGTATGTATGTATGCATGCATGTATGTACCAAGAGCTTCTTAAAAACCACAACAAATTCCTTGTGTGTTTGTGCACACTTGGCGAATAAATCTGATTCTGATTCTGATTCTGATATAAAAATCCTACTACTGCTAAATTCTGAAGAAAACAAAACAAAAAAAAAAAAAAAAAAACTGAGGTTTTGATTATTGCACCATTGTTTTCTCTTTCTCTTTCTGCTGCTCTGACGTGAGAGAATCTCCAGCATCGGGTCTCCGGCGGACGATTGTGCCGGCAGATGGTCTGTCCAGGTTGAGTTGGAGGACACACTGTGCACTGACGTACGACGGCACATGAAGACCCTCAAATACACACAAACTACACCTCTGAACATAAAAACACAAACCAGCAAGACACGTATGCCAACATATGCTGCATCCTTGCCATCTGCGTGTGTGTTTGTATGACCTTTCATCCCCTCGCTGAGTCAAGTGTGTTTGCAGAGAGGCTCTTCTTCACCCAAACTGCTTTGTGGCTAATGTCTTTCTTTGCATGCTCAGAGTGATTTATCTAAAAATAAAGCCACTCTGCTGCTCATCTATGGAAATATCCTCCGCAATGGCGCAACACTGCTTTCCTCTGCCAACAGCGCGAACGCCAACACAATCGGTGCGCATATGTGTGCATCCTTTAGATATTTTTGACTGTAGCAGCGATGTTCCTTGGTTCTTTTGAGCTTTGAACGCCTACACCACCCCCTCCGAGAGAGAGAGACAGCGACGAGGAAGAGGAAAGGTTGTAGTTGTAGATGTGGAGGTTGTCGAGCTGAAGTTGTAAGAGTGTGGGCAGGTGAGATCGAACAGCACGGGCTGCTCTTTTTGTTATTTACAAAAGAAACGTACATGCAGATTGACAGAGGTGTCTGCATTCTTGCTTCGCAGACTGACAGTATAAGCTGAGTATGTGGGCTACTGAACTCAAATACTCACCGTTTGAAACCCCTGTGACTTTCTGTCTTCTATGGAGAATAAAAGGAGACGTTTTGCTGAATATCAACGCTGCTCTTTTCCATACAATGAAAGTCAGTGGGGCTGTAGAGTCAGGAAAAGACAAGAAAGCACCATAAAGTACCATTAAATATTGATAATTACCATCCTGTAAGCTGATAGATCATCTACATATATTAATATAAATGCTATATAATTTCCAAGTTTAAACATCAGTTGTGAGAAAAGAACTGACATTAAAAATCAACTAAATTAAATAACTGTTTCCAAAATTCACTAATTGGCTTTTATATCATCACTGTACTAAAGTAAATTGCTAAAATATTATCTAAAAATATTTACAATTTAGCTGTATATGTTAACACTTTCCAAAAAATTAATTAAAAAGTTGCAATTAATCTCATGATTTGAAATTATGGAAAAGCAGATTGTAATAATAATAATAATAATAATAATAATAATAATAAATATATAGTATGTATATTTATAAATTAACATTTATATTTATTAATAAATAAATTATATTTTGTCACTGTATTAAACCAAATTGCTAATGTGTAATAAGAACCTATTTATTTATTAATTCGTTCATTCATTATAGCTATGTTTCTGATTTTAACACATTTTCGCAAATAAAAGAAAATGCAGTAATAACAATTAATATCCTGATTTCTGGACGGTCTTAAAATGGTCATATTTCTATTTCTATTGTGTTTATTGTACTAAAGAAAATTGCTGAAAATTTTGTCTAAAATATATACAGTTTTCATTTAGTGGTTCCTTTAATATGTCTATCATATTTAATATAAATGTTAATTTTAATACAAATTTAATATAAATTCTATATTTTGTAAAATATTTTCCACTTAATTTTTTTTCTCAAATTTTGTTACAGATGCCCTAAAAATCCATGCAGGAGGACAAAAATCAATTTGATTCACAAAATCATGTTGATGAGCATTTGTATCCATATAAAAGCTCGACAGCTTGCAATTGCATTTTGCGTTTAAAAGGAGCAAAACCGTATGGGTTTGGAGCAACATGAGGGCAAGTAAATGACAACTATTCTTTTCAAAAGATTGGCTTTTAAAGATAGTGACACACTCCAGATACAATCTGTTGTATTTAATGCCACATCTGCGCATTGATTTTAATCACAGCATGAAAAGTATGTCAGCTAAGGTGAACAGGTCAGCAGTGTTTGTTCATAAAGGGCACTACCTGGAATCTGTGTCCCATCAGACGAGTTGAATTAAAGGTCATCAGAGCGACCTCACAAAACAGGAAATCAAGTGCAGATGCAACCCGCTTACTCTAATGACTATCATTTAGTGATTAGGGCAAGAGACTTCCTGGTTGGTGTGCTAATTAGGTCATTAACCACTTGCTCAGATGTTGCAGTTGATCTCACCATTTATGACCAGATTTAATAAAAATTAGTTGTTATATTGTCTTTTTACTAAAGTAAATTTTAAAATATTCTGTACAATATTTTCTTTTGGATTATGTATCTAAAATTTACTTGATAGGATTTAGGATTATGTCTCTGATATCAACAATTTTTCAAAATAAAATAAAATAAAATAAAATAAAATGAAATAAAAAATAAAATACTATTAATCACATGATTTCAAAACCAATCTCTAAAATGGTTTTACATTATCATTGTATTAAATGTCTTTGTATTAAAACAAATTGATTGAGAATAATATGAAAATATTTATTTTTTACTTAGCGGAATTTGTGATTTAATTTTTTTTTAAATAAATTATATATGTTTATATGTATGTATACACACACACACACACACACACACACACACACATACATTTACATAGTAGCTGACTAAATATTAACACATTTTCTACAAATAAATAAAAAAAATAATAAATGCATTTATTTAAACGACTATGTATCTGATTAACACTTTTTGCACAAATAATTAAAAAAATAAATCAAATTAAAAAATGTATTTAAAGTACTTTGTATCTGATATTAACACTTTTTCACAAAAAAATAAAAAAATAAAAAATAAATAAAATATAGTTTATTTAAAGCCCAATGTGTCTCATATTAACACTTATACACACATATAAATAAATAAGCTTATGATTTCCGCCCATCTTTAAAATGCTTGTATATCGTTGTTGGATTAAATGGCTTCATATTAAAACAAATTGCTGAAGTATGATTTAAAAAACAAAAACAAAAAAAAAAAAGTCTTGAACCAGCACTAACATATATTAAAAGATTTTTAAACTACTCATGACCACCTTTACAAGAATTTATCATGTTTTATTGTAGGCTTATTTATTGTGTAAAATTGAGTCTAACTTGTTGTAGAATTTATATTAGATAATCTGTTAAGGGGAAAAAAAATCTCTATAGATTTCTATTACAACTGTGGCATGTTGTAGCAATTGGTTCTAAATGTACAGGCGGGTGTTTCTTAATAATAAATGCTATATTGATTAATTAAAAAAAGTCATTATTGGCCTGGTAATGATTAGTAGGCTAGTCTTATTATAACAAATGCTACAGTTAAGAACTATGGCCTTCAGATATGTCAAAAGATGGCATAGATTAAATCATTAAGAGCCTGATGAACTATTAAGGAGTAAGAAATAAACAATATCAATATAAGAACATGTTAAGTTAGATTGACTTCCCATGGCATGTTGAATTAGAACGTCTGTCAAACTATAGCCTACATTATAAGTACCTAAATAATACAAAGTTATATATATATATATATATATATATATATATATATATATATATATATATACATACACTATGTAAACAAGTAATTGTTAACTACACTCTTAAAAATAAAGGTGCTTCAAAAGTTTCTTCTAGCGATGCCATAGAAGAAGCATTTTTGGTTCCACAAAGAACCATTCAGTCAAAGGTTCTTTAAAGAACCAGCTCTTTCTTACCTTTTTATAATCCGAAAAACCTTCTTTCACCACAAATAACCTTTTGTGAAACAGAAAGGTTCTTCAGATGTTAAAGGTTCTTTATGGAACCATTTAGACAAAAAGGTTCTTCTATGGCATCATGAAGCACCTTTATTTTTAAGAGTGTATGATGTTACTTTATTGCAGTTATGTTATCATCCAACTTTTCACTGATGATAGCACAAAAGACCATTTCACAAAAATAAATATATAAGCAAGCAAACAAATAAATAAATAAACCTTATGAGTGAGCATGAGCCAGGACTCTACTAAAACAGTTCAAATAATGCATCACAAATAAAAGATAAATACAAATAATTGCAATTAATCTTATGATTTCTGACCAGATTTTAAAATACAGATTTTTTTTTTTTTTTTTTTAAGCAATCACATTATATACACATTACGTCTACACCAAAATACAGTGCATCCAGAAGGTATTCAAAGCACTTCACTTTTTCCACATTATGTTGCCTTATTCCAAAATGGATTAAATTCATTATTTTCCTCAAAATTCTACAAACAATACCCCAACGTGACAACGTTAAAGAAGTTTGTTTGAAATCTTTGCAAATTTATTAAAAAATAATAATAATAAATCATGTACATAAGTATTCACAGCCTTTGCTCAATACTTTGTCGAAGTACCTTTGGCACCAATTACAGCCTCAAATCATTTTGGGTATGATGCGACAAGCTGTGATCATCATCATTTGGCAGTTATCTGCAATTCTTCACCTCGCCTCGTCACCTCTCTAGCTGTCTGCTTGGATGGGGGCTGGCAGACATTTTCAGGTTTCTCCAGAAATACTTCATTGGGTTCAATCCCAGGCTGTGGCTGAGCCACTCAAGGACATTCACAGAGTTGTCTATAAACCACTCTTGCTGTGTGCTTAGGTTCATTGTCCTGTTGGAAGGTGAACCTTCTGCTCAGTCTGAGGTTCTGAATGGTCTGGACTGGGTTTTCATTAAGGCTCTCTCAATATTTTGGTGCATTGAGCTTTTCTTCTACTCTGATGAATCCCTCAGTCCCTGCCGCTGAAAAACAGACCCACAGCATGAGGCTGCTACCAGCACACTTTACTTTTGGGATGGTACTCTGCAGGTGATGAGCAGAGCTGGTTTCATTCAAACATGATGCTTTAGAATTGAGGTTGATCAGACCAGAGTATCTTGTTTCTCAGAGTCTCAGTGTCCTTTATGTGCTTTTTTGCAAATTCCAAGTGTGTTTTCCTGTGTCTTCGCTGAGGAGAGGATTGAGTCTGGCCACACCGCCATAAAGCTCAGATTGGTGGAGTGTTGCAGTGATGTTTGTCTTTTTGTAGGTTTCTCTGCATATATGATCATGGAGCTCAACTAGAGGGACCATCATGTTCTTGGTCACCAGTTTAGACAAGGCCCTTCTCCATTAATTGCTCAGTTTGCCCAGGAGGCCAGCTCTAGGAAGAGCAAAATACAGTGCATCCTGCTTGTTTCAAACTTCTTCCATTAAGGGTAACAGAGACTACATGCTTCTGTGAACCTTCAAAGCTGCAAATTTTTTTCTGAATCCTTCCCCAGATCTGTGCCTCGATACAATCCTGTCTCGGAGGTCTACAGACAATTCCTTGGACTTCGTGGCTTGGTTTGTGCTCTGACATGCACTGTTAACTGTGGGACCTTATATAGACAGGTGTGTGCCTTTCCAAATCATGTCCAATCAACTGAATTTACCACAGGTGGACTCCAATCAAGTTGTAGAAACATCTCAAGGATGATCAGTGGAAACAGGATGCACCTGAGCTCAATTTTGAGTCTCATGGCAAAGGCTGTGAATACTTAAGTACATGTGATTTTTTAATTTTTTTTCTTTTTAATAAATTTGCAAAGATTTTAAAAAACTTCTTTCACGTTGACATTATGGGGCATTGTTTGTAGAATTTTTAGGAAAATAATTAATTTAATCCATTTTGGAATAAGGTTGTAACATTACAAAATGTGGAAAAAGTGAAGCGCTGTGAATACTTTCCGGATGCACTGTATAACAGAATATTTAGAAAATTGTGGAGATTGTGGAGCAGCTCAGATCTTTTGAGAAGAAAAGTTTGAGTAAAAATTGAGATCTGTGACTTGTTTGTAGATTTTGGTATCTTTGCCAATGTGAGCACAGTTTGAGACACTGTTTGGATGAAATGACACATGTGAGGAGCAGATGACTTCAGCAAAATTTCAATTTGCTCTCATTTATTGTCATTGCTGTCTAACAGCGATACTGTATGTGAATGAATCTTCACAAACACACACACACACACACACACACACACACACACCATCATTTTTCCCGCAGGAGTTGAGCTGTTTGTATCATTAAAGCTCTGGCGATGGGTTGCTATTGGTAACGGCTTAGGTACATCTGAATATTTCCACTTTGCATAAATCATTTTACAGCCTGATCAGATGGTAATAGATTTACATATGATGGAGAAAATATCTCAAGGGTGTCTGACTCAACCGAGAGGAAAAACTCTTTAAACTCACGCAGAGTTTTCAATGAAATGCTTTTCAATTTATTCTGTTTTTGAGTCACCTTCACAGTATTGATACACCCACATACAGCCTGCTTTCAACGGAGAACAAATACACTGATTTTAACTGAACACATTATTACAGAATCTATGACACCCATAAAACAGCTCTTCCAGTGTTTTTTCAGTGTCAGTGTCATAACATCACATTGTCTATTGAACTAGAACTTATTCAAGCATTCTTTATACAAACTTCTGAATACTGTTTGATAACTTGTGTTTTTAAAGAAAGTTCAAAAAGATGAACATTTGCTAAAAGTGAATGGGTGCCATCAGAATGAGAGTCCAAACAGCTAATAAAAACATTACATCACAATAATTCACAAGTAATCCACATCAATCCAGTCCATCGATTAATGTCTTTGTGAGGTGACAAGGAATTTGTGAAAATGGTGCAGTCATGCATGGTGTATTAAACGTTCAATCCATATGAATGCAAATGTGTGCAGTTGCGTAGTGTTTCTTTACAAAGTGGCATCGCCATCCATTGGCCTGGCATGCAGAATGCAGCTTTTTAGTTGTTTTCGTGGATCTGCGAGAACGGGATAATTTTGACAGTGTTGTCGTCTGTGCACTAAACTTTTCAAAACTGCAAAGGAAAACCTTTACTGCTTTTAATAGATCATAGCCTAAAAGTTAAATGTCCAGAATGTTTTCAGCACTAATACACGTTACCTCTTCAGCCCAAAAACAGTTTCTGAAAGCAGGGATTGACATTATTTTTCCTGTCCCATGATGCCAGGTAAGGAAGTTGCTCAGTCTTCATACATCGAGCAAAACATTAAATGTTCAACACAGCCATTTCTCAACACATCATGGTCATTTATCTGTACCGTATGACTTCTTACCCACAAATGTGCCTGTAATACATTTGGACACAGTTTGACACAGTTAGCGTCACCAGCAGAACTAATACAGCTAAAGAGTGCAACAGTGAATGCCCGCTACGTCAGTGGCCTTGACACTCATTTTCTCCATTAGGATTCATAAAAAAAAAACAAAAAAAAAAAAACATTTCAATAAACAGTTTTACTCCATTAACCAAACCAACTAGCTCTGAGATGAATCACATCCGCATCAATATAATTCAAGGTTACATAGTTTATTAAAGTGAGAAAACAAGGAATAAACTACTCATCCCATTAACTATTGTGGATTAATGTTGAGTCATTGATGATAAGTATAAAAACAGCATCAGAAATAAATTTGGACTCAGTAAGACTTTTTGCTTCGAATGAGAAAAAAGGAAAGTTTCCACAAAAATATGAAGCAGCACAACTGTTTTCAACACTGATAACAATAATAAGTGTGTCTTGAGCGGCAAATCAGCATATTAGAATGGTTTCTGAAGGATCATGTGACACTGAAAACTGGAGTAATGATGCTGAAAAATCAGATTTGATCACAAGAATAAATCTCTGTAACCAGAGTGTTTATTTACTCCATTTATCATTAGTTGAGCTGCTAAATCATGCTAGATAAGAGCCCTTATCATAAATAATGGTCAATTAACCTAGCCACAAGAAACATAGGGACACATGACCGCTATTTCCACTTTGTTTTGGTGACTTTGTGTTTAGAACTGAAATAAACAGGTTATGGTATTGAGTTTTCAGTAACAATTAATTTCAATTCCAGTAAGAAGTTCCATTGGACTATTTTACATAAAGTTAGTAACCAAAAATTTGCTTGTAGACATTGACTTACTATAAAAGTCAATGGCTATCATCAACTGTTTGATTACCAATATTCTTCAAAACACACACACACACACACACACACACACACACACACACACACACACACACACACACACATATATATATATATATATATATATATATATATATATATATATATATATATATATAGTGTTCAACAAAAGAAAGAAACTCACCAGATTTGGAACAAGTGGAGGATGAGTAAATGGAATAATTTCAATTTTTGAGTGAATTGTCGCTTTAACAAGAACAATTGGAGCAATATTCTCTCAATTTAATCTCATTGCTGTATAGCAGAAACAAATGAGATATTAAGGAGATCTCATTTGTGATTTTTTCCCTTATGAGACAGCACTGGAGTGACCCTGACAACCCTGTCTCTCACACACGCTCTAAATAGTAAGATACACAGCTACGCTCGGGACTGGTACGCTTTCTGATGGCGTGATGCCAATATCTTTATCACGAGGAAAATATTACAGGGGCATCTGAGGTCTGTGGTTATGCAGTCGTTAGTACAGGTTAGTAGAAACTGCAACAAGTGCTTTACACGCATACCGGGTTTGTTTCTCAAGGCCTCAAAGAGTTTACAACACAAACATTGGGCCGCACAGCACAAACACATACAGAAACCATCACATCAGCAAAGAGAATTTAAAAAAAAAAAAACAAAAAAAAAATTCAGAAACTACTGGTTCAGAGCAACAGGAAGTAAAACTCTTCAACTATATGTGACCCCGCTCATAGACACACAATGTGGTTAAAATGTCACCTCTGTTTTCACACTTTCGTAGAAGTGTAACCAAGGAAGCTGAAAAACAAAACACATCAAAGCAGAGTGTAGTCGTATAAATAACACAAACTCTGTCTCTCGATTTTTAAAAATCAGTTGCATTGAATAAATTAGCAAACTGCACAAAAATGTACCTTTATAGCAGTGTTTGCTGTGAGAGAAAAAAACACTCTTACTTTTTATAACTGTTAAATGTTTGGGCCAATAAGCAGAACACATTAGCAACCAAATAACAATGCCCTAGTAACACAAAACTAAAGCAACTACCTAAACTGTCTCCAAACTGTCAACCATTCAGAACACCCTGGCAACTGCATAACAACAGGCTAAAAACCACCTGACACTCCTAGAACACACTAACAACCAGGCACAACCCAGCAGCAACCAGCTGGAATTGCCTCAGCAACTACGCAGAAAATTCTAGCAACATGATTGCAGTGTTCTAATATTCTGAAAGCCATAGCAACTGCACAGCAACAGGGTAAAAAACACCCCAAACCCCTTAACAACCATGCAGAACACCCTAACAATGCCCTAAAAACCACACAGAACACCCTAACAACTCACTTGCAAAGTGCTATAAATCAGAGCACCCTAACAACTGCACAGCAACAAGTTAAAAACCAGCCAACACTCCTTGACAACCACCTACAACACTGTAGCAGTCCCCTAGAAACCAGTCACAACCCAGTAGCAAGTAATTGCCTCAGCAACCACGCAGAACACCCTAATTACAATGTACAAACACTCAGAACGCCCTACTAACTGCACAGCAGTAGCTTAAAAACACCTAAAACAACTTAACAACCATCAAGAACATCCCAGAAACCGTGCAAAACACCCTAGCAACTTGGCAGCAATGTACTATAACTCAGAGCACTCTAGCAACTGCACAGAAACAGCTCAAAACAACTTAACAACCATCCAGAACATCCCAGAAACCATGCAAAACACCCTAGCAACTCAACTGCAATATGCTAACATTCAGAACATCCAAGAAACTGCACAACAACAGGATAAAAACACCCCAAAACACCTTAACAACCATGAAGAACACCCTTGCAATACCATAGCAACCACCTAGAAATGCCCAAGCAACCATACAGAACACTCTAACCACTCCCTGGCAACCACACAGAACACATTAGCAACCACAGAAAGCAATTTTACTGCAATGTGCTACTAGAGTAACTGCACAGCAACGGGGTACAAAAAACAACCCAAACCCTCTAACAACAATGCAGAACACCCCAGCAACTCGAATAAAATGTACTAACACTCAGAACACCTTAGTAACAGCACAACAACAGCTTAAAACACCCAAAACAAGTTAACAACCATCCAGAACACCCCAACAACCATACAAATCACCCTCGCAACTTGAATGCAATGTGCATACACTTTCAACACCCTAGCAACTGTACGTAAAAAACATTCAAAACCCCATAACCATGCAACCACTAAACAATGCCCAAGTAATCACCCAAAATGTCCTAGTAGCTTCATTGCAACATGCTAGAAATGAGCCATTACTCCCTGATAACAACCCCAAACACCCTAGCAACCACATAGTAACATGCAAACAACTACTAAAACACCTTAGCAGCCACATAGGAATGTCCAAGGTAAAACACAATCAAGTAGTAATGTAAAACATACTAGTAACTGCATTACAACATGTTAAAAACCACCCAGAGATCCATAGAAACAACCAAACACCCCAGCAACCACATAGTGGCATGTTAACAGCTACTAAAAATACCTTAGCAACCACATAGCAATGCTCAAGTAAAATGCTGTCAAGCAGTCAAGTAAAATGTATTAATAACTGCATTGCAATATGCTAGAAGCCACTCAGAGCTCCCTAGCAACTACCCAAACACCCTAGCAACCACATAGTGACATGGTAACAGCTACTAAAACACCTTAGCAAGCACATAGCAATGTCCAAGGTAAAATACAGTCAACTAGTTATGTAAAACATCCAAGTAACTACATTACAACATGCTAAAAAAACCACCCAGAGCTCCCTAGCAACAACCAAACACCCTAGAAACCACATAGAAACATGTCAACTGCTACTAAAAGCACCACATAGCAAAGCTAAACTAAATGCAGTCAAGTACTAATGCAAACCTCCGCTAGAATCCAGCCTGGACCACCAAGTAGCATGTTAACAGCTACTAAACACCTTAGTAACTGCATAGTACCACCCTAGCGACCACCCAAGACACCCTAGCAACATGCACCACTAATACTTTCTTTAAAAAATGTAAACATCTTCTTTGTATTGCATAAAATGCACACATTGCATAGAAATGCCTTTTATTGATGTATTTATAATAGTTTTAGTTGACTTAATTTTTTTCCCACAATAAGTGCTCTGTTTGGCCTCCCAGAGCTCTTTTCCTGCGGCTGAGGAATGCAGCAAACAGCCAGAGAGGAAAGTACATTGGGTCATTATCACAGGGAATGGAGCCATCGGGAGGGGAAGAGCAAGCGTCAGATGAGGGTTGGGAACAGTAGCGTGCTGTGTGCTGCAAGGCCTGCTGGGAACGGCACTCCGTGTTCCTGGAATGCAGGTCTGATTTTAGCTGACATCCTTCGGTCCACGAAGCAGTGACTCCTGCTAATGAGCCATCGAAACATGGGCTTCAATGAGACTGCAAAACACACAAACACACACACACACACACACACTAATGCAACGAGGAGGCCTGGATGCGCACGCATACTTGAGATCGCATTAAAGATCTCTCTCTACCCCTCCTTCCCTCTCTCTCTCTCGCTCTCTCTCTCTCTCTCAATCTCCAATCAGCCCAGTTGCTGAATAATACAAAGCAAACACTGACCTACTTTTACACACAGGGAACATGCGATAACGAAAACCAGCAGTGGCTCGGCTGGACTGGAGCAAGAGCGCTGAGTGAGAGAGAGAGACAGGAGGGGTAGAGATGAGAGGAGAAGTGCTCTAATCTCTGCTGTGCTCACTTGTAGTTAAATTGACACTCAGGCACCAGAGGCCTGTGTGGGGGGACCCGATTGCTTGTGGTTTACCCCTTTTCTAACAAAAATGTCCAGTCAGGCACCATTCTGCAAATTTCCATCAAAAATCTCTTCATGGACCTTAAACATGCTGCTCTTTAACCAGAAACTACATTGATTTTTAAAACAAACATAAACATTATTTATTCAGTGTCTTGTTACCATCATGAAGTGGCCTTGATGTAAATTAAACTTTATTATAAATGATTAAGTATATAACAGATACAATTCATAGCACTCGATTCATACATACGATATTGATTTCAAGTGGAGAAAATATATTAAATATAATATGATGTAATAAAATATCATGTGTGCATAATCTATGTATATATTTTTGTTTTCCATGTATAAATGATCTATTATATATGTGTGTGTGTGTGTGTGTGTGACCTTGGACCACAAAACCAGTCATAAGGGTCAATTTTTTGAAATTGAGATTTATACATCTTCTGAAAGCTGAATAAATAAGCTTTCCAGTGATGTATGGTTTGTTAGGAAAGGACAATATTTGGGAGAGATACAACTATTTGAGAAAATCAAAATACTGAGAAAATTGCCTTTAAAGTTGTCCAAATGAAGTTCTTAGCTATGCATATTACGAATCAAAAATTAAGTTTTAATATATTTACGGTAGGAAATTTACCAAATATCTTCATGGAACATGATCTTTACTTAATATCCTAGTGATTTTTGGCATAAAAGAAAAATCAATCATTTTAACCCATACAATGTATTTTTGGCTATTGCTACAAATATACCCCAGCAACTTAAGACTGGTTTTGTGCTCCAGGGTCAGATATGTGTGTATGTGAATGTATATATGTAAGCAAAATGCATATACATATATATACATATATACATTTATACATACACACATTCACATCTAATCCAGGTCATGTTGGGGCAAAATGCTGAAATTAATGCAAAATTAAATTACTTCAGGACTTGTAAACAAGAACCATGACTTGCTATATTTATTTGTGAGCATATTACATAGAAACAATGTGCTGTTGTTTGTGGGAAAATGTGCTTAGTTGTCAAGATGAGATAATGTAAATTATAATGGTCCTACGAACAGGTTTCATTTTCTCTCAGGTCAAACATAATCCTTCTTCTTTCTTCTGATTCTGTGCTTAAACCTGACCTAGACATGTTCTTGACAGCTTTCATGAGCAGCTCAGTGGATTGCAGTCTTTCTCTCGCTCCGGGTTTTCCGAGTGTTTGTAGTGTGATTAAACACGGAGGCACCCAGAATACCACAGGCGGGAGGGCCTCTCCTCTCCTAGAGGCCAGTCTCGTATCCTCCTCTTTCTCACTCACTCGCTGAGACACACACACACACACACACACACACACACACACACACACACACAACGGGCCCTCACGCATATGTCAGACCATCCATCTGATCCACACACCACTTTTTACCTCTCCTTCTCCTTGATTTTCATGCAGGAGGTGGGTATTTTCCATTCCATGCCAGGCAGCGCTCCAGACAAGATCAGACAGGCTCGTTCATGGGCTCCCCTGAAGCCAAAACACATCCCTTGATCCAAACTTCTCAGCTCCATTCACGGCTCCAGCTGATTTTGAGTGGGCCGAAGTCTTTTAAACTTTTCTGTCTGTTGTCTGATGAAGTAGAACAATGTGTTGCCCCATGCTGAGAGTGTGAGAGAGAGATTGCTGCTCGACAGAAATCCTTGACAAGTTGTCAAGAACAGGCCGACAGACAAACGAGGGTTTAAACGACTGTGAAAAACACTGAATGAATGCTACTCAAACACAGCAGCCAATATCATCATGAGATGTTGACGTTAGAGCCAGACATCAGACATGACTCAACCCGCAAATGAGACTTTTTCACCTCACTTTGAATGAGAAAAAAAAAAAAAAAAAAAAAAAAATCAATGTAGGAAAGAAAGAACAGTTTTTCCTAGACTGCAATGAGACCAAATGGATATAAATCAGAGACTTTTTACTGAATGTTTCTCCCAGTGATCATACAAGTATCTCTTCTTAAGTTTCAGTCAAAGATCTTAATAGGAACTCAAACATTTCTCACCAAATGATGCAAACTGCTCTCCACAATCATTTTATAGCTTTAAACTCTGTAACTACTGACTCATTTGGTTCTATATTACCTTTTCCTTGTTTAATTCCAAATAGAATCTTAGGAATCTTATACACTACATGACTTTTAAAATTGGATTTTAAAACAAAAGGCATCACACTTTTGCAACGTTGACAACAATGCATTAAAACAGCACAGTTTTTCCTTTACATATTTTAAAGTTTAGCATGCGGATGACAATGTTGTCAAAATGAAAATGACTAAAACACAGTATTATGCATGCCAGGGAAGTAGATGGTGGTCAATTTGTAAAAAAAAAAAAAAAAAAAAAAAAAAAACACTATTGCACACATATCTGTGGACTGAACACATAACAGATGTGTGCATAATGTCCCAATTTTCACAAATTCACATTTTTAGTTTACATGGAGGCGATAGCAATTTGAAATGCTTACTCATATGTTTTCAGACCCTCAAAACTCATGTAAATGAATGACCAAAATGCATAAAAAGCTTTCTGTTTTTTTTTTTTTTTTTGAATATGGTGTTAACACCCCTTAAAACTGGCCATCATATACTAAATGACTGATGATCATACACTATAAGACTTTAAGTTGTTCCGAAAACAAACAAACTCACACAGAAACATACACATTTTTGCTAGGAGACGAATTAAAATGTGTTAAAAAATCAGCACAAAATATCAAACACATTTCATATCCTTCAAATAGATGAAATTAGAGTCTGAAGCTAAAAAATAAATAATTAAATAAATAAATAAATCTGCGTATTACCAGCCTTTAGATAATAAATAACAGACAACTACATTCAGTCCTAAAAAGCAATTCTGAGCAGTAAATCCATCCTCATACACTCTTAAAATCTAGAGGCTCCAGACAGGGTTTTGCAATGATGCCACAGAAGAACCATTTTTGGTCGCACAAAAGAACCTTTTATTGAACAGCTTTTCCAAGATTTTTTTTTTTTTTCTTAGTGAGAACATTTCAATAATCTAAAGAACCTTTTCCCTCTTGAAAGAATCTTTTGTTAATTGATGTCAATAAAGAATATTCATTTTAAGAGTGTAGGAAAGAAAATCATGAACAGTATCTCTTGTAAATTGTTTCTCCTAGACCGCGTTTTTGTTTTTTGTTTTTTTTTGCATTACCGACACACTATTTGATACTGTAAAGCTGCTTTGACACAATATGTATTGTTAAAAGCGCTATATAAATAAAGGTGACTTGACTTGACAATGATATTAAATAGGAAAACACATGGAGACTTCAGCTCCTGAAAGGCTCCTGAAAGACCTCGGAGCAATAAAATTGGACTCTGGGATGAAAGTGAGGAGTCAGGGGTCGCACAGTAAATGATATCCCCTGGCAGGACAACGGGTCTCTAGGTTTATTCTAAATAGAGATGTTGTGTGCTCTTACTGAGAACCTGTGTTCCTGGTACCAAACACACACATATACAGCAGGACTCATACCATCAAAGAGCACACGCTTTGACTTTTCACCTGCATTCTGTCTATCTGTCCGTCTCAATAACCTCTTCTCTGCATAAGCTTCAAGCACTCAAAGAACAAACTGGTGTGACGCTATTTTGAACAAAATCAGACCAAACATGAAGTTCATTTCTTGAGTTCAAACTTTGGAAAAGTTGTTTCTTTTATAAACCTCAGGCACCTGTAACAAATCCATGTTTGTGCATTAGTGCCTTGTTTTAGGTGCAAACCTTTCATGCAGCAAACATGTCCGAGATGTAAACAAATCAATATTTGTCAGTCGTATGAAATTTGACATTCCGGATCACATAATGAAACAATAGCAACAAACCTCATTAACTTGATTGAATGAAAAATATTAATCTTAATCAGCAATACGCATTCACACATTTGGATTTAATTGAACGTTTCAGCGTGACATGACCATGACAACAATGCAACAATGTAGAAGAACCGCTGCAATCTTTTTTTTTTTTTTTAAACTTCAAACTTTAAAACAAATTAATTAAACTGAACGGTCTGAATGAACCAGTTTGTGAAAATGAATCAGACTTTGCATCATATTAGTGACTGAATTAGATCCATTACACTGATAAGGTCTATTAAAAAGTAGTCAAAACTTTGCGATCAATTCTCGATTCTTGGGCCCCATGGAAAGCTTGGTGAGTGCAACAAGCTCTATCGAACTGAAAAAGGCTATTAATGAGGAATCGATTCCTGATTCCCAGCGCCTCTGAATCGATTCTTCTTGGAATCGATTTTCAGCCTGGAAATCTTCATTATACTACTGCTCGTGCATTTCAAACTTATTACCCCTAAAGGCCCGTTCACACCAAGGATGATAACTATAAAGATGACGATAAAGATATAGTTCTAAAAATCATTCTAAATATTAAAGAATAGTAGAGTTCACACCACAGCTATAACGTTAAAGGCACAGAGAAACGATATAGTTGGAATCACTTCCAGAACTATCTTTTTTCCAGCAGATGAATGTTGAAATTATTGACACCCAATCAGAATCAATCACTATCACGAGCTCAAGAATTTAAAACGGCAGATGAGCATGTCCTAAGAATAAACAGAAGATATCGTCCACTGGTGTGGACACTAATATCATTATCTTTATAGTTATCATCCTTGGTGTGAACGGGGCTTAAGTGAAGAACACAAAATAACCATGCTTATATATCAGGCCCTTTCTAGAGTAACTTACATGGATATCTAGAGATCAAACAATGATGTTTTATCACAATTTCTGTGCAAAACCTGCTGGGATCTAATTGGAATGTGTATTTTCAGGAGGAAAGGTGCTGCTCTGTCTTTTGTTTGACCTTCCTGGATGTTCTATAACATCTACAGCTGTAGAAAGGCAGGAAAGCAGTGTCCCGGGAGAGTGAGGCCTAGAGCAGGGGAGAGTGTCCGGGAGGCCCCTGGGGGTCTGGAGATGCTGGGATATGCTTATTCATGCAGGAGAAAGACATCACAACCAAACGACGGCCTTTCATCTTGACCACAGCCTTTCAGTGCAGCTAATCGAAATGGACAGGAGAAGAAAAATGAGAGATGGGGGAGCATAAAGGTTTCAAAACCAGCTCAGAAGAAGCTTTTCAGTGGATGTTTGTCCTTGTGCTAATGTTTAACAGGAATGCACAAATGTACAGAAACACAGTCAAATAACTTTGGACAGTTTCTGAGAGTTTATATCAGTGCACCAACTGATATGTTGTGTTTACATGTTCCCAGACAGCTTCAATGAGCACTTCTGAGGAATTGTGTTAGTTTAATGACATCAAATTTTTGAGTTTGGTTTGAGATGCGCAAGAAAACCAGTTATCTACAATCAGAAAGGTATATTTCTGTACTACAGCTCTGTTTTTTACGTCAACCAGACCAAAAATGGAAAGTTCTTGGTCAGCAAAGCTGCAAAATGTACAAGTCTCTTTGCTGATTATCAGTCGTCCTTCTCTGCAAGGCCGTGCTTCACCATAAGTGCTTCGTGGCACCTGTCCATCCCACACGGTGCATCTCTGGTCAGAGTGACGTGTGTGTGTATGATTTCCAGCTCGTCTGAGGTCACAACGTCGCCGCAAATTCAATTCGGAACTTTGGCGATGAGTGTTTGAATATTTGAAGCGTTGCCACGGTGCTCTCCTGTAAACACAATCAAAACAGGAAGTGCCCTTTGTCAGATTCTACATTACAGTCATATGAGGTATTCTGAAGTCGGTCCCTCCTGTAGGTCTCAAGGAAATGAAGAGCTGGGCGATTTAGACTACAAAGACTTTATGAATGATATGCGTTTCATTTACAGTAAGCAGAGATGTTCAGGCAGTGCCGTGCTAGAGATTTAGAGCAGATCCAGGGAGGCAGATAAAGAGAGTGAGGCTGCTCAGATTGGCTGACGAGAGATGTCGCGGCGTGCATAGATTCGCTTTGTTTCCGTGGGAACAGCAGACAGCTCATGTTGCTGAGTAAACCTCATCAGGGGAAGTGTGTGTGACAGGATGCACGAGTGTGTGTGTGCACTGACAGACAGCTGTGGTGAAGAATCATGAGACTTTCACCAACATACAGTATCACTAATTTTAAAATAGCATACTACAAAACTCTCACTATTTCTGCAGTATGTTTACTATTCTCAATATGCAAACTCCTGTATGTAAAAATACTTGTATTACTCTCTACATTTTTCAAGATGTGCACTTAACAAAAATGAAAATTTGCAGTTAATTTACTCACCCTCAGGCCATCCAAGATGTAGGTGACTTTTCTTTTTTTTTTCAGTAGAAGAGTAAAGAAGACTTTTAGCTGAAACCATGGTCCTTGGTGATTCATAAGATGCAAGTCAGTGGATACTGTCACTTTAAGTCAAAAAAAGCATACTAAATTAATACTCGTTGCTCCTGACAATATATTGAGGTCTTAGAAAGCGAAACAATCAATCTGTGCAAGAAACTAAACAATACTTATCTTTAATCCAGAGCCTCAGGCAAACAGTCCGGAGTGATGTTCAATGCACGATTCTTTTGAACTGGACAGTGAACAGTTCAGCTCGGACCGGTGATATTTGCATGTGCGAACTGAACACTTGAATGAAGGACTGAAGAAATGAATCACCAAGGACTCAAGAAATAAAGTCACATACATCTTGGATGACCTGAAGGTGAGTAAATTGACAACAATTATTTTAGTTTTGGGTGAACTATCCCTTTAAACAAATAAATAGGATGGGATATCGGCTATGATTTTTAACATCTAATTTTGACTCCATTTTTTGGAGAAACAAAAAGCAATATAACACTGCTTTCTGAATAAAAACCTATAGATTAATAACAGTTAATGATTTTAACAAAGTCCTAACCTTACTTAAAAATTCAGAGCAACTCTAATTATAAATAATTTTCACCTGGTGGATGACAACCAGCTAAAACAAGCCACAAACCCCATCAACTCTGAGCTCCATGGCAGTACACTAGTATGCCACTGTGAACACAGCCCAAAGCCTTTTAACATTCACATCTATGCGCAGACAAAATTTTGCTTTCTGTTGCGTGATCTTATCAACAGTCAGCATCTTTGTCCTCACTGAAAGGAAAACATCATATATAGAGCGGATAACATCAAAAATCTGATTAATGTCCTTACGAAATAAATAATCTATAGTTCCTTCTCTGTCTACTTTGGAGAGTTTTCTTTTCCTTTCCGCTGCACCTAGCTAAGTGGAACCTAAAACACCCTACAAAGGCAGCAACACCTCACGCAACACAACTAGGCTCCTCACGTGAAGCACATGGGAGACCCAACACAAGATTGACGTAAGCGCGTCCATAGGCTAAAGACACAGGCTTTCATACTAATATCATGCTAACAACATACTACTATTACTATTTCCGCCATATAAAGATATTGCAGAAATAGTAAGGCCCTGCCCTAAATCGCAACCTAAACCCTCAACGTCTTCCTTTGAGTCCACAATTGTGACGCAATGCCGCTTTGACTATTGCAGAGCTCGCCTCAGTGCCGGCTCGGTAGAAGTGCACACTGAGGATGTGTAGCAGCCCAAAGGGAGCGCTCACGAGCACCGTTCTGAAAGCTAAAATGATGAATTGGACACCTTACAGTCTTGTGGACTTAACAGACACATGCACACAGTGAGGACTGTAATTCTACAAGACCACAAGTGCACATGAAGTATGCCATTTGGGACAGGGCCTAAGAGTAGTATGCTATTCCAAAGTTAACAACAGTAGTCTGTTTACTGAGAACTCAGTGCTTGAATTATGTTTATGTTTGTAAACACATCTCAAACATTAAAATATATTTTACACACAAATACTGGGTGAGTTTAATGGGTTAATGAGTTTTTATCATAGGTACTTTCCACTACTAAATAAAATAAGCATATTTATAATAATTTCTCTAATTTAAGCTGCTTTTTAAAATGCTTACTGACATACTGCAATGTATTCTGGGCCTACTGTTTGGAACAGCCTCTGTATACTACAATGCCATCGAGGTGGGAAGCTCCCTTGGTTTATAAAAAGTTCAGTGGGTGTGTTTTGATATTAAACAATCAAAAGTGACTCATGTAAGAAAAATTTATACAGTACGTCATTGGGAAGGGAGGCATGGAAGCACTCAAGTAGATGTAGAGCTGTTCTTGCTCAGGTTGTGGATTCTTTGCTCTATTTTCGGAGATGGATAAGTCGAGGACATTGCAGTCTGCCAAAACAACTCTTTGGTAAGCAGTCATTGTTTATCTGTCCAGTCCTCCCCAAACAGCACATAGAGAAAGAATTTCCAGAGTTTCAATAGTTTAGGTCTACAGACCTGTGATGTAATGATGGATGACAGTTCTGGTCCTGGATGCTGATTGGTCAGTAAAGAGTTCCTTAGCTTACATGTCACAGCCAGATCATCTAAATCGATTTGATTAAAAGAATAGTTCACCCAGAAATGAAAGTTTGCTGAAAATATACTCACCCTCATGTCATGCAATACATCACTTGCTCAGTAATGGATCATCTGCAGTGAATGGGTGCCGTCAGAATGAGAGGCCAAACAGCTGATAAAAACATCACAATAATCCACAAGAAATCCACACCACTCCAGTCCATCAGTTAATGTCTTGTGCAGTGAAAAGCTGCATGTTTGTAATACACGTTTGTTGGCCAAAATTTGAATCTATGATCTATAATAAGGAAAGGAAAGGAAAGGATGTGACACATGGCCAAGCATGGTGTCCCATACTCGGAATTTGTGCTCTGCATTTCACCTATCCAAGTGCACACAACATGAACACACACCCGGAGCAGTGGGCAGCCATTTTTGCGGCTGCAGTATCTTGCTGAAGGTGGAAGAGAGCGCTGGTTATTCACTCCCCCTACCTACAATTCCTGCCGGTACCGATACTCAAACCTGCGACCTTTGGGTTACAAGTTCGACTCTCTAACCATTAGGCCACGACTGCCCTGCTATTAACACTTCCTCCAGTAAAAAGCCCATCTCCTGTTGTCTCTCACATCAAAATCCACCCACATATTTGTTTTGGACTGTTTTGGCTTGTAAACGATGCTTCATTTGTACATATTTCTCTCCTGATTCAGAGGAGACGACTTTTTTGCTGGACAAAGCATTATTATGTTCTCGTATTTTAGCCAGACGCAATGGTTTTAAGTTAAAACCGTCTTAGTGATGGATGTGTTTCTTACAAACGCACAGCTTTTCACATCACAACACATTAACTGATGGACTGTAGTGCTGTGGATTAAGCTGGCTGCACACTAGACCATTTTCAAATCTTAACCGATTTTAAAACCATGGGAGACCACACACAAGAAGACAGTTTCAACAGATTTTTAGCCTTATAATCCTCTGAACGTGTACACTTGACGATTCAACCAGACCACGAGACCACACACGATTGTAGGAGCGATTTTACAGTGACGTGATCTCACGGAGACTCGCGAGATCAAACGTGACTAGAGAAGAAAAACAAATAGAGGACAATCAACGTTGTCAGCTGGCTCTCCTGGCGCGTGTTCTGTTTCTCAGTGAAAAGCAAAGAATAAAAAAAGAATATGGGCGATGTACTCCGCTTTCGTGGCTGCCAAGCTTCAGCTATAGAAACACGCAACATCCGGTAAGTGACGCTTGCTCGCTCTCATTGGCTATCGCGGGAATCACGACAGAGGCAGCCCAAACAAGAGTCCTAAATATCAAACATATCAAACATGTTTAATATTTATGATTTGAGTTCAGGGATGCTCCATCTCGATCAGGAGCAGTTAAATAATCATAATGACACCACACAATAGAGGATTTTTGGGACAAAAAAAAAATCGCTTGCGACAAGCTGCGAATCGGGCAACACCCCGCGATCGTTCAGGGGTGCAAATTGGGCTTAAAATCAGCCTTAAAATCCTCTAGTGCGCGCCCAGCTTTACTTGTGGATTATTGTGATACTCTAATCAGCTGTTTGGACTCTTATTCTGACGGCACCCATTCACTGCAGAGGATCCATTGGTGAGCAAGTGATGTAATGCAACATTTCTTCAAATCTGATAAAGAAACAAACTCATCTACATGTTAGCGATCCTGTTCAGGCATTCTTTTTTGTTAACAACTTTTTATTAAATTTTCCTCTGGGAACAGCAGCAAAAAACAAAAAGCAACTGTGTTGCAAATTCAGAACCCACCCCCCGGTAGACTTAAAAAAAATAAAAATAAAACAAATAAATAAAAATAAAATAAATATATAAATAAAATAAATAATGATAAAAATAAATTAATATTAATAGATAAATAAATAAAATATTTTTTACAAAGATTACAGTTTACAGTTTTCACATTAGATCCATCTATATGAGAAGTTGAGAGTTCCATTGAGATGATGTCCAACAAATAAACAGTCCAGGTTCGTCTGTCCATTGAGTGAAGAGGATTCCAACGGTTGACTAGCAATTTTTTTTTTGCTGCTGTGAGAGCAGCTAACAGTAAACATCTTTGTTGGACGGACAAGGTGAAGTCTCAAAAGTCATTCATGAAAAAATTGTGCGGAGTCAAACATATCTCAGTACCCAACAAATATGATGCTGAGTCCAAAAAGGTGAGAGAGAGGGGCACTCCCCAAAAAAAATGCAAAACGTGCCTAAAGATCCTTGTGAACAGAGATTACACTTAGGAGACGACAGATTCATATAAAAATGTTTCATTGGAGTCAAGTAAACCCTATGTAGCAATTTCCAGTGAAACATTTGGTGATTGTGCCATATTGTAACTAGTTGTGAACGTCTTTCAACATCCTTCCATGTGGAGAGGAGGTGGGTTACAATGGGACCAAACTGAGATTTACACTGCCTAAGCAGAACCCCCGAAAAGACAAGATGCTTCAATTTATACGGATAAACAATAGATTTCAATTGCTCTCCAAGACACAGAAGCGTCAGGATCAAACCAAACTGATAAAGGGCAGAGGGAAAAGGCTTGAGCATACAGTCTAAAATTGGGGAAAGAAAGACCTGCATGTAATCTACATCGTTGTAAGGTAGTCGGTTTAATATGAGGACATTTCCCATCCCATCTATACCGTGAAAAACAAGCATCAAGTTTGTTCCAGTAGCCAACCGGTGGAGCGAGAGGAATCATGGAAGAAAATAAATTAATACATGGGAGAACATTCATTCTAATCACTGATATACGAGCCTGAAAAGAAGTAGGAAGATGAGACCAATTTTCCAAATCTGAGGATACTTTGGCTAGAATACTTTTATAGTTTTTTGAGAGGATTTCCTGCAGGGAAGGAAAAACATCTATCCCCAAGTACTTAAAGTTTTGAACCAAAGGAATAGATATAGAAAGGGACATGGAATCAATTTTAGAATTCAGGGGAAGTAGACATGACTTACTCCAATTAATTTTAAACCGAGAGAGAGATCCAAAATGGTCAAATAAATTCAACACATGAGGCAACCCTGACGAGTACCTCGATGTATAAAGAATGGGTTAGAGCGAACAGCACCTGTGAGAACAGTGGCTGCTGGATTGGCGTACAGAACTTTTATCATATTTATGAAACTCAATCCTAGACCCAGATGCTGTAGAACTGCCCATAAATAGTTCCATTCTAGTTCCATAATACTGCGCAAGGAGAGGATGAACTATTCGTTGAATTAATAATATGAAATAACCTGCGCAAGTTATCTGAAGCGGAGCGAAATTTAATAAATCCTGTTTGGTCATAATGAACTAGCCTATTCATAAATTTCTCTAGACGACGAGATAGTACTTTAGCATAGAATTTAACATCAGTCCCTATCAAAGAAAGTGGCCGGTAACTAGAACAGGGAGTTGGATCTTTATCTTTTTTTAACAAGAGAGAAATATCAGCTATAATAGATGGGTAAAATGAGCCTTGAGTAACTGAAAAATGTATCATATCTAACATGAGGGGGCCTAAATCCGACCAAAAAGTAGTATACTATTCAATTGGAATACCATCTATGCATGGGGATTTCCCCTTGTTCATAGATCGGATTGCTGACTCCAGCTCCTGAAGAGTGATCCGAATCCGAATCCGAATCTGACAGCCTAGGTAAATCAAGGTTGGACAGAAAAGATGCAAAAGAGTCAGGATCACCATCAGCAGAAGAAGTATAGAGGTTAGAGTAAAACGAGTGGAAGGCGATATTAATGTCTTTTGGGTCTGTCATAATTAGCCTAGATTGGGATTTCACTGCTGAAATATTAGCAAACTTTTCACTGTTGCGTAATCTTAGAGCTAAAAGGTGGCTTAGTCTACTCCCTTGAAAATAGTAATTCTGCCTGGATCTTTGAATCACTGTTCAGCCATTCTTAAGGTCATGTGACTTCTGTAGTCTTGGTGTACTGCTGACGGGACTATAACACAGAAACGTCCCACAATGCACATTTTGGACTCCCTCCAAATGTCACAGGTTTGCCTGCATGCTCTGCAAACGCATTTGCTTTTTTAACATTATTGGCTAGACGGCGTATTCTTCTGTTATGGAAACAAAATCTTCCCCCATCCTTTGATGACTGGCTGAGAGATGTTATGAGTTTCATTCATTTGGAAAAAATTAGGTACACAATAAAGGGCAACACTGGCATATTTTCTGAAACTTGGGACCCTTTTATTATTTTTTTTTCTGGTAATGTGAATCCTTCTTTTGTAGTTGGTTAATCTAATCATTAGGATGTCCTTGTGATTGGGGCTTGATTTTGATAAAAAAAAAACATTGAGTATACGAATGTGCACCATATGTACATACTTTATTTATGTTTTGTCTGCTGATGCAAATGTGTACAATGTACTTGGGTGATTGTTATTTATCTTGCTTCTAAACTTATTTTGTACACAATTTACATACACTTCATAATTATGTAATGTTTTTATTTTATTTTATTTTTTATTTATTTTAATTTTTTTTTAATTTTGTTTTTTTAATTTTTTATTTATTTTATTTTTTTTATTCTTTTTTTGTCTGTTTGGTATGTAAAATTTGGTATTGGGGTGGCGGGTAGGGTTGGGGGGAAAACAAAATTGCTTCTATTCTCTTGTATCGTCATTCTTCCATTATTATAAAAGTTTAATAAACAGACTATGCAAAAAAAAAAAAAAAAAAAAAAAAAAGAAACGTCCCACAAGGAAACGGTAAAAAATAGCTGAATAAAAGCAATATATAATTAACATTTTACTGACTAATCGAGCTTCCTTTGAAAGGAAAGGAAAAAAGATGATTCATCTTGTCTTTTGCTTCATTTATCTCATAATGTGATTTGCAAAGAGGGAGTTTGACAGGTAAAACCAGACCTCTGAAGCTGATTGTTTTAATAACATCTCTGATAGAGAGGGAAATACCGTCTGTGGCCTGGGTCAGTGGTGTCAGGCAGATACTAACAGCAGCAGTGATACTGATAGTGTACTTACAGCCGGTACTATGCTCATCTAGAGCAGGTGCATTTGTATAGAACAACACCTTGACCACAAGATATCATCAGACAGAAAGATAGAAATCAACTCAGTCTTGATGTCTTTATAATTTCCTTTTGTTCTTGAATATTTTTCCATTCTCATCATCTGCTTCCGGATTCTTGGGTGTGCACTGCGTAGAGAGAAATCAGAGTGAGCACAGAGATGTGACAGGAAGAGAAAACACACATGCTTTGATGAACATCCATACTTAGACTGCAGCTTGCATACTGTCACTTACTATTTTTGAAAAGTAGTTGTCAATAATCAACACTGTAAAAAATAAATCCGTAAAATAACAGAAAAAGTGCTGGCAGGTCATTACACACAACATTATCCATTAATTTTACAAACATTTCTGTTAAATCTTAAACACAAAACAATGAAGAGTAAAATGAAAAATACTGGTAAAACACCTGTAATTTTTTTTAAGTATATACTGTACAGTATGCATTTTGTTGTCTTAAGAGCAGTGAACCTTTGAGTCCAGCTGAGCTCTCAGAGTTTAATTCAGCAGCGTAATCCAGTAACCCGCCAGAGACCCTCTGTGCCATTGACCTTTAAAATCTGTCCTTTCAGTGCTTTATCAAACACAGAAAGTGTCAAAGTGTCCATTCGCTGGTCTGCAGGAACACCAGAGCCACAAAACCACAAAACAATGTCCATGACTATTTACAGAACAACTGAATTCAAGCTGCATGTGGGTCACATTCAAATTAGCTTCACAAAGCCACATCTAAACACTCTCGTGCAATGTTAATACTTATATCAAACTTATAAAAGACTTAAAAAAAGAACGTATATATAAAATGACTATATGGAGAACTTAAACTTACAACACTTAAACTTATGAAATAATTTATAAAAACTTAACTTAGAATTTATGGAGAAATTATTAAAGAACTTACAGAGAACTTAAAACAGAACTTTTAGAGAAATTAAAACTTACAAAAGAACTAGAGAACTTAAAACTTAAAAGAATTTACAACTTACAAAAGAATTTAGAGAAATACAGAGTTCTGGAATGAAACTAAGTTGGTAAAAAAAAAAAAAAAAAAAAAACCTTACAGAGAACTTAAAACTTACAAAAGTATTTACAGAGAACTTAAAACTTACAAAACTTAGAGAATTTAAAACTTACAGAGAACTTAAAACTTACAAAATAACCTATAGAAAACGTAAAACTTACAAAAGAACTTTTAAAGAACTTAACACTTACAGTAAAAGAAATTACATCTTACAAAATAACTTACAGAACTTAATACTTAAAATAACGTATAGAGAACTTACATGTTATAAAATAACTTATGGAGAACTTAAAATGTATTAAAAACTTATAGGAAATGTCAGACCTATAAAATCCTGTACTTAAAGAGAGCATGTTGTTCATGACACACAGATGTTCTAATCCAGAGTTTAGATGAGTCTGGTTCATTCATGAGATTTGTGGCTGCCCTGAGCTTGATAACCACGCAAAGGGCTTTTTATAGCTCAAAAAGGAAATTAAACATGCCATCAGTGTGTTTTAGGGAACATCTGTTATAAACCCATTTAAGTGAAAACTACCCAGAGGCGAACAAGAGACGTATTTATCCATTGCAGTATGGGGATGTCTTAGTAAAATTGCAAACCAAAAAAATAAAAATAAAAAAAGGGTTAGAGATTGAACCAAAAATATACAGTATCTGAAAAATATTTAGTAATGCTCTGACTATCTGATTGCTTTTATATCTCTTGAGAGCCTTCATTTCCTCCACTAAATGGACAGCAAATCTCTCTGCACCAAACTGAAGCCCCTTCATTGGAAACATCTGCCCAGCTAAAACCTCCTGCACACAGGTGTCGGGCAGCTGCGTCCAGGTGACAATCTGTCTAATTTACAACACAATCTACAGCCAGAGCTTCCTGGAAAACAGAAATTGTCGAAAACAGCTCCACTGAGACCCAAATACAGTCACAACACACAAGAGTGAAGAAGCAATTAGACTGCTGATGTCTAAGACCCAGAATGCACCTGTGAGGCGGTCTGACATGCAGGAGGACATCTGCTCTACTGAACCCTATATAAGAGAGGAGAAGCATGATTACCAGAGAGAGAGAGAGAGAGAGAGAGAGAGAGAGAGAAAGAGCTTTATTGCCAGGTATGTTTACACATACGAGGAATTTGTTATAGTGACTGAAGCTCCACAGTGCAACAGAATAACAGCGACAGGACAGGACACAGATAATAAAAAGAATAATATACAAATATATAAAACAGACAATGTACAAAATAGCAAAAACACAATATATAATATAGACAATTATGTATGTACAGGTATGATGTGTGCAAATTTGAAATGTAAATAAGTATGTGTGTTAAATAAATAATGTATAATAGTGTTGTGTGTTCCACGTTTATTGTCAAGTGTTCATGAGATGGATTGCCTGAGGGAAAAAAAAACTGTTCCTGTGCCTGGCCGTTCTGGTGCTCAGAGCTCTGTAGCATCGACCAGACGGCAACAGTTCAAAGAGGGAGTGTGCTGGATGTGAGGGGTCCAGAGTGATTTTGCCAGCCGTTTTGCTCACTCTGGATGAGTACAGTTCTTGGAGAGTGGGGAGGGTTGTACCAATGATTCGCTCAGCAGTCCGGACTACCCTCTGTAGTCTTCTCAGGTCAGATTTGGTAGCTGAGCTGAACCAGACAGTTATTGAAGTGCAGAGGACGGATTCAGTGATGACGGAGTAGAACTGTTTCAGCAGCTCCTGTGGCAGGTTGAACTTCCTCAGCTGACGAAGGAAGTACAACCTCTGCTGCGCCTTTTTCACAATGGACTCAATGTGAGTATCCCACTTCAAGTCCTGAGAGATGATGGTGCCCAGGAATCTGAATGACTCCACTGTCGTTACAGTGCTGTCCATGATGGTGAGTGGGGGGAGTGCAGGGGGGTTTCTCCTGAAGTCCACGATCATCTCCAGTTTTGAGCGTGTTAAGCTCCAGGTTGTTAAGACTGTACCAGACAGCCAGCTCCTTAACCTCTTGTCTGTAGGCAGACTCGTCACCGTCCTGAATGAGGCCGAGGACTGTGGTGTCATCTGCAAACTTCAGGAGCTTGACAGAGGGGTCTTTAGATGTGCAGTCTTTCGTATAGAGGGAGAAGAGCAGTGGGGAGAGGACACAATCCTGGGGGGCGCCAGTGCTGATTGTACGGGTGCTGCATGAGAATTTTCCAAGCTTTACTAGCTGCTGCCTATCTGTCAGGAAGCTGTTGATCCATTGACAGACAGAGCTGGGGATGGATAGCTGAGTTAATTTGGGCTGGAGGAGTGATGGGATGGTGGTGTTAAAAGCGGAGCTGAAGTCTACAAACAGGATCCTCACATAAGTCCCAGGTCTGTCTAGATGTTGCAGGATGTAGTGCAGTCCCATGTTGACTGCATCATCCACAGACCTGTTTGCTCTGTAGGCAAACTGCAGGGGGTCCGGTGATGTCCTTCAGATACACTCCTTTTCCAGTGTGTATTTGGCCTGTTTATACAAGAAACTGTCCCCATTCCTGCAAGCATCTTCTTTGGCCTGATGGAGCTGTCTGAGTTTTGCAGTGAACCATGGTTTGTCATTGTTGTAGGTTAAATGAGAACTGGTAGGAATGCACATATCCTCACAGAAACTGATATATGACGTTACAGTCTCTGTGAGCTCATCCAGATTGGTGACAGCAGCTTCAAAAACACAGAGAGAGATGAAAAGAAGCAAACAGACATGCAAAAAAAGTTAAAAGAAATGAAAATGTAAAGACCTTAAAAGCAGCAAAAAAAACATAAGAACAAAAGAAAAATATAAATAAGAGACAAAGTTAAAAAATAAACAAAACAGATAAAATAAAGCCAAAATGCCAAAAGCCAAAATTGGTAAACAATAGAAAAGAAAGAAAGAAAGAAAGAAAGAAGTCACTGGGGCAGTATCTTTTGAAAAGGTACAAATATGTACCATTTAGGTACTAACGTACTTTTAAAGTACTAATATGCACCCTTTAGGGCTAAATAAGGTACACAAGTGTATCTTTTGATAAGGTACTACACCAGTGACAGATCGTGTCCAATACTTACATAATACTGTTTGATAACAGCTGCCCTCTGTGTGACCCTGCGGTCATGTTGACCTCTGACCCTCTCTGCAGAAAACACAACTTCATTACAGCATATGCAACTGACTTTATTTACAAGGAACTTCGAGGCCCTGTGTTCAGCTGTCAGACCTCAAGTGCGTTTATGACTGATGTGTGTGTTACAGATGTAAAACACTGCTTGCAGCTTCCAGTAGTCACTGTTAATCCTGCGCTAAAATGGAAGGATAGTGTGTGTGTGTGTGTGTGTGTACAAGCAGTTTGGCACAACATTCCCATTAGTGTCTAATTAAAGTCTAGAAACACAGATGTCTCCATTCGCACGCTTATTGATTAGAGAGCCGGTACAGAAACAGCACACAAACAAACCTGCAATATCTATTAACTAGAATAGTTAGTCTGGCAGTGTGGAGGTTTATGCTGCTCTGATAACAGATGGATAAAGATTAAACTTGCTTCGAAGAGCGGAAAATCTCGGTTTATGCCAAATCATATAGAAACGGATCTGGCTACATATAAAGAACTGGACCATGATCTTACTTTAAGGTGTATGATATTGAAAACATCATGAAATTGCATTCACAACCCATTTTACTTCCATAATGTGACATTTTTGGGATATTCAGTGACAGGACTTAATTTTATACATTTGAAAATGAGTGGATGGTGAAAAGTTGTTGTTACGATGGAGTCTCTCTTTGGCTACTGGTTTACAATTGTCTGTTCGGCCTCGATTACATCAGCCTAAAAAGAAAGTCATTTCAGAGGCAAACTTTTTAGATAAAAAAGCATCAATTTTGATTTCATGACAACTCTGGTTTATCAGTTTCATGTCATTGGCGCGCTGTCTTTTAAAACATTGATCTGTTTGCTGGAGTGAAATGTCAACTTTTAACTCAATGTCTCTAAAGAACAGAAGTCTTTTGCTAACACCAAATACTAGCGCACAAATCAGAAGAAAAACACAAAGAAACACTGGCACTGCATTCACAAATTACAATTATGTCATCATTTACTCACACTTTCCATATTAGCTTATTTTTCTTCTGTTGATTAAAATAAAAAATAAAAATAAATTAAAAAGGGATGTTAGGCAGAATGTCAGCACTTTTGTTTTTCACACAACAAAGTGGATCAAAAGATTAGGTCAGTACATTAAATTTGGATTGAGGCCAAATTTTGCCACAGAAGAAAAAGAAAACATGCTTTGGTAAATCATAAAAGGGAATAACACACAATTATGAGATGAAAAATTGTGAGATTAAAAAGTCTAAACTGACAAAAAGTTATAATTATGACTTTAGTTGAAATTATGAGATAAAGTTTCAAAATTATGACATAGTAAATTTTATGAAAATAAAAGCGAAAATTATGAATTAAAATTAAATTAAATTAATTAAAAAGTCAAATATTTTTTTAAAAGTCAATTATGATTCATTAAAATTCAGATAAAATATCACAACTGACATATTAAGCCAAATTTATGAGATGAAAATTTAATTATGAGATAAAGTCAAAATAGCATAAAAAAATCTAAATTATGATATCAAAAGTCAATTATGACACAGAGTTATGAGATAAAATGTCAAAATTATGACACTAAATCAAATAAGATATAGTCAAGATGATGACTTAAAGGGATAGTTCACCCAAAAATGAAAATTCTGTCATCATTTACTCACCCTCAAGTAGTTCCAAACCTGTATGAATGTCTTTGTTCTGCTGAACACAAAGGAAGATATTCTGAAGAATGTGGGAAACAGAGCAGTTCTGGGGCATCATTGACTTTCATAGTATTTTTTATTTTTTTCCTACTATGGAAGTCAATGGTGCCCCAAGCCTGGTTACAAACTTTCTTCAAAATATCTTCCTTTGTGTTCGGCAGAACAAGAAATTCATACAGGTTTGGAACTACTTGAGGGTGAGTAAATGATGACAGAATTTTCATTTTTGGGTGAACTATCCCTTTAAGTTAATTATGAGATAATTCATTATGACATAAGTCTAAATTATGACATCAAAAGTCAAATGACAAATTGAAGTTATGAGCTAAAATCAAAATTAACATGCTAGATCAAATTTTGACAGTCAAAATTTTAACGTCAACTGATATAAAAAAAAGTCTCATTTTACTGCCATAAGACTTTTTTGTGTATAATTCTGACTATCTCATAATTTCAATTTATGTCATAATTATGGCTTTTTACATCGTAATACATTTAAAATTTGTCATTAACATTTTTTTGTCAATTATGATTATCATATGACTTCTCACAAATTCAATTCATGATTGAATTGATGTCATACATGTCACTTTTTACATCATTTCCAATTCATGATGTCACAATGATGACTTTTATATCATAATTATGATTTACCAAACAATTTCTTATGTGGCTTTCCATAAATTTGCACCTGTTCCTCACACAAAATGACTGCTGAAGACTTGGGATAACTTGGAAGACTTGGTAACATTTACGTTGTTTGGAAATTAATATTCATTCTTGTCCTTTGGTTTTCACAGAGGAAATGACACACTCAGTTTTAATCCCTGTAAACTCACCACGTCTACACAGCAGCACTGGATGAGAACAGACAGACACTGAAGAGTGAGAAATACATTCAATTATACTTTGGAGTGTGATACCAAGAGGCCCATTTCACTGATTCAACACACTTCTGCTGCTCCAGAGCGCCTCTATGAGGGAGTGTGTGGGCCTGCAGCTTCGCCTGTTTGCCTCCAACACACATTTCAATTCAAGGACCCAAGAAACACACACACACACACACACACTTATCCCAAACACCTGCCTCCAGTACAAACTGCATCCAGAGAGAGCTAAAAACAGGTGGAAGTTAGTACTAGCTGATCCTAACCCAGCTAACCTGAGTCTCTTTCATAATGTAATCTCTCCACGGCCGGTTCAGAGCAGCTCGGACCCTGACCCGCGCCTCCTACGGGCCCGAATTGCACAGAATTACACGCTCCAAACAAAAAAGAGATTGTTGTTCGGCTTTGTGATTTCAAAATAAGGATCACAAGGGATCAATCAACGAGCTAAACACTGAAAATAGCCAATGAACACTGAAGTGATTGTCAGCGGTTGTGATTGTTGAGCGTGTGTCGCTGTGGAGGAGGACGGAGCGGCATGTACACACTTTCCACCGCTCCAATACGTGGACTTGAACTACAGCTACTTATTTACCCACACAATGAAGATATTCTTAGTATTTCTCAGTACAAATATATATACATTCTTGAATCAAGATACATTCACTTCAGACACAAAATGACTTTAAGATATTAAATCATTTTCTAAAAAATATATCAAAATTGAGTTTACTGATGACAAAGAATAGTGTACGCACTTTGCGTCCATCGGATGCTCTCCAAAATGGCGCTACGCTGACACAGAGAGACAGAGAGGAGACGAATTGTTGAATAAATGTTATTTTTATTTTTTTACAAAAAGTATTCTCGTCGCTTCATAAAATTCAGATTGAACCACTGATGGCAGATGGACTATTTTGACAATGTTTTTTTATATTTTTCTGTGCCTTGACAGTGTAATTTACTTGGCAGTCAATGGGACAGTCACAAGCCTCCCGGTTTTCACCCAAAATATCTTAAAATGTGTTCCGAAGATGAACAAAGTTTTTACGGGTTGGGAATTACATGGGGGTAAGTGATTCATGACAAAATTTTGGGGTGGATTATCCCTTTAAAACACATGGAATTACCATGGTATTGTACAAAAAACTACACCATAGTACTATTTTGTCAGTGAAAAATATACATAACCTCAACTACAGAGACAGCGACTAACTAAATTTAGTGACCTAGAATACTGAAAAAGTTCAGCCACATAGCCGAGAAGCTTGTTAGCAAAACAGCGGCGAGATAATCAGCTTGTGGCTGATCCCTCACTGACCTCTGTGTCAGGGGTCAGAAACAGAGATGTGGGCTAGAGGAGGATCTAGATTAGTCACAGGACAAAATAACTCTTGGAGCACCACAAGATGATCTACAGGGGTCTGGAACCAGCTTTTGCTCTTTATCGCTATCAGGAAAAAAAGACTATATGTTGCTATGTGCTGTCATAATATATTCTACATTTTGCAACAATACAAACAATCATGTATATATATATATATATATATATATATATACACACTAAACCAATACAATATATACTGTTCTGTATAAAAATCAGTTGAGATTCGCTGTATATGGCTTTATATGAGTTACTGTATGCATGACAATAAAGTGATACATACTCGTATTTGTAGGTTGGATAATCAAACTTGTTTTCTCAGTATTTCACATCAATAAAATACTGAATCAAAATATAACGAATTTTATATCTTCGCATTCTCTGTTTTTCTTCTGATTTCACTTCAGTGTTTTTGTTTTGTACTTATGCAGTCAAGTTGAGCATGTTGCATTGTGGGATATTTTATCCCACATAGTGTACTTTCACATTGTATACTTGCACATTCTGTCAAATTTAGCAGGTCCTCTGGGTGTTTCACACTTACTGGAAATCTGCATGAAGAAATAGAGAGAAAAGTGTTATTCCAAAAGCTAATGACTCGAGATAAAACAGACTCACATTAGCATACATTTTAATTCATACCTAAAATGACAGTATGTCAGAAAGTGTTCACATGCATAAAACGAGTCTGATACCTGTCCGGCTTTTCTTTGAGTACGTGACCTTGAAACTGATACGTCTTGCTTTTGCGTCAGGTGTGAGTTTATGAACTACAGGACCTGGTTCAGCTCAAGGTCCTGCTTTATTTAGAGGAAACGTGTCTGAAAAGGTGTGATGAAGGCAGATGCAGGAGTCTGACACACACATACACACACTAAGGTTGGGCTCCTATCGTTTCCTCTCATCAGCATCACTCAGTGCCCGGTTGCCATGGCAACACCTCCCACGTCTGTGTTTCAGTGAGATGTGTTCATTACAGCCTTAATTTACCTCCCACCGTCTCGCTTTCTATCTTTCAGCGTTACCTCTGATCTTCTGCCTTTTCCTGCTGTCTGACTGATGAGGCATGTTTTTGCGTGTTACCGTAACGAATGGCGAGTATTTCATCCTAAACTGAACATAAAACTTCAAAATAAATTCGACCCTGATGAATAGCTGAATCTAACGTCTCTGTTCATCCTCTCCTCGTGTTTATCTGTCAGTCATGTGTTCTCCAACAATCAGACGTTCACTTCACTAAAAATGCCACAGCGCGATTACAAATTTCACAGGCAAAAACATCAATAGTCAAAAGCGTAAAGACATACTACGAACATAGACTTTAGATCTACAACAAAGACGGTGCACTCATATTACTTAAGAATGACAATATGGCGGAATAGTCCCGCCTTCTCAAAAAAAGAGCCAATCGCTAATAGGTAAAGTCATTCACCATTTTCCTTACCAGCCTACTGCGTTTTAAATTATGGGAGGCACTTCCGGTCTGAGGAAGATCCTCTCAAAATGACTGGAACAAATCATTTCAAAATCAAAAGACTGCACTACAAATACTTTATCCGTCATTTTGACTGAATGGGCTTTCAAAATATTCATTAATTTTCTATTTTCAGAAGTCAGGAGAATAATGTTACGTTTAGGATATTAATGTGACGTGATATAACAACAATATAGAATAACTCTTTTTAAGCCTGCTGCACTACCTGATTATTTTAATGCTTCCTTTGAATTTTGCTGTAAGTAAATGAAAAAAGACAACATATACTGTGCATTTGTGGTCCGCTCTTCCAATTTAATTTACGATATAAACCATGAATAATTCCCTGGAATGCACAAAGAATCTTTCATTTTTCTCCCCAATTCCTAGTCTCTTCTCTTTCCAGGTTTGCTTTCACACGGATGCTGTAAAGTGTAATTGTTCTGAAATATATATTACTATAATGATATTTGTTGGAAAAAGGTGGATAGAAACAATCCACGTTCTGAGACGCACAGTTTTAGGACAGTGCATGCGCATTGGCTGGTCTGGCTGGAATAATACGCTTTTTGATGCTAGTAGAAACATTAATGAGATGGATGTTTATGAAACAGATTTCAAATATGAAATGTAATCATAAGCTTGGTGAACAGCTTTAGAGAATTTGATGTTTGGAACTGTACTTGCATGACTGAAGTGCCTGAGAGGCATTTTGATGGCCGTCAAGAGAAATGACTTGTCTCAAAGGGACTTTGATATGAAGCACAGCTCAATAACAATATAACGATTGTTCAGCTGATGATGGAACATCTTTACAAAAAAAAAAAAAAAAAAAAAAAAAATGCAGTCAACAAAACCGGCAAAAAAAAAAAAGAGTTTTGAAAATCTGAGTTGTTCTAATTACGTGACCTAAGACCTTTATAAAGCGTGTGCACTTTCATCCGTGATAAATTCATTATGGCGTACAACCTGATCAAGGTCTATAAAGTAGATTGGAATGAGAGCGTTTCACCCTCTAAATTTTGTTGAGGAACGGTAAACATGACCAGGTTGGACGTTTTCTTGTGTTCAAACTTCACATGTGAAACCTAGCTTCATCTCATTAACTCCGTGAAACTATCACATCAACATGACTCACTAATGACAAACACAAACCATCTTGACGTTCAACACTACATCTATTGTTTTAGCATTTCAAACCGTCTAGATATTTTATCCAAATGCAACAACATTTCAAGTGATTTTTAAGGCTTTCTAGGACCTCTCAGAGATTAGCACCAAATCTTAGGCTGTAGGTGATGCGCGTCTAGACGCCATCTTGCATGTTCAAAATCAGCCCATAAAGAGGTCAAAACTCAACAAGGAGAGGACGAGCCCCTCAGGAGGGGCACAGAGGTCAATCAAATCATCTTTACTAACAGTGTGCTAAAGAGATCTGTATTCTCTAGAGATCAATTTTATGAAAAGAGGTTAAAGGTTGAACTATTTTCGGTGTGCATTAAAAAATCTAGACCACATTAACAACACCGCGTGTGTTAAGATCATCTGTAGGACGACAGGACTTGAAATGTACCTTCTCATTCTCACATCAGAAGCAATTTGAATAATGCTACCTGCTGCTTGTGAATGCTTACACACCAGCGCCACACAGTGGTCATCTGAGGAATGACCACATTTCTAATTTAAAGTCATGCACTGCCAAATCCCATCAACCAATCTGAAATTTGATTATGGATATCTCATCTCATCAATGAGACCATTATATTGGGACACTTAAATCATTTGGAAACCATTGTGTGTAAACTAAAACAGCCCTGAAAACTTTTACTCTTCATTTGAGAATCTTTTAACTTATAAAAATATATATATTAAGCAGCACAACTGTTTTCAGCACTGACCATATTAAGAAAGGTTTCTTGAGCAGCAAATCAGCATATTAGAATGATTTCTGAAGGATCATGTGACACTGAAGACTGGAGTAATGATGCTGAAAATTCAGCTTTGACACAAGGAATAAATTACATTGAAAATATTTTCAATTTCAAATAGAAAAGTTTCTCAATTTTTTTCTGTATTTTTATCAAATAAATCCAGCCTCAATAACTTTAAAAAACCTTTGAATTTGAACTTTGAATTGAAGAAAAGACAAGAACATCGCAAGCGTAAGGTTTTAAATTAATTTATAAAAAAAAAAGCATTGACCCACTGAAGCAGAACAAACAATCATATTTTTTTTGCTTTTGTTTGAAACACACATAATCTGTCAGACTCACCGGCCTGACCAGAATCAAATCATTAAGCAGACAGAATCGGCCTACACCAATACAACCTAAAAAGAAAAGGGAACGAAACGGAAAGGAAACAGGGAAAAAGTAAACAAAAAGAACAGTCTAATCAAGTGCAGATCTGGTCTGATTCAAAGCAGTTTCTTGTATCTTGCTTTTTTTTTTTTTTATGGATTACATCAACAGCTCAGGTACGTTTGTCTAGTCCGTTACATGCAAGTTGGATGAAAACAGTTCGACTACACAAGGAAATGACATGTCCACTCGAGCATCCGTATGAAAATATGTCAGTGTAACAAAGCCGGTTTTGCTCAGATTTAAAAATAAACAGAAAAGGAAAAACATTGGAAGGAAATACTCCACTGATAAATTTGTATCCGTCTTAGAAAAGAAACTACGCTTACTTTCACAAAACAGAAAACAGACACAGTCCGGACGTCCCATGTCCTCTTCTGCTAATATGATGCTGCTTATATGTTGTTATTATTACTTTTTAAAACATCTCTATAAATGAAAAAACGCCCAGATCCTCTGCTCCACGTATGAACGAATATTATGAATACTGCATATTATCCATTACGACGGCTGCAGGGGATTGTGGGGGATGCTGTCAGGCTAGCTGCCGAAAGTTTAGGAATATCTGATGTGTTTTGGAATATTTTGATCCCTTTGGCTCCATGTACAGCCCTAGTATGGACTATTTTAAAAAAAGACAACAACCTATTTGTGGTTCATGGTGTGTAATTCCATTCCAGGACATCCTCTTGGCTTTTCACCCTCCGTAAGTGGACTGCCAAACTTTGGAATGTTGGATCGAAGCCCGTGTTCCGCTGTCAGCGCCAAAAAATCCGGATTCCGAAAGCGGGAGCTCTGGAATTCTCAGTTGAGTTCTGGAGGTTCTAGAATCCTTTTGAGTCCACAGCGGATCAACATCTGCACATCCGGAGGGCATCGCACGATGCAAAGCCTCCGCGATAGCATGCATTCTTCCTTTCAGTTTTGTCCACGAGTCACTAAAAATCACCATGACTCCCAAAGAATGGAATCCAAGCTGATCGAACGCCTCCAACATCTGTGAAAGTCTGTAATAAAATGCCCAGTTACGGACCAGATGGCAGTTGCTCTTGTGTTTCGAGGTGCGAGTTTTTGTTCAATCAGACGTTCGAGTGATAAAACGGAAAACAGGCAGAAGGGTTGCTGGGGAAAATGACAGTAACGGATAGTATTTTATGCATTTGGTTATTTTTTTGACGTTTTTGCTTCGGTTCAAAGAGTTATTGTCCAAGCATTCAGTTTTGGCACCGTGAGCTACTGGATGGAAGAGAAACCGTGATGAGAACGAGAAAAAGGAAAAGAGAAAACCAGAGAAAAAGGGAGGGAAAATAGTAGTGGTTAATGGGTGACTAGTTGTGCTGGTTGGTGGAGTTTGTGTCCGCAGTGGTTCCGTTCGGGTTGGTGGTGACGTGTTCTTCGTCCTCAGTTTTCAATCGTTTGCTCTCCGGCGGCTTGCTCCCGTTTTCTCCGTTCTGCCTCTTCATGGGGAGGGAGGCGGATGCTGAGGCGTGAGTGGCCAACATGTGTAACGGACTCGACACTGGACACAAACAGAAAGAGATGCTTGACATTAAACTTCTCTCCCAAGTCTTGGATTGCTGTGCTATCTGAGATTCCTTATTATTAATAAACATTATTATTATTATTATTTCTAAGACAGAAATATATTACTAATACTACTGTAAAACAACTACACTGTAAATTTAAAAACAAACTGATCAAGTATACTTTCAAGAGTTAAATTTTTGAGCAATGGGGTTTGACATTAGAATTCACTTTTGCTTCACTTAAAAGGGTTAACAGCAGTAGTAAAAAAATCATAAGTATATTAACTATATGACTGAAGTAGTAAAATTACAATATATGTAACTTTTTTATTCACTTTCAAGACTTTAAGCCTTGAGCTTTTGGTTTTCTATGACATTAGAATTAATTTTTGCTTAGCTTCAAAGGGTTAACAGCAGTTGTGAAAAAATAATATTTCATAATTATAATAATTGTTTTACTTTACAAAAGTAAAATTACAATACAAATGACTTAATTTCTTCACTTTTAAGAGTCTTGAGCTTTCGGTTTTCTTTGAATTAATTTTTGCATCACTTCAAAGGGTTAACAATGGTTGTAAAAAAATAAAAATAAAAAATACAATTGTGACAATTTCTTCACTGTCAAGAGTTTAAGCCTTGAGCTTTTTGACATTAGAATTAATATTGTCTTTGCTTCAAAGAGTTAACAGCAGTTGTGAAAAGAATATTTCATAAGTATAATTATCTTACAGTAGTAAAATTAAAAGTATTGTGACTTGATTTATTCAATATCAAGAGTTTAATCTGAGTTTTTGGTTTTCTTTGACATTAGAATTAATTTTTGCTTCACTACAAAGGGTGAACAACAGTTGTACAAAAAATAATATTTCATTATATATATTTCATTTTATATTTCATATATTCATTATTTTACCTCACACTAGTAAAGTTACAATACTTCTAAAAATGTCTACACTTTCAAGAGTTAAAGCCTTGTACTTTTGTTTTTATTTTTACATTAAAATTTAATTTTGCTTCACTTCAAAAGGTTAACAGTAGGGCTGCAACAACTAATCGATAAAATCGATTATTATGGATAATGAAAATCATCGACAACGATTGTCATTATCGATTATTCGGGTTTGCCCACAGTGCACGTCTAACTTCAGCCGGCCGTGTCAAATTAACGTTACAGCACTGAATAACGCATTTCTATGGCCAAAATGCATCTAAAAATAGTGGAGGAAACAGAATGAGATGCTGCGGGAGAAGTATGTGATCCAAGCTGCACAAAACAGGAGAATTCTTTATTTTAAGCTTTAAACTAATGCATTAGCGTAATGGCTTGCCCTGTCAGGCGCTTTGACAGATGCGTGTGTCCTCAGCGCAAACGGTCATATCCTTAATCTGTAAATGTCACAAATTCACGCGAGCATTTTTGCATAAAGTTTCGTCCAGACAGTCTGTGTTAAGTTTAAATCTTTACTGAATGAGCGCAAGCGCGGTGGGCGTGTGAACACGCGTCAGAGAGGGATTAATATTCAGTGCAAAAACATTCATTGTGCTGAAATATCTGTTGTTGAACGTTAAATTAAGGTTTACAAGTCAACATGTAGTGCACGTATTTTATGAGAGTAGGAACTGTAAAGGGATAACCGCATACAGTTGTCTGAATATAAATATCAGACGCTTCATAGCCGCCTTTTACAGGATAAAGAAATTACTGTAAACGTGACTGTGATCAAAAAGTTGGTTAACACTGAGTTTGTGTTTTTATTCGTCTTTATTATCTTTATTATTATCTTAATTTTGGATGAAGAGATTTAAACTATAGGCCTATATACAGTGCTTAACAAATTTATTAACACAAATGTATTTAAGGTTTATAACAAATAATGTAAGCTTTGTGCCACTAACAGTATTGGTGTTTACGAAAATCATTTTTTAGTTATCTGTATTGGTTAGTCCTTCAATATGCGTAAGGTCTTTAGTAACAGTAGGCTATTTCTAATGCTATAATATAATTATTTCTGTTAATTTTTTTCAGATACCCAATTACAGTCAAAAAGTAGCTAAACAATGCCAGCAAGAATGCATGCTGTTATGAAAGGCAGGAGGTTATTTTTTTTTTTTTATTATGTGAATATTTAGTTGTTTCAGTTTATTTCCCCAATAAATGACAATACAATTTTTAGATTTAATCAATTCTTTGACAGATAAAATATTTGTGCTTTCTCTTTATTATGACAGGTGGTCTAATAAATTGTTAAGCACTGTATGTTTTCATAGCATTCAATTGGCACGTTTGTTTGAAGGACATTGGGCAGAATGTGGAAGTGTTTTTGTCAATAAAAAAAAAAAAAAAAAAAAAAAAAATTTAGCTTTTTTATCTGATTAATCGGAAAATAATAATAAAAATAAAAAATAAAAATAATAATAATAAAATAAGCGGCCAACTAATCGATTATCAAAATAATCATTAGTTGCAGCCCTAGTTAACAGTGGTTGTAAAAATTTAAATTTAAATCATAAGTACTGTAGTAAATATTTGTAATATGAATAGAAAGAAAACAATTCTGTATTCAAATTCTGCTGTCCTGTAATGATGTGATTAATGTTTAGTGCGATATCAGATGTGTGAATGAATACCTGCGTTAGCCTGGCTCTGTATCGCCGTGGCGATGGGCACTACATGAGTGCCATTCTGGGTGATGGTTTTGATTGGCAGTTGGTGCTGGCCCAATGGGGCTTGTTGCACAATGGTAACCGTCTGGAGGGGTGTGGCTGCAGTGCTGCTTTGAATGATCCTATTGGCTGAGCCTATAGAGCCGTGAGTGATGCCAGGAACTGACTCTACCTTCACTACAGAGAGAGAGAACACATTTCACTAAAGAGACAGAACACATTATCTGTAAAAACTTGGACCAGGTCAAGCTGCATGACCAAAGTGCTCACCTTTGACCTCCTCTCCGTTCTCCAGCATTTCTGTTTTGACGGCGGGCTGCAGGTTTGCGCCGCCAATAGTACTGACGGCCACCGCAGGGATCTGATGCACCACGTGCACCGTCTGCATCAGCGGCTGCGCAGACGTGGAGGACGTGACAGGGGTGGCCACAGCGTACGTGACGGGTTTGATCGTCTGCGTCAACGGACGCTGGACCGCAATCAGAACCGGCTGGGTGGTGATGGGAGACGCTGAGAGAGAAAACAAGCACACACTTAGTGACGTTATGCAAAATAATTGATGCACTATTAACACACAGATTCAGACAGATACAGATAAGCAGTGCTATTTTAGAATCACTGAGATCCTATTTTATAGATTTTATTAATATTTCAAACAATTGTTTATTTTTATATTTTCAGTTTCCAATTTAAATATAAGTTTTAGTAATTTTGTTGTAGGTTTTATTTTTTCTTAATTTTTATGTCTATACAGTTTTTATTTTTATTTCAGTAATATTCATCAAGTTTAAACTAAAATGAGAAATATTACCTAAGTTTTTATTTATTTATTTATTTTTTTCCAGTTTTTTTTCCCAGTAAATTTTATTTTATTTGAAATACCAAAAATGTTTTTTAAGGTTTAATTTACTATAATAACCCTGCTGATAATCTGCAATTATTTTTGTTAAGGCTCATAGCAAAAACACAAATAAACAACTAAATAAATCACATTTAATTACATTACAATAAGTAGTCTACAATTTTATTGTAAACTAATATACAGTGTTGCACAGATTTGGACAGATACCGATAATCTGTAATTATTTTTTGTTAAGGTCCATAACAAAAACACAAATAAATAAATAAAATTTCAATGAGTAGTCTACAATTTTACTGTAGACTAATATACAGTGTTGCACAGATTCTGACAGATACCGATAATCTGTGATTATTTTGATATTAAGTAAATAACAATGATAGAATTGATAAAAAAAAAAAAAATTATCGTACAATTATATATCAAATATTATTGAAATCAGACCAATATAGATAATACAAATAATAAAAAATTATAATAAAGATCATTACTTTCTTAGAGTAAAAGATCAACACAAATGGATGTTTGTTTATTCATGTTTGAGTACCTGTGGTGTTCTGGGTAAAACGGGCCTCTTGAATCACAGCTAGTTTGGGTTGGATGCCAGCGGCGGAAGCAGCAGCAGGGGGCGGGGCAGAGGCGGGCTCTGGCTCCATGGGAACAGGTGAGCCTTCCCGTGATAGGCTGTCGGGGGTCTGCACACCGCTGGAGTGGGCGGAGAGAACGCCCGAGTGATTGGGCGACGCCGGGGCGCTCCTGTCATCAGAGACCAACACGTCAGGACGCATTTTACATACATTATTGCTCGAAAGTTTGGGGTCAGTAAGATTTTTTCAAAAAAATTAATATTTGTATTCAGCAAGGATGCATTAAATCGATCATATGGGACAGTAAAGACAAAAGATTTCTATTTCAAATTAATGCTGCTCTTTTGAACTTTCTATTCATTAAAGAATCCTGAAAAACAAAATGTTTCAGACTTTCCACAAAAATACGAAGCAGGACGACTGTTTTCAACATTGATAAGAAGATCATTGTTTGTTTAAAGGTCAGTGCTATGACCCTGACCTGGATGAGAGGGGTCCCAGCGGGGTCCTGAAGCACGGGACGCCCCGCGGCCGGCGTTTCCTGAATGCCTGCTCCACGAGTTTGCTCTCAGATGACGGGTCTATCCTCCAGAATGAGCCCTTGCCTGGCTCTTCCTGTGAGCGTGGGACTTTGATGAAGTACCGGTTCAGTGACAGGTTATGACGAATCGAGTTCTGAAACAGAGAAATTCATTCTTACTGTCAAATGACATCTTCATCCATTGATGCATAGATTCTGATAGACACAGTAAGCAGTAGGCCTAATTATTTTTGTAATTTTGTTATTTTTATAACAAACTAAACCATAAAAAATAAATGAACAATAAATACATAAATATAAATATATTTATATTTATAATATATATATTATAAATATAATTTATATTTATAATATATATATATATATATATATATATATATAAAAAAAAAAAAAAAAAAAATATATATATATATATATATATATATATATATATATATATATATATATATATATATATATATATATATATATATATATATATATATATATATCAGGTACATATGATAAATAAGTCTACAATTGTATAGCCTATCCAACATTGTCTAAATCAGAGGAATATAGATATACTGAAGTTAAAATAATATATGAAGTAGTTTTAGTTTAAGTACAAAAAAAGGTAAAGCATGTAAGAAAATTACAAAAAATTTAAATATTCTAAAAATTAAAATTAAATGTAAAACTAAAAACAAATTCAAAATAAACATTCCAAAATTATTGTAATATTTTCATAAAAAGTAGTGCATGCAGGACATCATTATGCATGCATACTAGAGCTGCATGATTCTGGATAAACTGAGAATCACACTTTTTTTGTTGAAAAAAAAATATCTTATAAAGAAAGAAAAAAGTAATAATAATTTGAATGGATTCCATTTCTCATTCATAAACACTTGTTTTGTTATGGTATGAAACAGCGATTGTGAATGAATCTCTTGATTAAATGTTTCAATGACAAACACTTTTCTTAAACAGGCAGTTTACTTAAAACTGACTACTTAACTACTTAAAAACACAAAAAACTTAAACAATGCTCACAGAGCACCAAAAAGCATCACGTTTCTCATATATCACAACGATTTATGATTTACTGTAACTCCTTTTTTAGGGAGTCTGTTCAGTTCAAACAGCATCATCTTCAGCTGATCTGACGGTGTAGTGCTGACCTGCCAGCCTTTATCTGCTGTCCTATAGTACGGGTAGTTCTTGGTGATGTGTGTGTAGATGCCGTTTAGTGTTAGCTGCTTGTCCTGCGCCATCGTTATCGCCTGAACGATCAGCTGAGCATACGAGTACGGGGGTTTGGAGTCGTCCTAGAGAAACCGAGACAGATTATTAGAAGATTTGACCTTTAAGATTAACTAATTTACATTCTATCAATAGTTTTTGGAGAACTTCTTGAGAACAAAAATGCTGAATAATTAAGATTTTTAATGTTTTTGAAAGAAGTCTCTTCTGTTCAACAAGGCTGCATTTATTAATTACAAATACAGTAAAAAAAATATTGTGAAATATTATTACAATTTGAAGTAGCTGCATATTAAAATGTAATTTATGCCTGTGATGCAAAGCTGAATTTTCAGCATCATTACTCCAGTCTTTGTCACACGATCCTTCAGAAATATAATATAAATCTAATCTAATATGATGACTTGCTGTTCAAGAAACATTTCTAATTATTATCAATGTTGAAAACATTTGCGTTGCTTATTATTTTTGTGATAAACTGAGACATTTTATTTTTCAGGATTCTTTTATGAACTGAACATTCAAAAGAACATCATTTATTTGAAATACAACAATAATGTATTTATAAAATCACTTTTAGTCAATTTAATGCATCTTTGTTAAATAAAAGTATTACATTTCTTTTCTTTCTAAGTGTTTTTTTTTTTTGTAATCATACATATTAGAATGATTTCTGAAGGATAACGTGACACTGAAGTCTGGAGTATTGATGGAGATTTGATGGAGATTTGATCACTGAAATAAATTACATTTTAACATATTCAAACAGATAACAGTTATTTCAAATTGCAATAACATTTCACAATTTAACTGTTTTTACCATATTTTTAATCAAATAAACGCAGCCTTGATAACCAAGAAGAGATTTCCTTCCAAAACATTAACAAAAATTTTAATTATTCCTAACTTTTGACTGGTAATATAGATGTATCTGGTTATTACATCTCTGATAGTGTGAGGTTTATCAGTACAGAAAGTGTTTGTCACCTTTGGACTGTCTCCTTCTGACGTCTCTTTGTCGTTCTCAGACTGAGAGTTATCATTCATGAGCTGCAGGTCAGGCACGATCCTGCCCAGTCTGTAACCGGATGATCCCGCACCACGTGGACTGGACGGACATGAGTTAGCAGCGCTGACAGAGAAACGGCAGGGAATTGTATTACCAAACACTTCAAAACCATCATCTGAAATAGAGCGATGGAAACAGATGGACCGCAGGAAAGGAGGAAGTTTAATTTTCTATGCAGAACAGGAAACTGTCTCATTTGTGTAGCAGCCAAACTCAATTAAATCAATCAAATCAAAGTAGCCCATAAAGGACACAGCTGCAGCTACAATTCAAACGCAAACACACAAAATCACCAACTCAAAATGAACAAGAACGTCAGTTTCTGTTCCAAATGCACTTGAAATCTTAAAAAAAAAAAAAAAAAAAAAAAAAAACCCTTTCATATCATTCTGCTATAAATTATATCTTTTCATTCAGCCAGTGTTTTCATTGTGTAAAAAAGAAAAAAAAATTATACATTTATATATACAGTGGGGCAAAAAGGTATTTAGTCAGCCACCAATTGTGCAAGTTCTCCCACTTAAAAAGATGAGAGAGGCCTGTAATTTTCATCATAGGTATACCTCAACTATGAGAGACAAAATGAGAAAAAAAAAAAAATCACATTGTAGGATTTTTAAAGAATTTATTTGCAAATTATGGTGGAAAATAAGTATTTGGTCAATAACAAAATTTCATCTCAATACTTTGTTATATACCCTTTGTTGGCAATGAAAGAGGTCAAACGTTTTCTGTAAGTCTTCACAAGGTTGCTGGTATTTTGGCCCATTCCTCCATGCAGATCTCCTCTAGAGCAGTAATGTTTTGGGGCTGTCGCTGGGCAACACGGACTTTCAACTCCCTCCAAAGATTTTCGATGGGGCTGAGATCTGGAGACTGGCTAGGCCACTCCAGGACCTTCAAATGCTTCTTACGAAGCCACTCCTTCGTTGCCCGGGCGGTGTGTTTGGGATCATTGTCATGTTGAAAGACCCAGCCACGTTTCATCTTCAATGCCCTTGCTGATGGAAGGAGGTTTTCACTCAAAATCTCACGATACATGGCCCCATTCATTCTTTCGTTTACACGGATCAGTCGTCCTGGTCCCTTTGCAGAAAAACAGCCCCAAAGCATGATGTTTCCACCCCCATGCTTCACAGTAGGTATGGTGTTCTTTGGATGCAACTCAGCATTCTTTCTCCTCCAAACACGACAAGTTGAGTTTTTACCAAAAAGTTCTATTTTGGTTTCATCTGACCATATGACATTCTCCCAATCCTCTTCTGGATCATCCAAATGCTCTCTAGCAAACTTCAGTCGGGCCCAGACATGTACTGGCTTAAGCAGGGGGACACGTCTGGCACTGCAGGATTTGAGTCCCTGGCGGCGCAGTGTGTTACTGATGGTAGCCTTTGTTACTTTGGTCCCAGCTCTCTGCAGGTCATTCACTAGGTCCCCCCGTGTGGTTCTGGGATTTTTGCTCAGTTCTTGTGATCATTTTGACCCCACAGGGTGAGATCTTGCGTGGAGCCCCAGATTGAGGGAGATTATCAGTGGTCTTGTATGTCTTCCATTTTCTAATAATTGCTCCCACAGTTGATTTCTTCACACCAAGCTGCTTACCTATTGCAGATTCAGTCTTCCCAGCCTGTTGCAGGTCTACAATTTTGTTTCTGGTGTCCTTTGACAGCTCTTTGGTCTTGGCCATGGTGGAGTTTAGAGTTGGACTGTTTGAGGTTGTGGACAGGTGTCTTTTATACTGATAACGAGTTCAAACAGATGCCATTAATACAGGTAACGAGTGGAGGGCAGAGGAGCCTCTTAAAGAAGCTGTTACAGGTCTGTGAGAGCCAGAAATCTTGCTTGTTTGTAGGTGACCAAATACTTATTTTACCGAGGAATTTACCAATTAATTCTTTAAAAATCCTACAATGTGATTTTCTGGATTTTTTTTTCTCATTTTGTCTCTCATAGTTGAGTTATACCTATGATGAAAATTACAGGCCTCTCTCATCTTTTTAAGTGGAAGAACTTGCACAATTGGTGGCTGACTAAATACTTTTTTGCCCCACTGTGTGTGTGTGTGTGTGTGTGTGTGTGTGTGTGTGTGTGTGTGTGTGTATATATATATAAATAAATTGTTGATGGTGTGTGTTGGTAATGAAGTGTTTGTACCTGATGGCGTGTGTTGGTAATGAAGTGTTTGTACCTGATGGTGTGTGTTGGTAATGAAGTGTCTGCACCTGTTGGTGTGTGTTGGTAATGAAGTGTTTGTACCTGATGGTGTGTGTTGGTAATGAAACTTTATACAGTAAATAATTTCAACAGTTCTAAAATCAATATTGAATTTGAAATCTAAATTTACCGTCTAAAGATAAAATTGAATGCAGCGTCTTTAACCCTCTGCGCCCCAGCGCGTTCACTTTCAGTATTTCCTGATTCACAGAGAAACCTTACATACTCAGATACAGATAAGACTAAAATCAATCGAATCTAAAAAGGGCTTACTTTTATTTGTGTACACTGACAATAACAACAAAACATTGTGCTTTTGCAAAATAAACAAAACAAACAGGGTGCACTTTATGCCGTCTAGGTCTCTGTGAGCAACTTTCTACGCGTCACAAACTCAGCGAATATTTGACACAGAGACATGAGAAATACAGGTGCATCTCAAATTAGAATGTCGTGGAAAAGTTCATTTATTTCAGTAATTCAACTCAAATTGTGAAACTCGTGTATTAAATAAATTTAATGCATGCAGACTGAAGTAGTTTAAGTCTTTGGTTCTTTTAATTGTGATGATTTTGTCTCGTATTTAACAAAAACCCACCGATTCACTATCTCAACAAATTAGAATACTTCATAAGACCAATAAAAAAAAAAAAAAAAAACATTTTTAGTGAATTGTTGGCCTTCTGGAAAGTATGTTAATTTACTGTATATGTACTCAATACTTGGTAGGGGCTCCTTTTGCTTTAATTACTGCCTCAATTCGGCGTGGCATGGAGGTGATCAGTTTGTGGCACTGCTGAGGTGGTATGGAAGCCCAGGTTTCTTTGACAGTGGCCTTTTCAGCTCATCTGCATTTTTTGGTCTCTTGTTTCTCATTTTCCTCTTGACAATACCCCATAGATTCTCTATGGGGTTCTTGTCTGGTGAGTTTGCTGGCCAGTCAAGCACACCAACACCATGGTGTTCCTGTGGCTCAGTGGTAGGGCATTGCGTTAGCAGCGCAAAAGGTCGTGGGTTCAATTCCCAGGAAACACACATACTGATAAAAAAATGTATAGCCTGAATGCACTGTAAGTCGCTTTGGATAAAAGCGTCTGCTAAATGTATAAATGTAAATGTCATTTAACCAACTTTTGGTGCTTTTGGCAGTGTGGGCAGGTGCCAAATCCTGCTGGAAAATGAAATCAGCATCTTTAAAAAGCTGGTCAGCAGAAGCAAGCATGAAGTGCTCCAAAATTTCTTGGTAAACGGGTGCAGTGACTTTGGTTTTCAAAAAACACAATGGACCAACACCAGCAGATAACATTGCACCCTAAATCATCACAGACTGTGGAAATTTAACACTGGACTTCAAGCAACTTGGGCTATGAGCTTCTCCACCCTTCCTCCAGACTCTAGGACCTTGGTTTCCAAATGAAATACAAAACTTGCTATCATCTGAAGAGGACTTTGGACCACTGGGCAACAGTCCAGTTCTTCTTCTCATTAGCCCAGGTAAGACGCCTCTGACGTTGTCTGTGGTTCAGGAGTGGCTTAACAAGAGGAATACGACACCTGTAGCCAAATTCCTTGACACGTCTGTGTGTGGTGGCTCTTGATGCCTTGACCCCAGCCTCAGTCCATTCCTTGTGAAGTTCACCCAAATTCTTGAATCGATTTTGCTTGACAATCCTCATAAGGTTCTCTCGGTTGGTTGTGCATCTTTTTCTTCCACACTTTTTCCTTCCACTCAACTTTCTGTTAACATGCTTGGATACAGCACTCTGTGAACAGCCAGCTTCTTTGGCAATGAATGTTTGCGGCTTATCCTCCTTGTGAAGGGTGTCAATGATTGTCTTCTGGACAACTGTCAAATCAGCAGTCTTCCCCATGATTGTGTAGCCTAGTCAACCAAACTGAGAGACCATTTTGAAGGCTCAGGAAACCTTTGCAGGTGTTTTGAGTTGATTAGCTGATTGGCATGTCACCATATTCTAATTTGTTGAGATAGTGAATTGGTGGGGTTTTTGTTAAATGTGAGCCAAAATCATCACAATTAAAAGAACCAAAGACTTAAACTACTGCAGTCTGTGTGCACTGAATTTATTTAAATACACAAATTTCACAATTTGAGCTGAATTACTGAAATAAATGAACTTTTCCACGACATTCTAATTTATTGAGATGCACCTGTGTCTATAGAAAGCTTGTGTGTCTACTTTTAAATGAACGAATTCAAATCGAAAAGGAATATTCTCTGATTATGTAATCCGTATGAAACTAAAGCGAGGTACAGTCTTTCCCGTATCTGAGCTTGAAGTGTCTACTCTTAAATGAACAAATTCAAATCGAAAACGAATATTCCTGATTAGTGTTGTCAAAAGTACCGACTTCGGTACCATTCGGTACTGTCATTTTAAAAACGTCCATTTCCTGGCCGTAGTGTTCACGCGCTCAACAAATATGACTGTGATTGGTAACAGTGATCATCGCTTCACGCTCTTCACAGAGCGCTTACACAAAAGCACATGGGAGCGTTTGAAAGACGCGTCTATCAGCGCGGATCCGTCTACGTGCAGATATATTAGGGATCCGCTGATAGAAGCGTTTTTCAAACGCTCCCATGTGCTTTTGTGCAAGCGCTCTGTGAAGAGCGTGAAGCGATGATCACTGTTACCAATCACAGTCATATTTGTTGAGCGCGTGAACACTACGGCCAATCAGCTGTGTTTAAGAATCCGCTCAACAGCGCTCAAATGTTAGCGGGAAATGGACGTTTTTAAAATGATAGTACCGAATGGTACCGAAGTCGGTACTTTTGACAACACTATTCCTGATTATGTACATTCTTTCTTGATTATGTACATTCTTTCCCGTATCTGAAAGCTTGAAGTGTCTACTTTTAAACTGAATGAATTCAAATCGATAACGAATATTCTCTGATTATGTAATCCTTATGAAACTAAAGAGAGGTAAAGTCTTTCCCGTATCTGAGATCATTATATGCAGTCACCTGCGCGCAAAACACCCTCATCTAGGTACAAAAAAAAAAAAAAAATAAATAAAGATTTGTCTAATTTTCATCGTTTTTGAAAGAAGTCCTGCTATGAGGAATTTACCTCAGAAGAACAGTGTGATCTGACACGGCTTTATTCAGCAGAGAAGATCATTTATGCAATTTATTCAAACCTACATTAGTTAAAGTGTTATTTTTACATAAACCTGTATGGATTTTACTAGTTGGACTTTTCCTGAACATCTTGCCAAACTGAAATGTATTGTTTAACTTTTCTTAAGCTTTTTGTTATTCAGATATTTTGTTATTCAGAGTATTTCTATTTGTTAACCAAAGGTGGTTACATTTTTTACAAAAATGTTTAAGTATTAGAGTTGTTTTAAAGCTAAAAGGCTAAACTATTCTGTTTGACTCAAATTGAAAGAATAAAGAGTTTAATTTCTATTAAGGTTTATAGGGATTTTAATGTAGTGTAATGTACTTTATGTAGCCTAATTAGCGATTTGAATAATTAAGTTGCTTTTTAACTAAGTTACTTTTCAGACAGAGTAATTAGTAAAGTAATTTAAATACAATATTGATGATGTAATAAGTAACAGTAATTAATTACTTTTGAAAGTAACTTACCCAACACTGGTGGTAATGCAGTGTTTGTACCTGATGGTGTGTGTTGGTAATGAAGTGTTTGTACCTGATGGTGCGTGTTGGTAATGCTGTGTTTGTACCTGATGGTGCGTGGTGGTAATGCTGTGTTTGTATCTGATGGTGTGTTGATAATGCTTTGTTTGTATCTGATGGTGTGTGGTGGTAATGCGGTGTTTGTACCTGATGTCGTGTGTTGGAAATGAAGTGTTTGTACCTGATGGTGTGTGCTGGAAATGAAGTGTCTGCACCTGATGGTGTGTGTTGGAAATGAAGTGTCTGCACCTGATGGTGTGTGCTGGAAACGAAGTGTTTGTACCTGATGGTGTGTGTGTTCGAATAGGAGTGTCTGAACCTGATGTTGTGTGTTGGTAATGCTGTGTTTGTATCTGATGGTGTGTTGGTAATGCAGTGTTTGTACCTGATGGTGTGTGGTGGTAATGCTGTGTTTATACCTGATGGTGTGTGTTGGAAATGAAGTGTTTGTACGTGATGGTGTGTGCTGGAAATGAAGTGTCTGCACCTGATGGTGTGTGCTGGAAACGAAGTGTTTGTATCTGATGGTGTGTGTGTTCGAAATGGAATGTTTGAACCTGATGGTGTGTGTTGGAAATGAAATGTTTGTACCTGATGGTGTGTGTTGGAAATGGAGTGTTTGTTCCTGATGGTGTGTGTTGGAAATGGAGTGTTTGTACCTGATGGTGTGTGGTGGTAATGCTGTGTTTGTACCTGATGGTGTGTTGGTAATGCTGTGTTTGTACCTGATGTTGTGTGTTGGAAATGAAGTGTTTGTACCTGATGGTGTGTGCTGGAAATGAAGTGTCTGCACCTGATGGTGTGTGTTGGAAATGAAGTGTCTGCACCTGATGGTGTGTGCTGGAAACGAAGTGTCTGCACCTGATGGTGTGTGTTGGAAATGAAGTGTCTGCACCTGATGGTGTGTGCTGGAAACGAAGTGTTTGTACCTGATGGTGTGTGTGTTCGAAAAGGAGTGTCTGAACCTGATGTTGTGTGTTGGTAATGAAGTGTTTGTATCTGATGGTGTGTTGGTAATGCAGTGTTTGTACCTGATGGTGTGTGCTGGAAATGAAGTGTTTGTACGTGATGGTGTGTGCTGGAAATGAAGTGTCTGCACCTGATGGTGTGTGCTGGAAACGAAGTGTTTGTACCTGATGGTGTGTGTGTTCGAAAAGGAGTGTCTGAACCTGATGTTGTGTGTTGGTAATGCAGTGTTTGTACCTGATGGTGTGTGTTGGAAATGAAGTATTTGTACGTGATGGTGTTCTGGAAATGAAGTGTCTGCACCTGATGGTGTGTGTTGGAAATGAAGTGTTTGTACCTGATGGTGTGTGTTGGAAATGGAGTATCTGAACCTGATGGTGTGTGTTGGTTATGAAGTGTTTGTACCTGATGGTGTGTGTTGGTAATCCTGTGTTTGTACCTAATGGTGTGTGTTGGAAATTAAGTGTTTGTACCTGATGGTGTGTGTTGGAAATGAAGTGTTTCTACCTGATGGTGTGTGTTGGTAATCCTGTGTTTGCACCTGATGGTGTGTGTTAGTGCGTGTTGGTAATGAAGTGTTTATACCTGATGGTGTGTGTTGATAATGCTGTGTTTGTACCTGATGGTATGTGTTGCTGATAAAATGTTTGTATCTGATGGTGTTTGTTGGTAATGAAGTGTTTGTACCTGATGGTGTGTGTTGGTAATGCTGTGTTTGTACCTGATGGTGTGTGTTGGTAATGCTGTGTTTGTACTTGATGGTGTGTGTTGGTAATCCTGTGTTTGTACCTGATAGTGTGTGTTGGTAATGCTGTGTTTGTACCTGATAGTGTGTGTTGGTAATGAAGTGTTTGTACCTGATGGTATGTGTTGCTGATAAAATGTTTGTACCTGATGGTGTGTGTTGGTAATGAAGTGTTTTTACTTGATGGTGTGTGTTGGTAATGAAGTGTTTGTACCTGATGGTGTGTGTTGGTAATGCTGTGTTTGTACCTAATGGTGTGTGTTGGTAATGCTGTGTTTGTACCTGATGGTGTATGTTGGTAATGCTGTGTTTGTACTTAATGGTGTGTGTTGCTGATAAAGTGTCTGCACCTGATGGTGTGTGTTGGAATTGAAGTGTTTCTACCTGATGGTTTGTGTTGGTAATCCTGTGTTTGTACCTGATGGTGCGTGTTGGTAATGAAGCGTTTGTACCTGATGGTGTGTGTTGGTAATGCTGTGTTTGTACCTGATGGTGTGTGTTGCTGATAAAATGTTTGTACCTGATGGTGCTTGGTGGTAATGCTGTGTTTGTACCTGATGGTGTGTGTTGGTAATGAAGTGTTTGTACCTGATGGTGTGTGTTGGTAATGAAGTGTTTGTACCTGATGGTGTGTGTTGGTAATGCTGTGTTTGTACCTGATGGTGTGTGTTGGTAATGCTGTGTTTGTACCTGATGGTGTGTGTTGGTAAAGAAGTGTTTGTACCTGATGGTGTGTGTTGGTAATGCTGTGTTTGTACCTGATGGTGTGTGCTGGTAATGCTGTGTTTGTACCTGATGGTGTGTGTTGCTGATAAAATGTTTGTACCTGATGGTGTGTTGGTGATAAAGTGTTTGTACCTGATGGTGTGTGTTGGTAATGAAGTGTTTGTACCTGATGGTGTGTGTTGGTAATGCTGTGTTTGTACCTGATGGTGTGTGTTGGTAATGCTGTGTTTGTACCTGATGGTGTGTGTTGGTAATGCTGTGTTTGTACCTGATGGTGTGTGTTGGTGATAAAGTGTTTGTACCTGATGGTGTGTGTTGGTAATGCTGTGTTTGTACCTGATGGTGTGTGTTGGTAATGAAGTGTTTGTACCTGATGGTGTGTTTTGGTAATGCTGTGTTTGTAGCTGATGGTGTGTGTTGGTAATGCTGTGTTTGTACCTGATGGTGTGTGTTGGTAAAGAAGTGTTTGTACCTGATGGTGTGTGTTGGTAATGCTGTGTTTGTACCTGATGGTGTGTGTTGCTGATAAAATGTTTGTACCTGATGGTGTGTTTTGGTAATGCTGTGTTTGTAGCTGATGGTGTGTGTTGGTAATGCTGTGTTTGTACCTGATGGTGTGTGTTGGTAAAGAAGTGTTTGTACCTGATGGTGTGTGTTGGTAATGCTGTGTTTGTACCTGATGGTGTGTGTTGGTAATGCTGTGTTTGTAGCTGATGGTGTGTGTTGGTAATGCTGTGTTTGTACCTGATGGTGTGTGTTGGTAAAGAAGTGTTTGTACCTGATGGTGTGTGTTGGTAATGCTGTGTTTGTACCTGATGGTGTGTGCTGGTAATGCTGTGTTTGTACCTGATGGTTTGTGTTGGTGATAAAGTGTTTGTACCTGATGGTGTGTGTTGGTAATGAAGTGTTTGTACCTGATGGTGTGTGTTGGTAATGAAGATTTTGTACCTGATGGTGTGTTTTGGTAATGCTGTGTTTGTACCTGATGGTGTGTGCTGGTAAAGAAGTGTTTGTACCTGATGGTGTGTGTTGGCAATGAAGTGTTTCCTGATGGTTTGTGCTGTTTATAAAGTGTTTGTACCTGATGGTGCCGGTGGGCGAGGGCAGGGGGCTCATGAGGTGAGCGATGTTATCTGGGATGTTAATGGTTAAAGGGGAGATCTGTGGCTGGACCGCTTTCACCGGAGACTCCGGTTCCTGCTTCTCACGCTTGACGCTCGCCAGCGCAGTGAACGTGATCTTGATGTTTGTACTGGGGAACCGAAACGTGCACCTGAGAAAGAGAGAGAAAGCGATTATGCAACTTAAGAGACATAATCGTTATGGATCGAACAAGCATCAACATGAACCTAAGAACGAGATCTGCGGCCAAAACAAAGCTTCATGCTTCCAAAACACATGGGTGGAGCATTTAAGGCAGAGAAGAGGGCATTTAACATTTAAAGAGGGGTCTGAAGTCATAATATCAATCCATGCGTGAATGTTTTTACAAACAATTAACACCAATACATTCAGCTCATGTTTTACAAATGAGTCCTAGTGAACAAGCACATTAAAAGGTGTTTACATGCAAACTGAAATCACAAAAACAGGTAAAGAAACAGAGAAACTCTCAGTTTAGGATGTTTATATGTGCAGTCAGTTCAATAATTGTAATCGGTTTATTAAATGCATGTAAACACTGTTAATGTGCATCAAACAGAAGTTTTCTTTGACTAAGACGACTGTGGCAATAAAGCCCAAGAGTATAAGTAGATCTCCAAGTGATGCTAAAATTAACCACCCCTTGACGAACAGTGATTCAGTGTTACCACTAACAGCCCCACGAGTAAACAAGTCACTTCACCGACCAAAACATGACCAAACACAGCTCACACAGAAACCAGTTATTTTAGCAATGCTAATCATGAAGCACAGCATTACAATAAGTCATCATGTTCAATAAAATGTACTAATAAATCACAATTATTCCAAATGCAATTGAAAAATCCCTTTATTTAAAAAATAAATAAATATCATTATTATATTTATGTATAAACTAATAGGATATATTTATATTAATTTATTTTAATATTTATATTAATTATTTTTATATATTTTTTATTAATATATAAATAAAAACAATGAATGTTGAAAAATTAAAAATATTAATTTAAATTAATATGCATATTACATCTTCCTATTTTAGCTTTCTGATACTGATTCAATATATCTCACAATACTATTTATTTAATATATTTAACTTATATGCAACAATATAGCAACAAACTGCAATATTTACATACATTTAAATAAATAAATTTAGGAAACATGGAGATTTACATTTTTGATGCAAATTAACTGTTGAATCAATTGTTTTGAAATTTGAATCAGTTCGTTGAATCTGATGTTATTAGTTTTCATTCCACCGCAAACTAAATAATGAATAAATAAAAATAATTAAATGCATTAATAAAATCCCAAATAATTCTTCCAAAATGATTATAAATAATTAAAACAATATTAAAATAAAATTAAGTGCATGTACTCTTCTAATCTCTCAATTAGGCTAAGTAAACATTGGTTCAAGTTATGAATTCTTGACACTGTTGTAGAAAGACTTTGATTTTTATATCAGTTTAATTCATAAACAACTACTTGTTAACCTGAGAGGACAAAAGGAAAAGAAAACATCAAAACTGGTACATTTCTTAAAGAACACAAGCGCCCTCTTGAAGGAGTTCAGAAACGGTGGAGAGATTTTCCTCTGTGGTGGACGAGGGCCAGTCTCTCCACTCCGGCGTCACGGTCCATATGCTTGGCACTGGGCGCGGTGTTTCTGTGCCAAACCTTGTACTAAACTTTGCGCCAGGCCCCTGCAGACCTGGCACACAGGCCAGCACACATGCACACCAATCACACCCAGCGTCTTCAATTATCTTGAATCCTGCTTATTCACTAACAAATGAAAGAATGATTTCATTCTGCCTTCGTTCAAGGACAGAGACGGCATTCGTACATGTCTGGAATAAACACTAGGGCTGGGCAGTATATCGAGTTTGTATGATGTCTCAATATATTTTTTTTTTATAAGCGATACGGTATGAAGCAATACCGTTAATATCGATATACAGTAGTTTGATTTGAGCGCATCCGAAAAAAATATCTAGGGAGGACACAGACTGAACTGCTGCGGAGAAAGTGCATACAATTTGTTCTAAACATGCGATGGTTACATTTTCTTTATTTGTTTATTTGTTTAATCTAAACACAAAATACCAAGATATATACCGTATACCGCAAATCAGCCAAAAAATACCGAGATATGAATTTTTGCTCATATCGCCCAGCCCTAATAAACACCGTACTGAGTCAAGTTACGGCCAACATCCGGACTCAACTTTAAGAAACTACAGCTGTGAGAAGAAACTGTGCTAATCTGAAATCTGTTTTTATTGCTTATGTGATTGACACTTTATTTTCAAGTTTAGTTCATTTAAAAGGCAGATTGAATGTCCAGAATGCTGGTTGAAAGTCTCTTCACATCCCGATAGCAATCACAAAGTTAAGTGGTCTAAATATACTTATATCTGTGTAAGGCTTAGGACCATAAAATGCTCATCCAATCATATCCCTCTAGTGTCCTGAATGTGGTTGTGACTTCAGCTGTTCATTCATTCAGATATGTATTCAAGCAGATGTTTTAATCTGCTGAATAAATAAAACATTTCAAGTCTCTCACCTGTAAGCAACTGCTGTCAGTCCCAAACAGTAACTGTGAATGCAGCTATAATGTGCATTTCTATTGATTGTATTGTATCACTGCCCTGTAATTCTCTTTCTTTCTCTCTTTCTATTTCTTTCTTTCTTTCTCTTTCTTTCTTTCTCTCTTTTTCTTTCTCTCTCTTTTTATTTTTTATTAATTATTTATTATTTTTCTTTTTCTCTCTTTTCTTATTTTTATTTGTTATTTTCTTTCATTTTTATTTTTTATTAATTATTTATTTATTGTTGTTATTTCTTTTTCCTCTCCTTTCTTGTTATCTTTATTGTTATTATTTTCTTTCTTTCTTTATTGTTGTTATTATTATTTATTTTTTGTAAAGTATTAATTATAAGACGTTTGAATAAAATATTAAAAGATTAATAGCAGAAGTTACTGTTATTTTTCATTGATAGTTTAACTAAAGAATTTATCAACTGATAAGAAAATAATAAATAGATTAATTGAAAAATAATCGATAGATTAGTCGACGAATCGAAAATAATAATAATAATCGTTAGCTGCAGCCCTAATCTACAGTAACACTTTTTTTGGATCTTCTAAATTTTGGTCATCTGGACTTTCAATATAGTGACAAAGCTTTTTGTAAAAATATCTTACTTGCATTTCAAAGATAAAAATATATTACTTAATATCATATCTCTTTGACCATCAACATTTACATAAACACTCACTATTCGGTACTGATACTTTAATTAAAAAAATAAAATAGGCCTAATTGTTGTTAATTACAAGAGAACTCATTTACAAACTTATGGCCCTTTTCCACTGCATGGCACGGCATGGTTCACTTTTGGGAGGTTTTCCACTGGGTACAGTACCTGGTACTTTTTTCAGTACCACCTCTGTTGAGGTTCCAAGCGAACCGTACCAAAACGTGTCGTGTAAACTCTGCCGATAACTGATTGGCCGGAGAGAATCGTCATTACCTGCGTCACTGAACTTGCGACACAAGACACAACCAGTGTTGTCAATTTAGCTATTTTGTAGCTAGATTTAGCGACTTCCCCACCCCTTTTGAGACTTTTTTCAGAAGTTTAGGGAGAAATATAGCAACTTCTTGGACAAACCTTATCTAAGTTCCCATCTTTCCCACTGATCTATCCATCTTTATATAGATCAGTGAATTTGCCATTATGATGCCATCTAGTGACATTTAGCTACCAGTTTTAGCTACTTTAATTGAAAGAAGTTGGCAACACTGGACACAACAGACCCACTAGAATATTTAAAACAGAACAGCCAGCGAAGTATCGAACGCAACTGTTTTGAACAAGCGCACCTTTTTTTTAAACAACCAAAAATTGGCTGTTTCGTTGTCTGTTGAGGAAGTACAAACGTTCCTCTCGTTGATAGCCGAGGAGCGGATCCAGCGAGAGCGTGATGGAGGGACACGGAATGAAAAAGTTTTTCAGGAGTCATGGCAGTAGAGGAGGTGTAACTATAACGACATGTGAATAATCCCGCCCACTCTAAAGCGGTACAAAACTGCAGTGGAAACGCAAACCGAGCCGAGTCATGCAGTGGAAAAGCGCCATTAGAGACTCAAAGGTACACTAGGAAATTGAAAACGTTTATGAAAAACTAAAGTAGTACTAGTTTTTAACAAATGCATTTCAGAGAAGAAAATAATTATTCTCATGTAAAACATTGAGACTCTTTCAATAAACATTCATTAAACTTTGCCAGCTGTTTTTGTCAGATATCCAAAAATTGTTCTGTTCATGCAAATTGTAATTAGATTATTCAGGATTGAATGTTAAATGTGTTTCTGCTAGGCAGCCATTCCGAGCACAATCCCGTCATGGCAACTACAAGGCGCTCTTCAAAACAGGAATGCTGGGATCTCAAGCCCTCACATTCCTCCCTGTGGGTGGTGGGGGTGTGTGTGTGTGTGACCCAAACAGACTTGTTCCTGCATATCTCCTTGCATCTTACCCACAAAACACAAAACACCAGAACAATACTATACAGATCTCGCACAGGAAGCGTGGTTTACCCAAACAACCAAAACTTTGCTTTTCTTGGTAACATTCCAAAAAAAATAGTGGCTGAAAATTAAAAGTGAAAAGATTTAAACACTCAAGCTTTGGCAAAACATCCTCCCCCCCAATTATATTTTAGCACCGAAGAGGTCCAGTGACACGCTACAGCTTTTACCATGGTAAAACAGTGAAAGTTTTCACTTTAATGGCATTGAAGGTATTTGACTACTGAGGGAGTATTCAGACTACCATCAGTCTGCACCACTCAACACTTAAAACCGAGGAATCATGCCAAGCCTTCCACTCTTTACAAACTGAGTTTAGAAACAATAAGACACAGTTAACACGACAGTGAGAATTTAGACAATTCAGATGTAGCAAAAGAAACTTAATCTATACTGCCTGTCTATTTCCCACTTACTGGATCACTTTCAATTCAATTCAATTCATTTTCAGCTTTACAGAAAACGAATGTTTATTCCAAAATAATAAACTTCCTAAATCATTCTTAATTCAATTCATTACAAAATTGCTTAAGAGAAAATGAATGTTTGAATTCCCAAAATAATAAACTTACCGGATCATTTTGAATTAATTTGAATTTGTTCCAAAGCAGCTTTACAGAAAATGCATGGTTTTTTTTCAAAGCTGCTTTGAAACAAATTCAAATTAATTCAAAATGATCCGGTAAGTTTATTAAGCTGCTTAGAAATAATCTGTATTTTTATTTTTTTTTTAATCTGTATAAATAAAGATGACTTGACAGAAAATGCATGTTTGTTTAAAGTAAATAAAATGCAACTGCAACATGATGCATTGTTTAAATGCATTTGATGTTAGTCAATCAAACAAAACCATGAAGGCTCTCACTGGTTTTATGTCAGAAGAGATGTAGAAGTCTTTGATGTGGCGAGTGACTTCATGCTCTTTGTTTTTGTTTTGCAAATACACCAAGGAAAATTTGCTACATTATTAATCTGTAATAATGACAACGGTAAATGTATTTGAATAAAATAATAGAATATATGAAATATTTTCAGCATGTTAAGCTTCACAATACCTGTACAACAGCTACAGCAAAGAAGGAGAACTGAGTTGAGTCTAAAACGAGATTACGTCATTTGTAGGGGTGCATGTGCTCAAAGACGGACCAAAGCACCAAACCCTAACCAGACAACCCCATTCCCAGTGACTCACTGCCTTACAACAGGAAAAAAGTCACTACGCTGTTTTATAGCAGATATTAAAACCTGACTCACTCATCCAGTGTTAGTCTTGTCTACAGCCATAACATTTAACCGAGATTTAGACTCAGAGGACAAAATCAGGACTACAAAAACTGTGAAGGTATATTTGACCTATAAAATGATGAATAAATATAATATAAAGTCATTACTCATTAGCACTTAATTTAGTATTTTTTAACATTTAAATGTATAAAATTAAAAAATAAATAAATAAACAGGCTAAAATAGAGAAGTGTGTGTGTATGAAGAAAAATATTGCTGTTTATTGTTATATTGTTGCACATTAATTAATATTTTCTGCTGTTAATATAATGACAATTTTAACAGATTTTTACTGCCTTTCTGTAAAATATTTTTAATCTGCTTGAATGCAACAGCTGTTTGGTCAAAATAATGTTTCCTCTGAGAGAAGCGAAAAAAAACACAGCCATTCAAACACAATTATACAATAAAACATCAAACTTATAAAAATATGTTTTAGCTGCATTGTCCATTTATAAATAAATAAATATTACAACAATTTCCTAAGTATAGGAGAATTTTATACTAAACACTTCAAAGAAGGTCAAAAACCTCCTTTAAAGGTGGGGTAAGTGATTTATGGTAGCCAATGTTGACATTTGAAATCACCAAAACAAACATGCCCCTACCCCAAAAGGGTCTCGCCCCTATTTTGATAGCTCCGCCCCACACATACGTATGCATCCCAGGCAACGGTTAGTTCTGTGAAACTAAGCAAAACCAATGTTACTCACCTATCGAGAAGAAACAAAGCAACCTCGGCATCTGATCGCAGGCCTTCCCACTCCTTGATTTCTCTCCAGCGCTGGAAAGCTGATCCGATATTTACACGGGTCCTACTTCTTGCCTTATCGTAACACCGTGTCTACACCGAACGTGAGCGGCGCAACAAAATACTATAGAACTCATTATAATCAGGGATGCTGTCTACACTGGATGCCGCGCTGTGACACGACAAATGACCGACAGTAAACTGCTGCTGCGTTCTATTGTCACAAATTTCAAATGATTTTCAAAGGTCAATTTGTCGTGTCCAGTGTAGACAGACCGTGACAGGAATGTCGCATCCGGTGTAGACACGGTGTATGCCTTCTTTTTTTCCGCAGACGTTTTCCTCTTTTGTTTTTTTTATCCGCCATCTCTATCTTTCTGTCATCGCTCGGCTTAGCTAATGTCCGTCATGTGCACTGATGAGCGCTCTCTCCTCTGCATCATGAGTAGACACTGGGGCTGGTCCGAATAAAATTTTTTGAGCTTCGAAGCTTCGGTAGTAATCAACACTGAATATTGGAAGCTTCGGAGGGAGGGGGCTGAACATATTCTTCTCTCTAATAAAGGCAGGAATCTCTGTGTGTGTGTCTGTTTGCATTTTTATGTCGAGAACCGTTCATCCAATCGATTTCATGCGTGGCGGGTGTGTTGCTGCGAACACAAGGGAGTGCAGTGTCGCATTTTGGTGCAATATGGACACGCGACACGTTCAGAACTAATAAACGTTTAATAACTACAGAACAGTGCGAGCCGGAAGCGGCATGCCTCACGCGGGCAGGGCTTATACGCTCCGAGAATGGACACTGCACTAGTGATACAAAACACACAGGTCTGTTAAGAACAATACTTTTAATAAGGTAGCCCAGTGCTTAATTTGTAAATTGCGAGGTCCTGGAATAAAGCGGGGTAACGGATCCGGCATGTGATTAGAGGGAGAGGACCAATCTTTAGTGATTGAAAGCGTGCATCAGTTGCTTTTATAGAGTTCGTACGGTCATGAAAAATGTAGAAAAGCTATGAATTTTTAAAACAGCAATTTCCAGGCCTGGAAAAGTTTTGTAAAAGTTATGGAATTTTATTTCACAAATCTCAGTATAATAGAGTTATATTTAATCAGGTCCTGAATTTGTGTGTATATCGCATAGTTTTACTCATTCCCGCAGCTTTCAAGTTTATAATGAGGGAAATTCCTGCAAACATCTATTGAATATAGCATGTAGGTTAGAGTAAGTAAATAAATCCACACAAAATATCAGATTAAATCAGTCATTTGAAAACAGCGTGAGTGATTCATCTGTACCGCGTCTTCTCTCTTTCACTCTCTCAAAGCGGCTTCACATCAGCGCATCTCGTCTGCACTACACACTGAAAAAAATGACTCATTGGATTTACTCAATTTTTTTTAACGTAAGTGGTTGCAATCAATTTATTTTAGCTACATTTAAATAAATTTAGTTGAAAGTTAGTCAACTAAATTTGTTTATTTAAATGTAGCTAAAATAAATTGATTGCAACCACTTACCTTAAAAAAATTGAGTAAATCCAATGAGTCATTTTTTTCAGTGCAAGAGCTACTGCACGCTGATCCAAGACTTTCGCTCGCATCTCGGGACAGCTGACAGAAGGAAAACGCATGCATCGCATTCGGTCTTGTGATAGCAGAGTGTCTGTTCACATGTTGCGTTTTTTGCATGCTTAAGTCCGTTATTTCAAATGTAAATGTGCGGCAAGATTTTTCATGAAATATATGCATGCTATAGGTCAGCAAGAACGTCTTTCATTGGCGAACGGTCTGTTGCTGGTGCAGATGTTCAGGCAGGCAGACAAGTTGAAAACCGTTTCGTGGGGAATGCCAGGTGTTCGAGAGAGAGAGAGAGAGAGAGAGAGAGAGAGAGAAAAAACAAAAAAACAAAAAATCCAAAAAACATGGATATTCGAATCTCAAAATTGAAAATCGAATGCCAACCCACCGAACGAATATTCAAATAACCGAATATTCTGGTCCAGCACTAGTAGACACGCCCCTTACTGCTGATTGGCTACAAGTTTGTTTTGATACTCGGCCCCCGACTCGTTTTCTAAAGCGTTTTTGAAAAAATACATACCCCATCTTGAACTCTTTAATGAAAGGAATAATTAACTGACTAATTATCAAGATTTCTTCTATTTACACTTGCAGATTAACCTCTAGTTGATAAAATTTTATAAATATAAAATACAAAAAATAACCATGTAACCATGTTACCAAGTAACAAAACAAAAATAAAACCTATTAAAACCTATTAAACCTATTAAAAAGAAAAAAAAAAAATCTTAAAAAATTGTATTTATTTAGCTGCATGTCCATTAACCATTAAACAGTGTGACAAGAAGAGTGACAGGCAAATGTGCTGTTAAATTATTGAAATATTAACTTTAAATACTTTAGGTCAAAGGTTTTAGGCTGACGAAAAAAAAGGTTGTGATTCTCTGTACTAAAGACTGAAAGAGACTCCGAGGGACTCAAAACTCTTTCATCGTCTACATCTTCACTGCAATCAGTATATTCACAGCATTCTCTGAGACAGCGCAAACTCCCTCACAGATGACCGTCTGTTTCTTTCCAGGAGGTCAGTGGAGGTCAACGTTTGGCTTTCTCTGGGTTCAGCCAAGGTGCATTTGTTTAGCATAGTCTTTTATGACATATTACAAGCCAAAGAGCTTCTCCTCACCTGACACCTCACGTAAAACCATCACAATATATCACAGACTGGACTGATGGATTGATTTGGGATAGCATCCGTTTTTGACTGTGGCATTAAGACAAGACTCAGCAGCGTGATTACATGATGAACGGCCTGAAATGTCAAAAGAACTAACTAAATGAAGATGCTTTTCACATTTCACCATGTTTGAATCCATTACACAGATTTTCCCTAACAAAGTGGACAAAAATGCTGGAAAAACGTGGTTTCTGTAGTTTCCTCGTCATGACATCTGTGGAAACGTCAGCAGCTCTTTGTGCTGACTGAGAGTCAATCGCAGCGAAACTCATTTAATTAAATGCTCTTTACCTTCTTGATCAATATTGAAACTCAGAGCGTCTCTACCTCAAACGCGCTGTCCATTATAGTCCGTACAAACCATCTGGACGTCCTGCGCGTCTCAGCGGGTGCGACGGATTGATTTCTTGCTAATTACAGTACGTGGACGTGGCTCTTTTCTAATCTTCAGAGAAGTGGCAGTCTAATTAGCACAACATCCAGCGCACTAACAACTTTAAAGACACACAAAACTGCTGGTTAAGGACCGGCATTTATAAACAAACTCATGTTGCAAATCATTTTAGTGCAGTCATCTGTAAGTAATCCATTATAAGCCAAGCAATGCTTAGGTCATGAGTTTGAGTCCCAAGGAATATACCTTGAATATATATCAAACATATCTGAATGCAGTTTACAGGGACAGTTAACCCAAAAATGTTCATTTTGTTATCATTTCCTCACCCTCAAGTTGTTCCAAACCTGTATGAGTTTCTGTCTTCTGCTGAACAGAAAAGAAGACATTTTGAAGAATGTTGGTGACCAAACAGTTGACGGTATCCATTGACTTCCATAGTATTTTTTCCCATACTATGCAAGTCAGTGGCTACCGTCAGCTGTTTGGTTACCAGTATTCTTCAAACCTTTTATGGTGTTCTACAGCTGAAAGAAATTCATACAGATTTGAAATAAATTAATGGGGAGTAAATGACAATTAACATTTTATATATATGTATATATATAACATCCCTTTAAGTCACTTTGGATAAAAGGCATAAAAAAAATGGAATGGTCAAGGAATTCTGCAAAATTTGGATGATTAAATCAAACGTAGGGGTTTGAAAAAAATGAATTTCCAGATTTGTTTTAAATATTAAAACAAAACCCAAAAAACTTAGACAACACAATTTCAAAAAAAAATAAATAAATAAATAAATAAATAAATAAAAAATTAAATATATATATAAAATTTTATATATAAATTATAGGCCACTACAACATTTTAATTATTTAATTAAATTTTCAAATTTAATGATTTTAAAGGAATAATTCACCCCAAAAAAAAAAAAAAAAAGAAAATTCTGCCATTTACTCACCCTCAAACCTGTAAAAAGAAGAATGTGGGTAACCAGACAGTTGACGGTAGCCATTGACTTCCATAGTATAGAAGAAAAAATAAAAATAAATAAAACCCCAGACCCCACTGGCTACCAGCAACTGTTTGGTTGCCAACATTCTTCAACATATCTTTTGGAAGAAACTCACACAGGTTTGAACCACTTTAGGGTGAGTGAATGATGACAGGACTTTCATTTTTGGGTGAACTTTCCCTTTAATCAATTCAACATCTTTTTGATTAATAAAGTTTAATTAAACCACACTAAAGTGGAAAATACAAAATTTGAGAAAAATAAAATGGAATTGGGTTAAAATTAAACAGATTTTATAGAGCCCTAGCTTTAAAGAGAGATGTTGGCTATAAAAAAAACCTTATTTACATTACATTTTTTGAAGCCACTTCATATCTGTCAGCACAAAGACATCAGAGAATCTCTCTGCAACTCCATACGACTCAAACAAACATGCATGCTTCTTTATTTAGAAAGCGCTAATCAGTCAAACTGTATGTGCTCACTTCACTCTAAATGTGACACCGCATATCAAAATCATCTCAAGGTGATATGTCTATTTAAATCTGTGTAGAATTCCACAGAAAAATTTGCAGGGTGGAAAATGGCTGTGCACAAAATTGCTTTCAAGACTGGCATTGCAGGGGGCAAGAGATTTGTTGTTATATTGAGATATGAGGGTCATGTGTTAAAAAAAAGCAAAGGGATAAGTGTGCACTACAGTCGTGCTCGACGGTCCGATTTGATGACATGCGAAAAAAGAAAAAGATACCTGAGAGATATAAATCTACACTGCAAAATCATTCGGAAACATGCTGGTCAGCTCTGGGTGAGACTTAATACAAAACAGACATTCACAACAGATAATGCACCATCCAAAGGTCGACTTCAGGATAATGTCAACACACCCAGACGTCCAAAATCTTCAAGACAAACAAATAATGAAAATGGGAACAGCTGACAGCAAACCTACCTAACTGACAGGCTGTGCTTTTCTGAGAAAAAAAAAAAAAAACAGCACTTAAGAAACAAAGAGCATGATGCATATAATCAAGACATAACTCCTAGTGAACACGATCTCACCATCTCAGTATGTTTACACTCCAAGTGAGACAAAACAACACTCATTATTTCATAACAAAACACACAGTTTCTCTTTCAGGCACATTTCTGACAAATATAACAGGTGATATTTGCATGCATATGTCTGAATATGCATGTAACTTAAAAACCAAGGGAGCTGCCTACCTTTGAGAGCATCTTTGTGGCATTGCCCATGATGCCTAAAACTGCTGTACACATCTATGATGCTTAAAAATAGTGCTGTATGCACCTACAATGCTGCACACGATGCCCAAAACGGCTGCATTTACCCCCAACATGCTGCACACACCTATCATGGCCAAAAATGCTGCTGCATACACCTATGATGCCCCAAACTGCTGCAGCATGTGCCTATGACCCTCAAAATTCTTCAAAATTTCTACTACTGCCCTAAAATGCCGCTTCACACGCCGATGATGCTAAAAATGGTGCTATATGCATGTTATCATGATGCCCAAAAATATTGCATGCAACTATAACAACCCAAACAGCTGCAAGCACCTATACCTACCCAATAAATCTGCACACCCATGATGCCCCCAAAAATGTTGCTTCAAGTGCATGTGATGCTCTAATCTGCTGCAGCATACACCTATGACACCCACAAAATACTGAATGAACCTATGGTGCACAAAATGCTTTTTAACTCATCTGTGATGATGCCCAAACATATTGCATGCACCTATCAGACCCTAAACCGCTGCAAGCACCTATGATGCACCCCAAAATGCTGCATGTGCCTATGACTCCCAAAATGCTGAATGCACCATGCATTGTTGCTCAAAAATGTTGCTAAACATGCCTGTGATGCCCAAAAATACAGTTACATGCATATTTGATGATGCACATACACTACATGCACCTATAACAAACCAATCTGTGCTGCAAGCACCTATATGATGCATCCCAAAATGCTACTGCACACACCTACTATGCTCCAAAATTGCTGCAACGTGCCTATGACTCCCAAAACGCTGCATGCACCTATTGTTGCTCCAAAATTATGCTCATATCAATAATACCCCAAACTATTGCAAGCAATGTCTTGAAAAAATCTGCATAGCCATGATGCCCCCCAAAATGCTGCTACACGCGCATGCGATGCTCCAATCTGCTGCAACATGCACCTATGGACACCCCCAAAATATTGCATGCACGTATGGTGCCCAAAAACTCCGCACTCGCCCCCTGTTGATGAAAAAATGCTCGCCACGTCTGTCACGCCCCAAAAACGTCGCATGCACTTGAAAAGATACACGCAGCACACGCGTAAAAACGATGCTGCACACAATGACCATCAACATGACGCCTGCGAATGCTGTCTAGCTAGGCAGTTCACTAGGGCATGAGACACGGCCCACAGCGCGCTCTGAAAGCGAAACGAAAAAAATGTGCAACATAAGGACACTAGCACGTGCTCCCGGTGCTGCTGCATCACAACAACAACAATCACAGCGAAGACGATGAAGATAACGAGCACGGAGAAGATGAAGGTTATAATAACTCACACTCGCGGCAGCTGCAGGGGTGGCGCCCCCCGCCGCAGAAACACCCCGTCCACGAACACCCCGTTTTTGCCCAGACAGCGCAGATAAAAGTCTCCTCCGCCCGGGCCCGTGTCCTCCGCGGCGGCGGTGAAGATCTCCAGGTGTCTGCGGGAGATGAAGCTCGAGTGGCCCATGCTCACGTCCACCGAGCCCTGCGACGAGTTCCGACCCACCGTCACAGAGCGCTTCTTCATCACATACTCAAACTCGCGGCCCTCCAGGCGGGCCACCGCTGCCATCTTTATCTTTCGGGGCACGATAGATATGAATGGAAAATATGAAGGGGGTGAAACGTTAAACGTGCCCGACCGGAGACACCAGCATCAGCGGCGGCGACTCGACCCACCGCCGCGATTCACCGCACAGAGAAAGGGAAGGGGGCCTTAGCCAATCAAAGCGCGCTGGGGGAGGGGGCGCTGTGATTGACAGGCAGGCGAGCCAATCAGAGACGCGCTAGTGGATGCGGTAATTCAATCGCAACCAATGAAATAAGGAATATGGATGGCTTGACGGATTGAAGGTCGGTTGCGCTGTGCCTCAACACGCATGTGTGTGGAGAGTTGTCAACACTGGACTGGAGATTTATCATGGACGTGAAACGGCTCTGTAATTTTACGGCATTAATAAATGATCGATTAAAAAAATATAAAGTGGATATTTTATATATTTTTTTATATTTAAAACAACAACACTTTGACTTTACACTCTGTTTGTTTTATAACTGCTTGTTTTCTTTTTAAAAAGCCTGTAACAGCTTTCTCTATTATTTTTCTATTCTATCTATATGTTTTCTTATATATATATATATATATATATATATATATATATATATATATATATATATTTATATATATATATATATATATATATATATATATATATATTTATATATATATATAAAACCCTTGCTACGTGTACTGAGACTTGTTATAGCACTTGCATATCATTGCTCTTTTGTTGATTTTGATTGCTTCCATTGTCCTCATTTGGATAAAAGCGTCTGCTAAATGGCTAAATGTAAATAAATATAGAAAAAAAGTATGATATAATAGCTACTAAAGTATTTTTATTATTATTATTAATAAAATAAAAACAGTTTAGAATCTTGTAATATAGAATG
>CM077218.1:48013361-48250861 GCA_039654775.1 Spinibarbus caldwelli | reverse complement strand
ACTAGTTAATTCTACTTTACCCACCAGAGGGAGACGTTAAGCTGTTGTCATTTGTTTTAGGAGAGAGTATGGTGACATTTTCACAAATAAAATGACTGTTCAAGCAGATGTTTATTGTTTATGATGGTTATTTGACTGCCATACGTTGGAACCTCTTTCAAATAACTACTGAAAAAACAACAACAACAACAACAACAAAAAACAAAAACAGCTGGCATATGACATTCATATCAAGACTGACGATTCAAATCCTAAAACACATGATAAAAACAGGTTGTACATCATCGAAAACAACAATAACAGCACACATGGTTTATTATAAAGTGTAAAGTGCTTTTTTTTTGTTATTCTAATGCTACATTTATATTAATTCATTCAGCAGACGCTTTAATCTAAAGTGATTTACCAATGAGGAACATCCTAAGTGTTGCACTCAAATCCATCTGTCTGGTGCTTCCTTTGTTATGTAAGTGGCAATTGATTATTGTAGGTGGTACATGTTTAAAACAATTCTCACTATAGGCCACCTAATACACATCCAGACAACAGGACAACATGCTTTGTTTAATTATCCAGATGTGCAAAACTACACAAGGGTTTTTGTGTAACCAAAGTCTGGTTATGGAAAGACCTTCATTAATTGACCCCAAACTGACTGAACACACATATGATGCTCAAAAAATGGAGGCACGTTTGCTGCTTCTGGCTAAAATAAGAGTCCATAACTAATGCTTCTCTCCTGATTTAGACGAGACAACTTCTTCACCGAAGGAAGCATTATTATGAATTATGGACTTGTATTTTAGCCAGAAGCAACAGTTTGAATTTGAAAATGTTTTGATGGATTTGTTTCTTACAAAGTTTTTCTCTTCACAAGACATGGATTATTGTGATGTTTTTATCAGCTGTTTGGACTCTTATTCTGACGGCATCCATTCACTGCAGAGGATCCATTGCTGAGTAGTTATCTAATGATAAATTTCTCCAAATCTGTTCTGATGTAAAAACAAACTCATCTGCATCTTGCATTGCTTTTTTAGCTAATTGTCAACTAATTATAATTTTAGGGTGAACTATTCCTCAATCAGATATTCTGTAAAAATGGGGAAATATCCTTCATGCAAACAGAAATATATAAAAGATTAATACAGTAAATGTACTGTGAGAAATGAGAGACATGCTCATTCTAGAGAGCATTTGATACAAACAAAAATTGGTATACGCCCTGTGAAAAAGATGGGTCATTAATATTGTTGGTACATTTACTCCAAATGTACCAACATTCGGTCTGGAGAGCATCAACATGTTGGACAAGAAGGAATTGTTGGATTGTGCCATCATATTAGTTTTCACATTAATTATAGGAATCATTCGAAATGCAATCCTTATTATGTGATGAAATATGATTACTTGTTTGGCTGGCCTCATTATTGCTGTCATTATCATCTCCTCTTCTGCATGGCTTCACTTTCTTTCTTCTCATACACACATAAATTGCTTTTTGTGCTTTATTGTGGTATTTTCTGTATCTATGACCACCAGGATGCATGCTCATGGGTTATTAAAATAAAGTGCGGAGCGATCAATATTCAGCACTCCAGAAAGCCAACAATTACATTGGAAAGCTCTTACAGAAACCATTTAGGAAACCGGTGTAATAACTCAGCTGGAGGACTGCAGCTAATGACAGCATCCCACTTATGCAGAACGGGATTTTAGCAGCTTTTACAAGAATTTATCAAATATAGTCCAACCCCTAAACTGTAAATAAACATCTGGTGGCAACATTCCAGGCATCGTGAATCAGAATAATCAGAATTATGGGATTTCAGAATAATCAGAATTATGGGATTTCAGAATAATCAGAATTATGGGGGGAGGGTTTCAAGGAAAATTCTCCTCGCTCATCCAAAAACAAACTCCAGCATATTCAGTTATCAGACACGACTGGAACTTCAAATGGCACTGGTTTCTATGGTCAGATGAAGCTGAAAAAAAGAGCTTTTTGGCAGCAAACCCACCAGATGAGTTTAGTACAAACGGGGATAAAAAAAAAAAAAAAAGCAGTAAATATACTGCTGGATCTTTAATGTTGTGGGCCTGTTATTCTGCTGGAGGTCCTGGTCATCTTGTTCAGATGCATGGCATCATGGATTCTCTCAAATATCAACAGATAAAAAATCTAAACCTGTCTGCCTCTGTTAGAAATCTTATAATGGGCCGTGTTTGGATCGTCCACCAGGACAACAATCCAAAACAAACACAAAAATGGGTCACTGAGCACAAAATGAACCTTTTACCATGGCTGTCCCTGTCCTCTGACCTGAACCCTACAGAAAATGAGTGGGGTGAACTGAAGAGAAGTACTAACATGGAGTTGTGAATCTGAAGGATCTGGAGAGATTCTGTATGAAGAAAATGGTCTCTGATCTCTTATCAGGTGTTCTCCAAACTCTTCAGGGATTATAGGAGAAAACTCAGAGCTGTTACCCTGGGAAAAGGATGTTGCAATAATTGGGTGCCAAAAATTGTGGCCAACATGAACTAGAGAAAGCATTTATTTCACAATGAGATAGAGATTACAGTTTATAAAGTTAAAAAATACTCATTTTTGGGTGAACTAACCCTTTAAAGGTGACATGCATGATTTTTCATCTACTAGATGTCAAACAAGAGCACTGCTTATCAGACCAAATAAACGTGCTTTAGCCACACCTCCACCCTCCATTGTCAAATAATCTCAATGACACTCCTGTCTTCAAAATTAGATACCTGTCTTGTAAGTTTGTCAGTTTATCTGTTGATGGCCTTTCTCTTAATATTCTTCCTTAATCCTATGAACAAATGGAGCATAATAAATTACAAACCATAAAAAGTTAAAAACTGTAATGAGTACAAAACTAATAATTTCTCACCTGGTGGAAAGCCTGACAGATGAATGAGGTCTGACAGTATTTAGTATGAGGTAGGGCTGTACTTCTCTCTTCATAACCTAACTCTTCTTCAGTGTTCGCCAGCTGCTGAAAGCCAACTCCAGATTCACTCCCGTTTTGGAGTGAGCTTTATCTGCCCAAACTTTCACCTCTCTATCCTTTAGTTTTTTTGGCGTGGTGCATGCCATTTCCATAGCAGCTTCCCCACCTGGTTGCTGGAATTTTTAAGTCCCACCCTCACCTGCACCATGTGTCGTCATTTATTGAGGGCTCCCACTAGTACACCCACTGGCCAAAGGTCGCAGCCCAGAAACGTCCCGACCACAGCATTTGACCCGTTTGTTATGAACAACTTTATAAACTCTATGTGGCACGGGAGCACCACATCTCAGACCAAAACTAGACTGGCTCTAGATATTATATTTATTAAGTTATTTATGCGCTGAGGAGAAGAAAAGCCAGGTCCAAATCATATCGGAGCCCTTTGGGTTCACCATCTTGGGCAAGTCAGATCCTTATTTGGCCTTATTCCTTTCTTTGGAAAGGATTTTTTTTTTTTTTTTTTCTTTGGATGCTCAGAACTTAGCAAATACTCAGATTAAAAAAAAAAAAAAAAAAGTTCTAAGAACATTTTACATTACAATAACATTATCATTATGTTATTAAAAACGTTGTAATGTAACAGTTACTGTATGTGAATGTTATTTGAATGTTACAGACAACATATTTTTGCAAACATTATGGGAACATTACATTTGAATGTTCTCTCAACCACCTGAAACTAATAAATAGTAGCATTTAAAAAATATTAGACAAACGTCCAACTAAAATGTTTCAGAAAAACATTCTATAAATGATGTACAATAATGTTTTTGTGCTGTTTTGAGAACATTATTGAAGACCAGCTAACTCTGAACAGCCCTGTACATTCTGTATCACAATACTGCTGCCATTTCCAGTGTATTTCCTTTATTAATATTGATTTTATTTGTAATCTTCTATCTGTTACATAACATTGCTTGTTTATTTGTTTTTTATAGCTGCAAAAATATGAACGTTATGTCCACTCAGACAACCAACATGCAGTGCATCAGTCGTTTCCAACTAGTTTTGCTTCAGTATCCAGAATTTGCATTGAACATCAAGTATTCATTGTACCAAACAGAAATATCTTTAGATCTGAACACTGAAATGCAACAATAATATCACCATGATTTACATAATCTGTTGCAGACCTGTCAAAACAGTTTAGAAGAAGTTTAATCATATGACAGTATACTTTATACTGACACCTGTTGGTGTGGATGCAGCATTATGGAAATTTTCACCCATTATCTATTTATTTTGCTGTCAAAATGACTGATTGGGGGGTGTTTACTGAGAAACGTGTAGTATTGGGCTAGTCACATGATCTCAACATGCTGGACGCCATGACAGGGAAGCACCTCATGCAAAATCACAAAGAAAAAATATCCTGCGTCATGCTCACAGGGTGGATCTCTCACGCTCAATGCTGACGTTTCCAGTTCATCTGGTTTCCAGAAAGACATCTCTGACCAAAACAAAAGACTATACAAGACGACGCCCCGATTGTCACTGACCAAACAAAACTTATATTTATAAATTAACCTTATGTTACATTCACAATAACCACAGTATCATTTCAATACAGGTGTTCACATTCAGCATCAACATTTTTCTGTTCTTATTGGTTATAATAACAACAGTTTTTGTAAACCTGTAAATAAAGGTAAAAGACTGTGGAAAAGGCAAGACACTAATCATAAATCAATAATTCGCTTTCAGTACAGTGCAATAATCATAGTGTCTATGGTCAAGTTCAGCATTTCAGAGGTTCACCTGAGGTTTTCCAAAGTTTTCCATAAAGTGCATGACAGGATCTTCCAAAAAGAAGCAGGAACTACACATGATACTCAAAAGTAAGTCTTTCACGATCATGATGTGATCAAAAAATTGACAAAAATTGAAGATCTAATTGAAGTAGCTGCATTTTTGGGTGTCAAACTGTCCAATTCTTTGCTGTTAAAATTCCTTGACAGGATTTATTTTCTGTCACCCCACTTTCATTCTCATTCTGGAAGCATCTTGAGACGGTAATCACTGTTAAAGTTCAATTTCCCAAGACAATGATGATCCAGTGATGATTGACCCCCAGCAGGCCTTCAAGTGACACGTCATTCATCCATTCTGTTAGTCACTCATGATTCCCGGAGTCCTTTTGCCTTTCTGAAGTTCATTTATTCGACTTCTCCAGTTCATATTCCTCCTCCAGTCCATGCTCACTTGGGCAGGAGTTCGCGGTATGGCACCGTCAGGTTCCCCAGGTACCAAAAGATCCAAAACACCAAGCTAAGGAAGATGATGATTGGTCCGGACAGGACGAACAAATCCCAAAAACTGATAGGCGCAAAAATGCCAATAAGGAAGAGAACTAGTCCGGCGACGTCGAACAGAACGGCCAAGAAGAGAAAGACGAAGCAGCGTCCCACTCTTTCCTTGCAGTCCATCTTGGAGAAGCTCAAGTAAGGAGAGCCAACAGACGTATGGCAGGTTGATGGGCTTGAAGAACGAATGACAGGAACGCTCTCTCCAAAAGACTCTCATAAAGAAGCTCACCCACATTCTTACGCAGTGCATTTCTTTTGACGGCAGGTATGCAACCACCAAAACAAGTTCAACTGGCTGCCGAACGCCTGGTGAAAATGTCAAGACTTATTTTTATGCATGTTATTCCTCAGACTGTTCTCATCACCATGACAGTGGATCTACTAGATAAACATTTGAGAACAGAAAAAGCCTTCGTCAAAGCTCTGGCGCAGATGAAGCATTACAAGTTTTGCTGAGTTGTTTTCTCAGTTACGTAATACTCAAACAACCAGTATGAGTCACAGAAACACACAGCACATTTCAGGAAGTCACACAAATTGAGGCATTATTCAATTTGATAATTAACCCTAACACTCAAAGGTTAGGCATTAGCTCATATCACTAACTGTAAGCGTGCAATAATAGTGACTAAGCAAACATCACGAATGAACCAAGAACAATACAGTCATATGGGTGAAATGTGGTTTAATAGAGTGTATCATTTATACAAACTGAAAACAGCTTTAACTTTACATGCATTTCATATTGCATTGGTTAAAACAACAGCAACACAGCATTGTGAGTGAAAGAGGGAGTGTTTACAGTCAGGATTTGTTTGGCATGTCAAGATTACATGTTTTATATTTACATACAGTACGTCATCAGTTTTTCATATACAGCATGTTTACGCATGCATAGGTTGCTCACTACTGAAAATAGAATATATAAAAATATAGTTGAAATTTCATGATCTGGCAACCTAATTCTTTGTGTAGCCACAATAATTAGCAGTAAAATCAAGTCACTGCCTTGATTGATTTCTTTCCACTAAAACAATGTTGGATAGACCCATATGGCACAAAATAAAAAGAAGAAAAAAAAAAAAACTGGCCAAAATATATTTCAAATATGCTGTAAACAGTCAAGCTCAATAAAATACAGTATATCCATATTTTAAAATTGAAAATATATTTAGTTTCATCCGTCATAAATATTTCAAAATGTATTTTGGAGGCAAGAAAATACTGTAAGAATTATAACATTGTTACAATGTATTTTCTTGGATTGAAATATATGAAAAGCAAAATCATAAAACAAATAAAACAAAATTGAAAAATATACAAAAAAAGGCCAAAAAAATATATTGGTAGAAAAGATATTTATATGAAATTAATTTTAAAACATTTTAGAAAATATTCTGGCCTTTTTTGTATATTTTGAAATATATATACACATACAGTTTTAAATGTTGGCTAGTGTACCAAGAAGAAGCAACAGGTCCCATGAATAAACTATCAGTCCATTGTATTTGCTGTCGGACTGGTTTGGTTGCTGGTGACAGCATTGAGTGTAGCTAACAAATTAAATGACTTGACTGTGGAGGAGTTTGCATGAGTGCTCATCTGCCACTTTGAAAGGGAAATAGATTCCTACAATACAGGAGGTGGTGCATGAATTTACAAATGAGGATGTGCAAAAAACAAGGGCTGTACCTGAGTAACTCTTTACAACAACACAGAATATCAACAATAACAAAAACACAACACAAGTGGACACAATGACACACGTTAAGTGTCTATACATCAGACAATATTATGGCCATTTTGAGATTATCAACATTCGGCTGGTGCAACAACAGTTTTGTTGAAGCATTATAAATTATTTTAATGATTTTTGTGCAAGTAGGAATTCATTTATTACAGTATTATATCAGCCACCCTGCTTTATAGATAACAGGCCATTGAGAAACTTCGACTCCCATATAAACACAACAGATGGTTGTGTTTCACTATATTCAAGCAGTTTTACTATAGTACTATTGTACCATGTGAATTGTACACAGTATCTCTAAATGTACTGCTGATGGCAAATGTTTGAAGACTATTGAAGGTTCTTGGCTATACAGTCATTGTATTAGGACCTAGAAAAAAGAAAACAAGCTTCTTAAACTTTCATGAGAAAGACACATTTCCAATTCATGAAAGAAATAGAGAGTGTGCTTTAATTTTTAAATCTATATGCACATCTATAATGGATATTAAAGGTCAAGGATGATGTAGTTTAAATGATAAAAATACTACAAAATGAATGCATGCAAGACTGTACATAGAAATACTATATACAAGAAGTATGATCTTACGTAAACAATCTAAATTGTAGGTTTATATTTGCAGCTTATCTTGGTAAACAACTACACACCAGTTAAAATAGAAACACAAGGATGTTTATTTATGAAAATGTCGTGCATATCATGAAACTGTAAAGATCGAGTCACATACTGGGAGTTTATTATGTTGAATTGAACTTTATTGTGCTGGTAATTTAGAGTTAATTTAACTCACCTCTTTTCACAGCAGAACATCAATGCTCTCTGGCTGATCATCTGGCTTCCCCTCCTGAGGTTTATCACCGTCTTTGGTCACATCTGATTCTGATTCTTCATACCCTTCATTCTGGTAACAGGTGAACTGATCATCTCCCGGCTTTTTCTCCTGAGACGCTTCATTGTATTTGCTCACATCTGATTTAGAACAGTCTTCTGACCAGGTCTGATCATCTGTCTCCTCCTGAACTGGTTTGCATGACTCTTCGTCCTCGTACCCTTGATTCTGGTAGCACATGAACTGATCATCATCTGACTTTTCTTTGGATAGTTCATCACATTTGATCATATTCGATTCAGGATCTTTGTGTCCTGGGAAATAGGTGGATTTTCCCCATGTTACGTTTCGAATGGTGGAAGCTTTGCTTCCAGTTTTCTCACCTGTGCAAAAATAATAGATACGATTTTATATAGCTCAACATACACAAATACAAGAATAGACAGACTGGTAATGATTATTTAATCAGTATTTATTCTTCAATTTATTATGTAATCTTGAAATAATTTAATAATAATAATGAAGGACTCATGAACATTAAGATAATAGGCCTACATTTAAAAAATGAAAGGTTCTTCAATGGGTTTTTATAAGGAAATTGAGGAGGGGGAAAAATGACGTGAGGAAAAATAAGAGCCTATTTCAATGCAAAAACTTTGCGTTCCCCCAATAAACGTTGTGGTCTGAAAACTATTAACTATCCACTATTTCCATGACAAACTTTTTGCAAACGAACGCAAGGATTCTCGGGGAACCCAAAAGCGTTGAAATACAGGCTGCTTTTATCTCCTATTTTTCCTCATGCCCATGAGCATTTAATGGTTTTATATCTTCAGGTTAACAGGCGACTCTCTTTAATATCAATTTTTTTTTTTTTTTTTTTTGGCTTTTTGACTTGCTATATGGTTCTTTGAATTTTAAAAATGTCCTTAACGTTTAATCATAGGATCTTCACGTCGGTGTTTTGACTTCTGAGTTCTCTCCAACATCGGTTACACAATAAAACTCTTCTCACCGGTGCTGTCCTTCAGGTGTGTTTTGGACAGTCTCTCCGTGAGCTTCCTCGCGAGCTCTTTGACGCTGTGCGCGGCGCTCGACCCGCGCACCAAACCTTCATCCTTCACCCTGATGTTCCCCACGTACCACATGAGCCACAGGGCCAGGCTGGCGAACAAGACCAGCGCGCCGGTGTGGATGAGGAAATCCCCGTAAAACACGCCGTTCATCCGCACGTTACCGAATATCCCGACGAACAGCAGGACCACACCGAGGATGTCGAAGACGATCGCCATAACAAATAACGGCAGGCAGCTGCCGATGCACCTCAGCGCCATCATCTTCAGGAGGAGGATGAGGATGCTGCAGCTCCCGTCGCTGGCGGAAGAACTGCCGAGCTCAGGTGAGACGCACCTGGCGCACAGGGAGGGGACGCCCTCGTGACGTCACGATGGCTGCTGACGGTGGGACTGTGATCAAAATCATCGCATGTTTAATTCAGAGATCATACCACTATTTCTGCAGTATAGCTCTTTTGACTGAAAGAGTAGGCTATTATATAGGCCTACTGCCAATTAAACAAAATTGAATTCCAAACGAATAATAAAAATAATAAATAAATGAATAGCCTAAATAACCATATTATTTCTGAGATGAAGATGTAAATTTACTGCTTACAACAGCAAAAAAGTAGCAATGCATAGCCTACATTGTGAAATTTCGTGGGCAAAAAAGGTCAGGTCAATTGTCATAAGCGAAGAGATGTATTTAACAAAGCATTTCTGTTGGTCAAGGCGTTGAACAAAGCCACTAGAAGGCAAGCCTGCAACCATTAGCTGAAAAAGCGTAACGGCTAAAGCTAACGCTTCCGGTCTGTCAGTACATGGGAAAGGAGACCAGAGGCCGTTTTTGTAATGGATGTCAATGGAGGAGAGGCTTCACTACGCTGAATAAACAGCTTTTTAGAGGAAACACCTCATCATTTAATAAATCGACAGCCTATCTGCTAATCTTCAACATGTTTTACACTAAACAAAACTTTTGGATTGAACTATTTTTAGAATTTACCACGAAAAAAAAAATGTTGTTTTATTAGAGAAGTCACTGATTTTTTGCGACAGGTGGTATTCAGCTTACGGCACTTCTTATTCATTCCTATGCTATCCGTAAACGGCGATTGATTGTCGCACAACTCTGACTGAAATTCAATGATGTCAAGGCTGTAATGTGATTGGTTATTACCGCACACGTGATCTAACCCAGCAGGCACAAAACAGGCACACAACGTCATAAGACGTTGATATTTGGTTAAATTTCGGTTGCGACATCGGGTGACCAAAATTCAACGTAAATTCAACGTCTAATGTCAATGTTAAATTGATTTCCAATACAGACGTCAGCTGACGCTGAGATTTTGTTGTTTTTAGGTTGTGCAACCAAAATCCAACGTTAAGTCAACGTCAAATTGACGTCAAATATTGACGTCAACCCGATTTTCATTTTCAACCAAAATGCAACGTCTGTCCGACATCATGTCCAACGTCAACCTGACGTTACATAGACGTCTGGTGCCTGCTGGGAAGTTAGCCGTTACGCTTTCTCCAATAGTAAGTAATACAGACCCTCTCATCTCCCTATAGTAAGAAAATCTCTGGCGTTGAATTCGAAACTTGAACAAGAGCGAAAAATACGTGGATAAGTTTCCCACCTTCACCCAAAACTCCCGATTGCGTGGAATTTATTTGAATGATTTCGCCCGCGAAATTTCTCTGAGCAAGGTAATTTCGGCCGCACTGCACTATAGCCTATCAGTTGTCTCACATATAGATGCTGTTTGTTTACATGCCAATAATAATTCAGGATGTTGGATTCTGTGTCAGGTTGTACATCCTAAAAATTTGGCTGTCAAATGTGGGCTCAGGTTATTCAAACGAGAGATCTGGGTCTGTGTACTAAAGCTGCACACATCTTTCTCTTCTATTCATGTTTGAGGACTTTAATCTCTGACACGTTCTGATTGGGTGGTATGATGAGAAAATTCAAAATAGGCTACTATAAATAGCGTACTATAAATAACAAAGAATAATACTAAAAAATATATAGGCTATTGTTTTACATATTTCCAGCTTTTAAAAAAAAAGACAGCATTTCTCACAGTAAATAAGAATTTGGTTCAAACTCAATTTTAATGTTCACATTATGCATAGTTTTGACCTCAGTTTGAAAGCTACACACAAAGCAGGCAGGTTAGTCGCCACGCTGGTTAAATAGACTCACGGAGGAAAGCAGAAAAAAATCTTTGTAAACTACATTCTTACATTTTCGGAAGAATGCATGGATTCAGACCCAAGGGGGAAAAATCCATCCTTTAGTCTCTGTTTCCTACTGCAGATGTGGAGTCTATGAGATTTTTTTTTGCCCATTTAGTCATCCAAAAACAAGTTATGTTTAATACATGTTTATGATGAGCGATGCGATTTCTCCATTAAGGCAAGACACTGCAGGTGAATAGAGTAAAGATATCAAAGTTTCCCCACTTTAAGGACTTTAAGGCAACTGTTTTGCTTTACAAGTTTTCTGAAATGTTATGTGTAAATACACAAATGAGGCATTATCTAATTCAATACGCATTTATTTGAATGCATTTCCAGAACAGACACCTATAAAGCCAAGTTCAAATTCTTGTTTGATTTTTGTTAGCATATTTAATTATTTTTTACAGAGGGAATTTCGAATGTCTCTTATCATTCAATAAATCAGAAAATACTGTTAACAGCCAGAAAAAAAGTAAAATAAAGAACGTTTATAAATCAGATGAATTCTACATGAACAAACCCAAATCATTCACAATATAGGCAGGAATAAAACTGGTAAGTTTGGTGTATGTAAGAGCTGCTGAAGTGGAGATTTTTGGCACACTTTGAAAATACAGACTTTAAGGATATGAATTGTAACTGAAATATATTCAAATAGATAAACACTTAAATGTGTATTTTGGATGTTTTCTTTCCACTACTCTGCAACAGTGTTATTTTAGTATTATTAGTTTATTATTATCTTTTAATTTTATATATTTATTATTAATATTTATCTATACTTTATCTAGATTTATTAATATTTTATGAATCTTACATTTACAGGTCTTTGAATCTTATTATTTTTATTAGAATATCTTTCTTTCTAGTTGGATGCTTTAACTTCAGCTTATTTCAGTTAGTTGCCAAGGCAACATTTCTAATTTTGGATTAATTAATTTATTTATATACTATTAAAGTTTTAGTCGTATTTTGAATTAACTTTTATATGTTCAATTTTCATGTTAATTTAAGTAAATCTTTTAGTAATTTTGTTTTATTTACTTATTTGTTATTAATTATAATATTATTTATTATAAAAATAATATTTATTTCAGTGAGTCACCAATGCAACATTTTACATTTTTGTTTAGATCATGTTTTCATCTAATATCATATTTTATTTCAGCTTTAAGTACAAAAAATGTTTTAGTTGAAAATAAGCATGGTCTGAAAAAAACAACACGTTACGGATGCAAAATAGCTCAAAATCACAAAATTGACCACTGCATGAAGAAAAAAACAAAACAAAACAAAAAAAACGTGTTTTGCCTGTAGTGTCTTGCCTTTAAAGGAGTTCACCAAAAAAAAATTAAACTTCTGTCATCATTTATTCACCTTCCTGTATGAACGAGGTTTGGGACAAGTGGAGGGTGAATAAATGATGACAGAAGTTTTGCTTTTGGGTGAACTATTACTTTACATTGTCCTCATAGGTTTATGTGAGGCTTGTAGTAACTGCAGAGGTGTTTCGTTGCGCTCTGATGCCTCATTTGTCGTGTGATGGGCATCAAAACCATCCCCACCACCAGCACCATCAGCCCCACAGACAGCAGAGCGGGGCCCAGGATATTGGTGGCCATCATGGAGAAGCCAGCGAGGTAAAGTCCACTCAGCACCATCCCGCAGATCAGCACGCTGCCCCCAGAGGTCATGAGGAGGATGGCCTGCCAGTAGTACTCGCAGTTCCCCGGAGCGGGCTGCAGGGTCCAGAAGGTGTCGTTGTGGGCCAGGCTGAAGAGCGTGTTCTCGGAGCGAGGTGTGAGCTGCTCGCCGGAATATGAGCGCGGACAATCACTGAGGGGCAGGTGCTCTGGGACAGATGGCATGTCTTCGGACATCCCGCACCCCTGCGCCTCACACAGTCTCTGGTAAACCGCACTGTGATGCCTGGTTCGGCCGAGCCTGCGAGTAATAATGAAACTGAGATCTCTCAAAGAATTTAAACATTCAGTCTTACATTACACAATAAACTAATTTAATAATGCATTATTGTTAATGCATGCAGTGCCTCTGAAAAAGTCTGAAAAAAGAAAGAAAAAGTAGAAAAAAAACCCACTACAAACATACCAAAAAAAATAAAAATAAATAAATAAATAATAATAATAATAAATAATAATAAATAATAATAATTATAATAAATAAACATATATACACATACATATGAAATAATATTTTAACTGAAAAAAAAAACAAAAAACAAACAAAAAAAAAACATTTAGTCTGGGCTAGTTGCCAAAGATAAAATAAATACATAACTTAATAGTTATCTGAAATCAAGTAATATTATGGCAAAAAATTTAATTATAGTGCAAAAAAAAAAAATAAATAAAAAGTTTAGGGTTGTTATACATTTCTCAATCAATCTTGCATTCACAAATTAAACATTTGATAACGAATTTATATTAATGTTGCTTGCTTAGGTCATCTGAAAAAGTTATTTCACCGCAGGTGTACACTCTTAAAAAATAAAGGTGCTTCAAAAGGTTCTTCACAGCGATGCCATAGAAGAACCATTTTCAAATTTTATTTTTGTCAATTAAAATAAAAAGGAAACATTTCTCATTTTCAGGGAGTTCAACTCAATGTACTAAAATAACTTAAAAACAAACAATATTATATATATATATATACACATACACATACACACACAACAAAATTACTAAAAATGTAAATGTAAAATATAAAATTAAAAACTAAAACTATTGAAGAAAGTGTAATAGTATAACAATACTAAACACGTTTTGGAGGCAGGGTAATTTACTGCATTTTAATAAAAGATTATTTGTTTATTTTGAATAATGTGCACTGACAAATAATGTGCACCCCACAACGCATCAATTAATATGAAAATGGTTTTCCCTAACAAACCATCATTTTTTTTTTTTTGGTGCTGTATTATTTTATTTTAGAAAATGTCTTTGGTGCACACACCAAAAACTTGCTGTGATGATGTTGAGATGCTATGCGATGAATGGTTTTAAGTGCATTGCTAGGCAGTTGCTAAGGTACTCTGGGTGGTTGCTATACAGTTGCTAGGATGTTTTGGGTGGTTTCTGTGTTTTCTTCCTGTCTGTCATGAAGATAGTTCAGCACCCTCGCTCTGTCATCATCTAGTTTTTAGATGTGGTCCAATTCCTCCTTCATTGTGCATCTGTGCGATTTTTTTCACCTGTTTTCTGGTCCAGCGGGTGCATCTGATCAGTTACTAAATTAACAGCACAAACTCTCCTCAACAACACGTCATTCATGTCAAGACTATAAACGTTTAGTATTTAAAACAGACATTAATAACAGCTATGCTTTTCTTGGCAAACATCACTAATAAAGTCCAAACAGAAGACTATAAACAATGTTAAAATTAATGTAATAAACAACATAAAAGTTACCAACAGTCACTCTTACATGCACTGTTGTTGTTGGATATCTCAGTAATACTGTAGTAAAATAACTGTTGAGATTATAGGGCATACAGGACCACACCCTGATCAGCTACTGTTCAGAAACATCGCAGACTGCCCACATGCGAGTATTACACTGCAGTGAACGTCAATTATGAGCCGACAGTTAGATGAGTAATTTCTGCATAAAGCAAAGATTAAAAAAGATGATATGCAGATCATTTCTGTACTTCAGTATATCGCTGCTCTATCATTTTGAATAAATAAGGTCAAAAAGTCACACATTGGAAGGTCTTACCTGTCAGATGTGTGTGTGTGTAATCGTGAGGATCCACTTTAGTCTGAAATCTGTCTGATCTGTCAGATGAGCATCAGTCCTGTCAACTCCTCTGCTGTGAGATGATCCAAGACATCAGAGGCATGAGAGAGAGCATGTGTGAGTGTGTGTGAGAGAGAGTGTGTGGGTAAAGTGCATTAGATGGACACTAAGTGGAATTCTCCCTCCTCCTCTCCTCTCATTTCCACACTCTCTCATCCTTTTCTTTATCCTCCTCTCTCTGTACATTCATTCTCTCTTAACCAGCAAAATAAAAAGAGAAGACAGGCAAATGATAGAAAGAGCTACAGATAGATAGAACGACAGAGAGACAGAATGACAGACAGATAGAACGACAGACAGACAGAACGACAGACAGATAGAACGACAGACAGACAGACAGAACGACAGACAGATAGAATGACAGACAGAACGACAGACAGACAGACAGAACGACAGACAGACAGAACGACAGACAGAACGACAGACAGAACGACAGACAGACAGAACGACACAGACAGAACGACAGACAGAACGACAGACAGACAGAACGACAGACAGACAGAACAACAGACAGACAGACAGAACGACAGACAGACAGACAGAACGACAGACAGACAGAACGACAGACAGACAGACAGAACGACAGACAGACAGAACGACAGACAGACAGACAGAACGACAGACAGACAGAACGACAGACAGACAGAACGACAGACAGATAGTGTCAAGGTCAGCAGGAAGGGACCCAAATGCAGAGTGAGTGATTTGAATATCTATTGAAAGCACAAGTTCAGGGGGTGCACAGGGGTGAACAATCTTGAGACAACTCTAACCAGCGGGAAGAGCACTAAGCCTCCAGAGGTAGATGGTCTGGGGAACAGTCCCTGTCGGTGGCCAAACCAGACAGAAGATTGGGGAGAAGGTCAGAGCAGAGAACAGTAGAACGTGCAATCAGTGTGAAGGGACTTAAAGCAGGCCAGTCTCAGAGAGAGATTCTCAGCACCAGGCTTGGTTGGCAGAATGTCTTGTGGAACCGACCTGCAGGGAGTCTCAGGCTGGTAGAGCAGGACTGGAGGGAACACTCAGCACAAACACACAACAAGACAGCACTCAAAACCACACAGCAACAACACTACTCAGCAACACAGGGAGGGGGGGTGGGGGGAAATAAAAAGTAAAACAAAAAATCAAACAAAAGGTAAAGGAAATATTTAGACTAATGAAAAACTAAAGTATAAAATCAGAGTAGTTCAAGACTAGAGACAAGATTGATGAACAACTAAAGATGAAATTACAAGTAACTATAAGCAAAATTACTGAGGAACAAAACCAAAAAAAATCAGAAGATAGAAAATCAAGAACAAAACTGTAGTAAGGATACACAATGACAGGGCAAGACTAGAATATAGAGCAGCAAGTCAGTAACTATCTCTATGGCACAAGACAAACCCACATACACAAGAGGAAAAACAGCACAATATAAAGGGAGGAAAGTACACAAGGACCAGGTGATCACAGTTAAGGAAAGAGAACAAGACAAGGGCTAAACAAGAGGGCATGACCAAGAGAAACAAGGAGGTGGGATCACAGAAACACATGGTAGACACAAACAAAGACAAAGCAATGTGTTAAGACACAAGACAAACAAAGAAACATTAAACAAAGACAACACAGACAAAGCTGCCAGGGCAGAGCCCTGATAGATAGATAGATAGATAGATAGATAGATAGATAGATAGATAGATAGATAGATAGATAGATAGATAGATAGATAGATAGACAGACAGACAGACAGACAGATAGTACACATCTACTAAAGCTTGTGTTCTCTCATAATGCATTAGTGGTGGTGCTGCGTTCAATTCATCAGTAATGATGCTGTGGTTTTCCCATGATGCTCAAGTGTCCCATGGTGATCCACAGACTCTAGTGCAAGATGACTTGATGGTATCATGATCTCACCTTCTATCTGTCGGGAAATCATTAATCAGAGAGTGATTAGGGCAGATTCTCTCCATAGAGTCGTGTAGAGCTTCAGTGCAGGAGTCGCTTTCCATCATATTCTGCTGTTCATATGAAGAAGAATGATGCTTTCCATGAGCTGTGTTCAGATACAAGAAATGAATCATTCAAACTCATGCTTTCCAGATATCTCACACCCTAGTGTTACAGTACAGGGGCCTTTACAACTAACTTAAAAAAAAAGTTTAACCATTTAATTTTAAAGGTTACAAAGAGGTTATTGGACTGAAAATAAATAAAGCTTAACATTAACAGAAATAAACTAATAAAAAATTAAACTGACACTAAAACTAAAATAAAGATTGAAAATATAAAATAAAAGCCAATTCAAAATATTAATAAATAATATATATGCTAATACTACTACTAACAATGCTACTACTACTACTACTAATGATTATTATTATTATTTAACACTTGTTTCCCTTTTAAATAATGAAAATAGAAAGCAAATAAACTGTTCTAAAAAGCAATAAGTTATGAAAGGCCACGCTATAAAACTCAAACAAACCTGCTTAAGACAAAATATTTACCTAAAAAAAAAAAAAAAAGAACCGGTTAAATGACATTTAAATGACACAAAGCAATCATTGTTCTAACCGTTAATTAAAACAAACAATTTGAACGAAGCACTTCATTTCATTCAAATAAATCAGACTTACCAGCGCTCAACACAAGAGCGCAGTAGAGCTTTATTATTAACCACCAGCCTGAATCTGCACAGCAGGAAAGCTATAGCCCACTATAGTTAAATAAAATCTATACTGCCTGTGTTCTCTCTGAAAGACAAGCTACACACACTTTCACACAGTCAAGGTTGTGAGCTGTTTATCGACAACCTTAGAAATATCATCTGCCCTCCTGTAGAGCAAAACCAAAGCAATAAAAGTCCATCTCTCCATGAAAACAATAGCCTATAAACTGAACCGCAGAACTTTAATGCTCCATCTCACCCCGGAATGGATCTGGTCAAAACCTGATTGGAAATAGTACTTAAAATATTAAAATGTAGGCTATTAGTAGGCTACCCACATGAAAAAAAAAAAAAAAAAATACTATTAATGTATAGTAAATACTAATAGTAAAATACTTCAATTAATTTGTTGTGGTAATTCTACTGTTGCTGTGGTAATATAACTATAGTAATATAAACAAATTACCTACCCAATACTACGTTTTCTACAACTATATGGGTATATTATACTACAATACACTACAGTTTACTGTAGTAAAAACTAATGTATATTACAGTATTTATTACAGCTTATCAGTTCACTATAGTTAATACTATAATATATACAGTATAATACAATTTACTATATATGGTTCAAAAACACTACAGTATTTACTAAAAATTACTATAGTATTTTTTCATGTGGGTATATAGAAATTAATATTAAAATTGATTTAAATATTAAGTTACTTCATTCCCTGAGAATCGAACAAACAAATAACATATTCTGGGTGAAAATAAAGTAGGCCTAGATAGTAGTATATGTTCTAAGAATCGTTTTTCTAACTTTAAAGGAACGCTCTAATTGGGACATTTCAAGGTTTCAGAAACATGTTAAAACAAATGTTCCCACAGTATTTTTATAACCTCATTTTGTTACCTGTGATAGCGCCATGGTTTTCCAACTAATGACCATCTTGACCAGTTATAATAAACCAGTTACCATGTTCCAAAACACAGCTACCAGTTAAAGATGATTTTAAAGCATGGGCGACATAATGGTGTAATATAGCCCTAATATAACGGTAGAGAGTGTCTAAATGTGAAGCCGTGTCTTGCAGAGATTACCAACACGAATTAGGTTTAGATTGCAGTTAGTCTTGTGAGTCAGCCCAGGTCTGTGATGATAAAAGTGCTATGAAACCCTGTGAGCTTATGAAACCTCCAGGTTCTTTCAGGACCAAATTTTACTGTCATTTTTTTTTTTTTTTTTCCAAGCAGCTCGTTTTTATGAGCTCTGTAAAATAAGCTGCGGTCACACTGATCACATCTGACATGGCCATCGCTTTGATGATCAACGGGCTGATTTAAAGCTGCTGGCTGTCATTTGGCTAGTTTAGCTTCTTGAAGAGTGATGTTTGCATTCAGACCTGTTGACATAACTTAATTAAAGGAAAACACGTTTTTAAAAAAACACGAGGATCTACTTCAAACAAGCAGCTACACTGATACAAACGCAGATAAATCCTCAAAAAAAATGAGAGAAAGAGGAGAGCCCTTTCATGTTCCTCTTCACCGCAACACGAAAAGCCCTGCAGCCAGACAGATAACTCGATAAATCTGCTTCAAATCAGACAAATCACCCTGTGTGCCAGAACTAGCAGTTCACACCAGGCTTTGAACAAAAACCACACAGACTGCGGAGAACTCATCGGTCAGAAAACATGATGGAAAATTAGATCGGAAGTTAGAAATATCTGAAACAGACAAATTTAACATAGTGTTTGTATTTTTAAAGTCCTGTTCACACCAAAGACGATAAGGCTAATAATTGTTCTAATTCTATGAGAACAGGGAAGTCCACACCTCACCTACAGAGAAACGAGTCGATAATTGAATCACTAATAATCCAATCAAAACTAATCAGACTAGCTTGCTCTATTCTTTTTCTATCTATTTATTTTCTTTTTATTTATTATACAATTAACAAAAGCAAAAAGGCCTCTAGCACTGGCTTGCTCTATTCTTTTTCTATCATATCTGTTTTCTTTTTATTTATTATATAATTAAAAAATCCCTTGCTAAGTGTACTGCTTTAGGCTAACTGAGACTTGTTATAGCACTTGCATATCATTTGTTCATTTGTTGATTTTTGATTGCTTCCGTTGTCCTCATTTGTAAGTCGCTTTGGATAAAAGCATCTGCTAAATGACTAAACTTAAATTTAAATTTTAACTTTAACTTGTCAGTTGGTGTGGAATATAACGGGCCTTTAAGGAATAGTTCACCCAAAAATGAAAATTTGCTGTTAATTTACTCACCCTCAGGCCATCCAAAATGTAGGTGAACTTTATTGTGTGTTATCATTTGGCAGGAGTGACAGATTTATGTTACAAACACAAACAACCAAGAAAACAGTCTATAAATCACCCCAGATCATATTAAACAGTGGCTGAAATCTAGTGAGCTGCATATCATATCATCGTATTGTAGGCTATCACGTATCACAGTAGGTACGTACTCCAAATTATGTTGCTTTCTTTAATTTCTCCAAATTAAAGCAGCATGTCCTTTATGAAGAAGACAATGGCCAGAATGCATTGCAATAGTAAAAATCCCAAATTAAAAAAAAAAAACAAAATAGGCTACTTATAGCAAAAAGAATAGAAAAGAAATTCACTATTTTACCCAATATTTGTGTTGTTCACTGTGTTGTTCTGAATCAGTCAGTTTGGATGTTGCCCTAAAAGGGAACTGCCTATGCAGACGTCACAGTAGACAGCAAAAGCAGTGGGAACTCACAACTAGTTATTTAGCATCAATGCAGCCAGTGAAACACACGTCCAGCAGAAAACAAACACTAGTTATCCAGGGACTAAATGTCATGGGTGATCACATTAGTAACATATGCGAATACGCACCAAGAGACCAGCCCATCTCTCTCTTTGTTTACTGGTGTGGATTTATCATGTTCCCTTCCTTTGACAAGAGCTACTTATTTATTTAACACGGTGTGGGTAGGAGTGTGTGTGTGTGTGTGTACCTGTTTTTATATCCCGGTGGGGACTTAAACCTGAATACACACAGACTCATGGGGACTCGTGTCACGGTGGGGACCTAAATTGAGGTCCCCACAGGTAAAAAGGCTTATAAATCACACAGAAGGAAGTTTTTTTGAAAATCTAAAAATGCAAAAAGTCTCCTGTGAGGGCTAAGTTTAGGTGTAGGGTTGGTGTAGGGCAATACGGTCTGTACAGTAGAAAAACCATTACGCCTATGGAAGTCCCCACAAGGATAGCGAAACAAGTCTGTGTGTGTGTGTGTGTGTGTGTGTGTGTGTGTGTGTGTGTGTGTGTGTGTGTGTGAGATAAAGATTGTTACCAAGCCCTCGCTGGTCCCAGAAGATGTCTCTTTTATAGATTTGTTTTACTGAACAGCTCCCTTTCACTCTTTCAAACGCACATTAACATTTATGACAGGCCTTCTGTTAAACTGACTAACAAGCAGTAGTTGTTCATTTTCCTCTTGAGGCTCGATCAATTTCAGTATTGACTCATAGCTTCTTTAGTTTGAAAAGTCTTTAGTTTGAAAAATCAAGTGAACACATGTAAAAATAAGAAAAAAAGATGAACACTAACAATCTAATGCATTAAACTAATACCCAAAATAAAATCCATTTAAAAATCTAGATATGTAATTTTTCTAAATGAAATATAGTCAAATAGATCACATGGGGACCTGAATGCCCTTTTGTTGTTGTTCACGTCAATTTTCATACATTTAAAAGAGATACATATAGTAAAAAAAAAAAAAAAAAAAAAAAAAAAGCACTAAAATATAATGTTTAAAAAGTTTGTTTTGTATATAATCTATTAAAGTATTTAGAAACTTAACTCGCTGTAACTTTTTTGTAGTTTTCGTGTAGGTAAAATGAATAAGGGCCAGATTTACTAACACAATTGCGCTAGCGCAAACCACCTTTTGACATTAAAATAGTAGGCTACTGTCAGGATTTACTAAAGACATGCAGTGAAGAATTAGCACTGAAAAGGCGTGGACAAGGAGTTTCCCTTTTTTGGAACTGTGCTTTCGTGCTAATTTGCCCAGTTTAGTGAATCTGGCACTAAATTGCTTGCATTGTAAGGGCCAGTTTTACTAAACAGGGCAAATTAGCGCGAGAGCGCAATTCCAAAACAGAGCAGACGGGCGTGGAAATTTCTGCGGGTGATTTACTAACAACCCGCAAATTAAAGAATACAGATGCAACATCTCATTTACATATCGACCAACGCAATATATCAAGCGCAGTGAAAATTAACGTAATTGCAAATAAAGAATAAAGAAATAAAGAAGCCACAGTACATTGAAAAGAACCGGAGGCCAAAAAATGAAGGTTTGCTAGAAGTTTTGATAGATCTGGTATTACGTGACTCCTAGTTGAGGTTTCAAAGTCGTCTTTTATTTCCTGAAGCAAATTAAAAATAACATGGCTTGGCAAATGATATTTTCGTGTTCTTCTTGCATTCCAAATAAATTAATACGTGAGGGGAAAAAATCCTCTCCTTTTTACCATGCACTCTCTGTTCTCTACTGTACCTCCTCCTAGCAACAATAATTGCAGTCATTTTAAGCGCAAAATAGTTTAAGACATGCTTTTTTTGGGGCGTTAAATAATGGCGCAAATGCCAGTAATTTGACGAGCGAAAACGTTAGTAAAGTTTGAGTATTCTCCTCCCATAACTTTTGCGTCTGAAAAGGAAACTCCTACAAATGCGTATTCAATAAGGTCAGGCGCACAAATAACTGTGTCCTCGCCTTTTCAGCGCTAATTCATCACTGAAAGCTTTAGCAAAACCTGACAGTACAAATTTAACGCCTAAAGATGGTTTGCGCAAGCTGTTAGTAAAACTGCCCTAAATCTAGTAAAATGTGTTTTTCAAATTAGAAAGTATACTTATAGTTACTGTAAAATGTACTGTAATGTTTTGTATTATTTTTTAAAATAAAATTACTAAATTGTTTGCATTGTATATCCAGTATAATCTAGTGAAGTTTTTAGAAAGGTCATAGTTACTTCATTTATTTTATAATTTACTGTAAATTCTTGTATTAATTTACTTTTATATGAAATTACTCTTCTTTTTACGGTACACAAACACTGACTTAAATTTAATTGACACCAACTAGAAACCTGAGCAATAACACACAAATCAAAAAGCAAGAGAAGAAGGGTTATATTTAATTTCTTTATGCAATATGAAAGAAAACAATCTATTTTTTGCAGATTAATTCAAATTTAAATTATGTTTTAGATGTTTGCTCTGACAGTTTCTCATGTTTCAGAAACAACAAACATCAAAAACCGATAAGGTTTGATGACGCACCTTGCAGGATGTTTATTTGGTAATTATTGTGTGCGGTGAGAATGTCGTAAGTAAACAGCTCATCATCTCTGATCAAACAGCAAACTTTTGAGTCTGTTTGGGTAATTAGTTAATACTCATATCTGAAAACCTGCACTAGAGAAACACAGTGAGTCAGACTCTATTAGACTTTACAGAGAGCAGCTGTGATGAGCCTTCAGACAGCAATCACTGCATGTTTAACACAATCAGCTCCAAATGAATTCACTGGGGAAAAGCATTTCAAAACTAATATGTTTTTGTTTTTTGTTTTTTTTCCTGAATAATATTTTCTGCATAAGCAAGTTTTTAAGAGATGAGAATGATGAATAAAACTTAATAAAACCTTCATTTGTGAATCAAAGCACCCTCTCTCTGACAGACATGTTGTAAAACATTTAATGAAACCTATAGGAGCCATATTATCCATTTTTTTCTGAGGTAAAATTATATGAACAATAATAATAATTTATTCATTTATTCATTCATTGTGCCTTAAAGACTTTCATGTAAACACTGCAAGCAACAAGCAACAAATTTTACTGCTGTTTTCTGAAATCTGTGTAAATGCAAGTTGGTCTTTTGATTAACTGAATGTTTTGTAATGCATCTCCATGTATTTTTCACTTGTGAGATTAAAGCAAAGAGTCTTTCATCTTTGCATGGTCTCTTTGTCCTCCCTTATATGTTTCTCACCACAAAACTCAAATGCACATGCTGGTTTTAGGATTTGTTGCTGGATCATCATTGTATTTATATAATAAAATAGATGTTTGACATCACACAGCTGTGTATCTGCTTTAAGAGAAATATAGCACTACATTAGTTGCTCACCAATGGATCCTCTGTAGTGAATGGGTGCCGTCAGAATGAGAGTCCAAACAGCTGATAAAAACATCACAATAATACACAAGTAATCCACATCACTCCTGTCCAACAACATATTGTGAAGTGAAAAGCTGCATGTTTGTAAGAAACAAATCCATCATTAAGACTTTTTAACTCCAAACATATACAGTATACAGTAAGTCCTCTATCCATAATGTTGCTTTCTCCAGTGAAGTAGTCATCTCGTCTGAATCAGGAGAGAAACCTGCACAGTTCAAGCACTGTTCAGTCCAAAACAGATCTAAATAAATCTGTGGGTGGATTTTGATGTGAGAGGACAACAGGGGATGAACTTTTTCACTGGAGGAAGCATTATTATGGATTATTATGGACTCATATTTTGACCAGAAGAAACGGTTTTAAGTTAAAAACTTTGATGGATAAAAACATGCAGCTTTTCACTTCACAAGACATTAACTGATGGACTGGAGTGGTGTGGATTACTTGTGGATTACTTGTACTTATTGTGATGTTTTTATCAGCTGTTTGGTCTCTCATTCTGACGGCACCCATTCACTGCAGAGGATCCACTGGTGAGCAAGAGATGCAATGCTCCATTTCTCCAAATCTGATGAAGAAACAAACTCATTGATGACCTGAGGGTGAGTACATTCTGGCCCATTGTCATTTTTGGGTGAACTATTCCTTGAAATTGTCTGTTCAAATTACCTATGACTGACTTATAGTGACTGTAAACATTAAACGGATACACCACAAACTATCTGAACATCCTAAAAACTACACACTTCATCTTTAAATACCTGAAAACACACCAGTCATCTTGTGAAGCTTTTGAATTCTCCGGATGAGTTTCCTCACTGCATCTGCTCTCCGGATCCTGAACTTGTTGTCCAGAATCTCAAACTGGATCTGAACCCACTGACTCCTGTAATACATGTCGTTCCTCTAAGAGCACAAAGGCCTCTGTCAGCGCTTACCGCGGTAAAGTCAGCCAAAGAAATAAAGAAGAGTTATGGGGCCAAAGATCCCGAACAAGACTCACTTTCTATGTGGGAGAGAGATGGAGAGTGTATTACAGAGAGATTCACAGCGACATTGACTTTCAGAGCATCGGGACAACAAGAAAATGAACAACTTTACACTGCTTTACATTGATTTTACCATGGATATAGGGTTTTTGGGCCTGGCACAAGTGGAGTTTTCCCTAACTGTGGTAAAGTCACATTCTTATTGGTTTCTTAAAGTGGTGGCAACATAAGTATAGAGAAACTGCTAATGTGCAATACTGTAAAAAAGCAATTACTTCTAATTAAACATCCAGGGCTTTTTAAATCACACATAACAACAAATGTAAATGATTATGAATCTGCATAAAAACACATTAGACCAACTATATTCCCTCAAATATCATCTCAAGTAGCCAAACAGAGTCTAAATAAACAATTTAATTTTGTTTTAATGCTGCTTATTGCATGAAACTTTGTAAACTCCCATCACTGTAGCATCAATAAATTATGTGGTTACTTTGTTAAGATTATTGACTTTATAATGTTAATTTTTACACTAATATCTTTGTTTTGCAAGCCGTTTTCTTCAGAGGCATGGAGTTCATGTTACATATAAAACAATATGTAAGAAAAAAAATGATGACAAATAATGTTTGCATATACACTCATTTAGCAGATGCTTGTATCCAAAAGACAAACATCGCAACAAGCTAAATTACGTTTTTTTTTTTTTTGAGTTGCTAATGATATTTTGCAGCAAATGTATAAGTTGCTAAATGATAATTTGCAAGAAATCTACAGTTGCTTTGACAATTTAATGGCTGAAGGAAATATTTGCATTTAGTGAATTAACAAATTGGATAAACAATATAGAGAAGATGAGAACAGAGAGAACTCAAACTGCATCATTTTGCCTTGTTTTTAAAAATTATTATTATTTTTTTTTATTATTTTATTTTTTTTAATACTGGGTTATTATTGCAAAAGGGTGAAGTAGCATGATTTTTTTTTTTTTTTGGAAATGCATGAAATATGCACTTATATTCAAAACTTTTCTTTTAGGGAAACATATAAACAGTGTTCAGAGGTGAATGTTCACCCAAAGCACTTTCTCTGTCTGTTTCTTCAGCATAATTAATGTGAACGGCTTCGGTCTCGACTCACTGTTGACAGTCCAGCAGGGCTTCATTGCTGAGCTGCATGTTGATCCTGCATGTTTTTTTTTATTTTTTATTTTTTTTTATATATATATATTCAATAACAATAAAAACATTTTATAGGCAGTCCAAATGTCACAGTATAAAAACGTGATGCTAAGCACCGTCGCTCTGAGACCAAAAGTTTGTGTTTCTGCCATCACTTTCTTTATTCTTAAGAGCTCTCAGGTTTTACTCCTACAACTTGACCTAGAATTTCTCATTCTTGAAATGTAATTGTCTCAGAAACATTTTTATAAGCCACTTTGATATAAATGCATCTGTAAAGAAAAAAAAAAATAAAATACTGGAGAACACCAGGCTGAAATAACCTATAACAAAAATGTACCACAACAGTTTCGGTAAAAAAATAATAATAAAAAAAAAAAAGCAACAACAAGAACGTCTCGGTTACGTATGTAACCCTCGTTCCCTGAAGGAGGGAACGGAGACGTCACGTCGGATGACCGACGAAATTGGGATCTCGCCAGAGAGACCAATCCACTTCGAGTGTAACTAAACGAGCCAATGGACATTGGCATGCGATTATTGCATCCAGCTGCCGCTGATCACAGTGTGAGCATAAGAGGCAGCTGATGCACCGCATCAATTATGTTTTCGCTGAGGAGCCGAGCCGGCGACCCGGCAGCTCAGCGGTGGTACAGCGACTGTGGCGACGGGACGTGACGTCTCCGTTCCCTCCTTCAGGGAACGAGGGTTACATACGTAACCGAGACGTTCCCCTTTCAGTCGGTCACTCCGAGTCACGTCGGATGACCGACGAAATTGGGATCCCTACCAAAGCGCCACAGGAGCTGCCCCTTCCAGTGCCCTGTGTAGGGCTCCTGACCCTTCCTATAAGGCAGACGATAGGACCGGGCTCTACACAGAGAAGGTCAACTACTGGTGTTCCTTGAGCAACCCAAACAGTAGGACTAGGATAACACTGGGAAGCGTGCCCTTCCACTTGGAAGAGGCACACTGCGGAGTCACCTCCTCCCAAAGGGGGTTTAAGTGACATTCAAACATGTGAAGTAACCCAGAGGGCCCTTTTGCACATGGAAGTCTCTGAGATGGCTCAGGCTGCATCTTTAGAGATGGCAGAACGTGGTCCGCCAGGGGAAACACGGCTCCAATAAGAATACCGTGGAATACACATATGGGATCCCGACAGGGTCTCTCATATGGGCACTAGCCTCGCACCAGATTTCAAGAATTCATTGGCTGAAGGCCTGGCGCCGGACGCTCCGCCGTGTCCGGACGCCGGAGTGCTGGAGGACTCAACAGGGTTTGCCTGGTTAAGGAACTCTCTGGAGAATTTAGACGTAAGGACGCCGCAAGCCGACTCTGAGCCGGCCCTCTCAGTGTCACTACCCGTTTGAGGTGAGAACACAGGAGGAAACCGGTTCGACACGTAGGCTATAAAACCTAGCGAACATGTTGGGAGTCGCCCAACCCGCAGCTCTACAGATGTCTGCTAGCGAGGCACCACGAGCCAGCGCCCAGGACGATGCGACACCCCTAGTGGAGTGAGCACGCAACCTGAGCGGGCAGGGCACACCTTGTGCTTCATAGGCCAAGGTGATGGCATCCACTATCCAGTGGGCCATCCTCTGCTTGGAGACAGCCTTCCCCTTCTGCTGTCCTCCGTAACAGACAAAGAGCTGTTCTGAGGTCCTGAAGCTCTGAGTTCTATCCACGTACTGACGCAGTGCGCGTACAGGACAGAGCAAAGCTAGGGCTGGGTCTGCCTCCTCCAGGGGCAGCGCTTGCAGGCTCACTACTTGGTCCCTGAAGGGCGTGGTAGGAACCTTGGGCACATAGCCGGGCCGGGGCCTCAGTGTTGCACTGGAGTCAGCCGGCCCAAACTCAAGGCACGACTCGTCGACCGAAAATGCCTGCAGGTCCCCCACCCTCTTGATTGAGGCCAATGCAGTCAGGAGTAGGGTTTTCATAGAAAGAAACTTCAACTCGACTGACTGCAATGGCTCAAAGGGGGCAGTTTGTAGGGCTCTTAGCACCAAAGCCAAATCCCAAGAGGGAAGGGAGGGAGGCCTCGGAGGATTTAACCTCCTGGCCCCCCTAAGAAACCTGACGACCAGATTGTGCTTCCCCACCGACCTCCCCTCTATGGGGTCGTGGTGGGCAGAAATAGCAGCAACATATACCTTAAGGGTGGAGGGGGACAGCCTACGCTCCAACCCTTGTTGCAAAAAGGAAAGCACGGCTCTGATCGAACATCTCCGGGGGTCCTCCTGGTAAGAGGAACACCATTCGACGAACAGGTTCCACTTCAGCGCATAGGCCCGTCTTGTGGACGGTGCTTGTGCTGAAGCGATAGTGAGCGCTACCTCCTGGGGCAGGTCACCTAGAACCTCCGCGTCCCGTCCAGGGACCACACATGAAGTTTCCACAAGTCTGGACGCGGGTGCCAGAGGGTGCCCCGTCTCTGAGAAAGCAGATCCTTCCTCAGAGGAATCGGCCAGGGAGGGGCTGTCGCGAGGAGCATGAGTTCCGGGAACCAGGTCCTGTTGGGCCAATATGGAGCCACTAACAGGACCTGCTCCTCGTCCTCCCTGATCTTGCACAGCGTCTGTGCTAGCAGGCTCACTGGGGGAAATGCATACTTGCGCAAGCCCTGGGGCCAGCTGTGTGCCAGTGCATCCGTGCCGAGCGTTGCCTCGGACAGGGAGTAGAACCACTGGCAGTGGGTGGTTTCCGGAGATGCAAACAGGTCTACCTGAGCAACTCCGAACCGACTCCAAATCAGCTGGACCGCCTGGGGATGGAGTCTCCACTCCCCAGGAAGTGCCGCTCGAGACAGCTCGTCGGCCGCCTGATTGAACACTCCGGGGATGTGGATGGCACGAAGGGACCTCAGATGCTTCTGACTCCAGAGGAGGAGGTGGCGGGCGAGTTGCGACATGCGACGGGAGCGCAAACCGCCTTGCCGGTTGATATACGCAACGGTCGCAGTGTTGTCCGTACGGACCAGAACGTCCCTGCCCCGAAGGCGCCCTCTGAGGCGGCACAGGGCAAGACGTACTGCCAGCAACTCGAGGCAATTGATATGCCAACGCAAAAGGGGGCCCGTCCAAACCCCTGATACTGCGTGCCCGTTGTACGTGGCACCCCAGCCGGTGGCTGAGGCATCCGTGAATACCACAGCATGCCTGGATACCTGCTCCAGGGGCACTCCTGCCCGAAGAAACGAGGGATCTGACCACGGGCTGAAGGTCTTGCGGCAGGCCGGTGTAATCTGAACCCGGTGAGTACCGCGTTTCCACGCCCACCTCGGGATTCGGCCATGGAGCCAGTGCTGAACCGGTCTCATATGGAGCAGACCGAGCGGAACTATGGCCGCAGCTGCAGCCATATGCCCCAGGAGCCTCTGAAAGAGTTTCAGTGGGACCGCTGTCCTGCCTGATAAAGTCTTGAGGCAGTTCAGCACCGACTGAGCACGTTCCTGGGTGAGGCGTGCTGTCTGGTTGACCGAATCCAACTCCATGCCGAGAAAAGAGATCCTCTGCGTTACGAGTTTGCTCTTTTCCCAATTGACCCGAAGGCCCAACTGGCTGAGGTGCCTGAGCACCAGGTCCCTGTGTGCGCACAACAGCTCTCGAGACTGTGCAATTATGAGCCAGTCGTCGAGGTAGTTGAGAATGCGCACACCCTGTTCTCTCAGGGGAACAAGGGCCGCCTCTGCGACTTTGGTGAAGACACGAGGCGAGAGGGACAGCCCGAAGGGCAGAACCTTGTACTGATATGCCCGACCTTCGAACGCGAATCGCAGGAATGGCCTGTGCCGCGGAAGAATCGAAACATGAAAGTACGCGTCCTTCAGGTCGATCGCTGCAAACCAATCTAGGGGACGGACGCATCCAAAAATGCGTTTCTGCGTCAACATCTTGAACGGCATCTTGTGAAGTGCACGGTTCAAAACTCGCAGATCCAAGATCGGTCGTAACCCACCGCTTTTCTTGGGCACAATGAAGTAAGGGCTGTAAAACCCCGACCTCATATCGGCTGGAGGGACCGGCTCTATTGCATCCTTCGCCAGTAGGACTGCAATCTCCGCGAGCAAGACAGGGGCATCGACGGCTTTGACTGAAGTGAACCGGATGCCCCTGAACTTGGGGGGACGCCGGGCGAACTGAATCGCATAGCCGAGTCTGATGGTCCGCAGGAGCCACCGGGACGGGCTGGGGAGCGCTAACCAGGCTCCGAGAGACCGCACCAGTGGAACCAACGGGGCCACCGACGCGCCCGCGGTGGGGCAGCGAGGTGAAACACAGGGACCGGCCCCAGGGCCTGTGACGGCCTGGCCTGTGACGGCAGGGGGCGGGGTCTGGGTGTGTAGTGTAGCACTCACCTGATTTCTCCTCGCGTGGGAGGAGACACAGGAAACCGGCTTGAGGCTTGTGACAGCCCGGCGTTTGACGACTTGAAGCGGGGAATGGAGTGCTACTGCCCTTACCTGGTTCCACGAATGGGCAGGAGGGGTGCTCTTGGGCAACCACCTGCTGCCTGCTGGCGAGAGAGGAGGAGGGAAGCGATCCTGTGATGCACGGATCACCACTCTCCTCCTCTTGAGACCCAGAGATTGAGGAAACCGCTCTTTTACTGATGTTTTGGGTACCGCTGGCTGCTGGGCCAGCGGCGGAACAAAAACAAACTGAAACACAGGATTCTCCACCCGGCCCTCCACCGGGGGAGGGAGTGGTGCGGTCACCATCTCCCGAAGAGCAGTCTCCTCCATCTCTGGGTCGCCCGTCTCAGGGCCTCTTGCACTTGCGCTTGCCGCCAGGTTTGGCGGGGGCCTGGACGGGCTGGGCGTCCTGCCTGCGACCGGCTCCACGACGCAGCCTGGTGGAAGGCTGCTGCGGCTGCGCGGGAGCGGGGGCGGCCGCAGGGGGGCGCCCACGGCGACGAGCAGGCTGAGGGGCTGCAGCCGGAGTGGAAGCAGCAGGTTTCCTCCGGCGCATGATGTGTTTGATCGCCTCAGTCTGCTTCTGGGCTGCCGAGAACTGCTGGGCAAAGCTCTCGACAGCGTCGCCGAAAAGGCCGGTCTGTGACACGGGAGCATTCAGGAACTGTACCTTTTCCAGCTCTCTCATGTCAGCAAGACACAGCCAGAGATGGCGCTCCTGGACCACTAACGTGGACATCGCACGACCCAGAGACTGTGCGGTCACCTTCGTCGCTCGTAGCGCGAGGTCCGTCGCAGCACGCAGCTCATGTAGAACCGCCAGGTCGTGACCACCCTCGTGCAGGTCTTTCAGTGCTTTGGCCTGGTGGACCTGCAGCAACGCCATAGCGTGGAGGGCGGAAGCCGCCTCCCCACAGGCTCTATAAGCACTGCCAGTTAGACCTGACGAATACTTAGAGGCCCGTGAGGGGAGACACGGATCACCCCGCAGGGTGGAAGCGGCTGTTGGACATAGTTGCATGGCCACAGACCGCTCCACCGAGGGGATGCCCGCATACCCCAAAGCGGCTCCACCATCGAGGGTGGTGAGAGCGGAAGAACTACAAGATTTGTTTCGGGCAGTGAAAGGTGCCCTCCACGATCTTGTCAGCTCCTCGTGCACTTCCGGGAAGAATGGCACCGGAGGGGGGCACTGAGAACCAGCGCGACCCCCACCGAGAAACCACTCGTCCAGCCTCGAAGGATCGGGACGCGGTGGTGGATTCCACACGAGTCCGACATTCTCGGCGGCCCGGGAAAATATGGCCGTCATCTCTGGGTCTGGCTCGGACAACGCTACCACACCCGAAGGGGGCAGCGCAGCCGAGTCGTCATCCCCGGAGAGAGAGGGCCCGCCCTCCGATGCAGTGATCGACATCTGGTCGTCAGGGGGACCACCGAAGGAGACGCCTGGTGCACCCCGAGCAGAGGGCCCAGCACGCTCCTGCGGCAGCTCCACCGGCTGCGGAGTGCTTGAGGGGCGAGGAGCTCCACTTGGGGAAGCCCTCACCGTAATCCTCAGATCACCTCTGCCCCCACCGGACCCAGCGGCGCGCACGCTGGACCGCGGCAGAGGCAGAGGGACTCCGCCATGTTTGACATAGCGGAGTCTAAGACGCAACTCCGAGATGGTCATGTCCCCACAAGAAGAACATGAGCCATCCACGAAAGCCTCCTCAGCGTGCTGAATGCCCAGACACGTGAGGCAGCAATCGTGACCGTCCTGAGGCACCAGGAAGCGACCACAGCCAGAAACGCACGGGTGATAAGACATCTTTAAAAAGACGTGATCACCCGTGTACTCTCTTAGAGAAATTTGCTCTTAGAAATGCTCTTTTTTGAGGTGCTGAAGCACGCAGGGGAGCTTGGCCACCGCACACTCCAAGTGTGGCTGCCAGCGGGAAGACGATTCTGCTCTCCCGGACACCGTGACCACCGCTGCTGCACCGTAACGCCCGCACTCGATCAGGAACACTTCTTGGGAAAGGGAGCAGTAGCTTCACTACTACCGCTCGGCTCCGAAGCGAAAGGATAATTGATGCGGTGCATCAGCTGCCTCTTATGCTCACACTGTGATCAGCGGCAGCTGGATGCAATAATCGCATGCCAATGTCCATTGGCTCGTTTAGTTACACTCGAAGTGGATTGGTCTCTCTGGCGAGATCCCAATTTCGTCGGTCATCCGACGTGACTCGGAGTGACCGACTGAAAGGGGAACAACAATTTTGTTTCGACAGAAAAATCATAATACATTACTATGGAAAACATTATTATACTGATCTTCATTATTGTCTTATCATTGACATTATTTTAAAGCTGATTGATTGATTGATTATTTAAACAAATAAGAAGTTTTCTATAATAAATGTGGCATTTTGTACAAAATAACATTTTTTGATAAATTTTTCTGTAATTTTTTGATTATTCATTACATCATTCGGGGGGAGGGCATTTATCAAATCAACTGTATTTCTATAGTCTGTCTTTTTATTATATTATATTATTTTATTATTATATTATATTATATTATATTATATTATAATTTTTTTTTTTTTTACATTCAATAAATAATCAGTTTTTCTATAGTAACAATAAATGTGGAAACAAATAACATTTTTAATCCATTATTTTCTTACTTTTCGTGTCATTTAACAAATGAACAGTTTTACTACAGTAACAATTCATGTGATATTTTGTACATTTTAATATTTTACCATGGTAAGTTTTTTTGTGATTGTATTTTTCCCCCTTATTAAATTATTTTCTTATTGTTTGTGGCATTTACCAAATCAATATGTGACCCTGGAGCACAAAATAAGTAGCACGGGTATATTTGTAGCAACAGCCAACAATACATTGTATAGGTCAAAATTATCGATTTTTCTTTTTTGCCAAAAATCATTAGGATATTAAGTAAAGATAATGTTCCATGAAGATATTTAGTAAATTTCCTACCGTAGATATTTCAAAAAATTATTTTTGATTATTAATATACATTGCTAAGATCTTAATTTGGACAAATGTAAAGGCGATTTTCTCAATATTTTGTTTTTTTGCACCCTCAGATTCCAGATTTTCAAATAGTTGTATCTCGGCCAAATATTGTCCTTTCATAACAAACCATACATCAATGGAAAGCTTATTTATTCTGCTTTTAGATGATGTCTAAATCTCAATTTAAAAAAAAAATTGACCCCCATGACAGGTTTTGTGGTCTTGGGTCACATATAGTTTTTCTATAGCATAAATAAATGTGGTATTTTGTTCCCAAATAATCTTAGGCCAACAGCAAACTGAAACAAGCATATCTTTGTTCCCACAGTTAAGAAATCACAGTTCTAGTCATATTCCTCATTAGGATGCTCAGTTTGACTTGCTCAAGTACTTTAATTACATGCAGAGGTTAAGCAAATATCAGTGTTTCAATACTCTTTCCTGGAGTCTGACCTGAGATCAGTGCATAAAGACTTTTCCAGCGGCGAAGGGTAAAGGTGAATCCCTCGGACTCTCACAGGATTGTCGATAACATTTTCCCCTTCTGAGGTGAAGAATTGATTCCTCCGTAAGCCCCTCAGAAGTTCCCAGCTTCACATTTCGTTTCTCATCTCTATTTCTACACCCACAGGACCCATGATGCCCTGGGAACTGCGGAGACGTGTCACCCCAGACCACCTCATCCACAGACAATCATTTGGGTTGCAAAGTAATTTAATCTAGAGAAAAATTGCAAACACAGCCGTATTGATGATCTGGAAAGTTAATAAATAACAGATAAATAAATAAATAAATAAATAAACAATCCAAGAAGTATGTGACCCATAGAAAATGAACTGAAAATGTCAATTCTGTCATTGTTTACTCACCTGAATGTCGCTCCAACAGCACTATAAAGAAAGATGCTCTTTTTATAGGTCTAATAAAAACATTGATCTTCAAAATGGACAAAAAGCACAATGAAAGCATCATGATTCATTCAGTATAAGTCTATGACGTTTGTATCAAAAATGTCCTTCAAAAAGGACAAACACACCATAAAAGCACCATAACATTAAGTAATCCATGTGATTCTTGCCTGGCCTATATATCTTCAGAAGCTGGAGACTGGGGGCAATTGTAACATTGAAAAAAAAAACAAAAAAACAATTCATACTAACCCACTGTATCTCAAATAAAAGCCTACCTCAAAGTAATCACTTTACTGCTGTAGTATCGTCTCGGTTACGTATGTAACCCTCGTTCCCTGAAGGAGGGAACGGAGACGTCACGTCGGATGACCGACGAAATTGGGATCTCGCCAGAGAGACCAATCCACTTCGAGTGTAACTAAACGAGCCAATGGAGATTGGCATGCGATTATTGCATCCAGCTGCCGCTGATCACAGCGTGAGCATAAGAGGCAGCTGATGCACCGCATCAATTATGTTTTCGCTGAGGAGCCGAGCCGGCGACCCGGCAGCTCAGCGGTGGTACAGCGACTGTGGCGACGGGACGTGACGTCTCCGTTCCCTCCTTCAGGGAACGAGGGTTACATACGTAACCGAGACGTTCCCCTTTCAGTCGGTCACTCCGAGTCACGTCGGATGACCGACGAAATTGGGATCCCTACCAAAGCGCCACAGGAGCTGCCCCTTCCAGTGCCCTGTGTAGGGCTCCTGACCCTTCCTATAAGGCAGACAATAGGACCGGGCTCTACACAGAGAAGGTCAACTACTGGTGTTCCTTGAGCAACCCAAACGGTAGGACTAGGATAACACTGGGAAGCGTGCCCTTCCACTTGGAAGAGGCACACTGCGGAGTCACCTCCTCCCAGAGGGGGTTAAGTGACATTCAAACATGTGAAGTAACCCCGAAGGGCCCTATTGCACATGGAAGTCTCTGAGATGGCTCAGGCTGCATCTTTAGAGATGGCAGAACGTGGTCCGCCAGGGGAAACATGGCTCTAATAAGAATACCGTGGAATACACATATGGGATCCCGACAGGGTCTCTCATATGGGCACTAGCCTCGCACCAGATTTCAAGAATTCATTGGCTGAAGGCCTGGCGCCGGACGCCCCGCCGCGTCCGGACGCCGGAGTGCTGGAGGACTCAACAGGGTTTGCCTGGTTAAGGAACTCTCTGGAGAATTAGGCGTAAGGACGCCGCAAGCCGACTCTGAGCCGGCCCTCTCAGTGCCACTACCCGTTTGAGGTGAGAACACAGGAGGAAACCGGTTCGACACGTAGGCTATAAAACCTGGTGAACGTGTTGGGAGTCGCCCAACCCGCAGCTCTACAGATGTCTGCTAGCGAGGCACCACGAGCCAGCGCCCAGGACGATGCGACACCCCTAGTGGAGTGAGCACGCAACCTGAGCGGGCAGGGCACACCTTGTGCTTCGTAGGCCAAGGTGATGGCATCCACTATCCAGTGGGCCATCCTCTGCTTGGAGACAGCCTTCCCCTTCTGCTGTCCTCCGTAACAGACAAAGAGCTGTTCTGAGGTCCTGAAGCTCTGAGTTCTATCCACGTACTGACGCAGTGCGCGTACAGGACAGAGCAAAGCTAGGGCTGGGTCTGCCTCCTCCAGGGGCAGCGCTTGCAGGCTCACTACCTGGTCCCTGAAGGGCGTGGTAGGAACCTTGGGCACATAGCCGGGCCGGGGCCTCAGTGTTGCACTGGAGTCAGCCGGCCCAAACTCAAGGCACGACTCGTCGACCGAAAATGCCTGCAGGTCCCCCACCCTCTTGATTGAGGCCAATGCAGTCAGGAGTAGGGTTTTCATAGAAAGAAACTTCAACTCGACTGACTGCAATGGCTCAAAGGGGGCAGTTTGTAGGGCTCTTAGCACCAAAGCCAAATCCCAAGAGGGAAGGGAGGGAGGCCTCGGAGAATTTAACCTCCTGGCCCCCCTAAGAAACCTGACGACCAGATCGTGCTTCCCCACCGACCTCCCCTCTATGGGGTCGTGGTGGGCAGAAATAGCAGCAACATATACCTTAAGGGTGGAGGGGGACAGCCTACGCTCCAACCCTTGTTGCAAAAAGGAAAGCACGGCTCTGATCGAACATCTCCGGGGGTCCTCCTGGTAAGAGGAACACCATTCGACGAACAGGTTCCACTTCAGCGCATAGGCCCGTCTTGTGGACGGTGCTCGTGCTGAAGCGATAGTGAGCGCTACCTCCTGGGGCAGGTCACCTAGAACCTCCGCGTCCCGTCCAGGGACCACACATGAAGTTTCCACAAGTCTGGACGCGGGTGCCAGAGGGTGCCCCGTCTCTGAGAAAGCAGATCCTTCCTCAGAGGAATCGGCCAGGGAGGGGCTGTCGCGAGGAGCATGAGTTCCGGGAACCAGGTCCTGTTGGGCCAATATGGAGCCACTAACAGGACCTGCTCCTCGTCCTCCCTGATCTTGCACAATGTCTGTGCTAGCAGGCTCACTGGGGGAAACGCATACTTGCGCAAGCCCTGGGGCCAGCTGTGTGCCAGTGCATCCGTGCCGAGCGTTGCCTCGGACAGGGAGTAGAACCACTGGCAGTGGGTGGTTTCTGGAGATGCAAACAGGTCTACCTGAGCAACTCCGAACCGACTCCAAATCAGCTGGACCGCCTGGGGATGGAGTCTCCACTCCCCAGGAAGTGCCGCTCGAGACAGCTCGTCGGCCGCCTGATTGAACACTCCTGGGATGTGGATGGCACGAAGGGACCTCAGATGCTTCTGACTCCAGAGGAGGAGGTGGCGGGCGAGTTGCGACATGCGACGGGAGCGCAAACCGCCTTGCCGGTTGATATAGGCAACGGTCGCAGTGTTGTCCGTACGGACCAGAACGTCCCTACCCCGAAGGCGCCCTCTGAGGCGGCACAGGGCAAGGCGTACTGCCAGCAACTCGAGGCAATTGATATGCCAACGCAGAAGGGGGCCCGTCCAAACCCCTGATACTGCGTGCCCGTTGTACGTGGCACCCCAGCCGGTGGCCGAGGCATCCGTGAATACCACAGCATGCCTGGATACCTGCTCCAGGGGCACTCCTGCCCGAAGGAACGAAGGATCTGACCACGGGCTGAAGGTCTTGCGGCAGGCCGGTGTAATCTGAACCCGGTGAGTACCGCGTTTCCACGCCCACCTCGGGATTCGACCATGGAGCCAGTGCTGAAGCGGTCTCATATGGAGTAGACCGAGCGGAACTATGGCCGCAGCTGCAGCCATATGCCCCAGGAGCCTCTGAAAGAGTTTCAGTGGGACCGCTGTCCTGCCTGATAAAGTCTTGAGGCAGTTCAGCACCGACTGAGCACGTTCCTGGGTGAGGCGTGCTGTCTGGTTGACCGAATCCAACTCCATGCCGAGAAAAGAGATCCTCTGCACTGGCACGAGTTGCTCTTTTCCCAATTGACCCGAAGGCCCAACTGGCTGAGGTGCCTGAGCACCAGGTCCCTGTGTGCGCACAACAGCTCTCGAGACTGTGCAAGTATGAGCCAGTCGTAGAGGTAGTTGAGAATGCGCACACCCCGTTCTCTCAGGGGAACAAGGGGCCGCCTCTGCGACTTTGGTGAAGACACGAGGCGAAAAGGGACAGCCCGATGGGCAGGACCTTGTACTGATATGCCCGACCGTCGAACGCGAATCGCAGGAATGGCCTGTGTCGCGGGAGAATCGAAACATGGAAGTACGCGTCCTTCAGGTCGATTGCTGCAAACCAATCTAGGGGACGGACGCATCCAAAAATGCGTTTCTGCGTCAACATCTTGAACGGCATCTTGTGAAGTGCACGGTTCAAAACTCGCAGATCCAAGATCGGTCGTAACCCACCGCTTTTCTTGGGCACAATGAAGTAAGGGCAGTAAAACCCCGACCTCATATCGGCTGGAGGGATCGGCTCTATTGCATCCTTCGCCAGTAGGACTGCAATCTCCGCGAGCAAGACAGGGGCATCGACGGCTTTGACTGAAGTGAACCGGATGCCCCTGAACTTGGGGGGACGCCGGGCGAACTGAATCGCATAGCCGAGTCTGATGGTCCGCAGGAGCCACCGGGACGGGCTGGGGAGCGCTAACCAGGCTCCGAGAGACCGCACCAGCGGGGCCAACGGGCCCACCGACATGCCCGCGGTGGGGCAGCGAGGTGGAACACAGGGACCGGCCCCAGGGCCTGTGACGGCCTGGCCTGTGACGGCAGGGGGTGGGGTCTGGGTGTGTAGTGTAGCACTCACCTGATTTCTCCTCGCGTGGGAGGAGACACAGGAACCCAGCTTGAGGCTTGTGACAGCCCGGCGTTTGACGACTTGAAGCGGGGACTGGAGTGCTACTGCCCTTACCTGGTTCCACGAATGGGCAGGAGGGGTGCTCTTGGGCAACCACCCGCTGCCTGCTGGCGAGAAAGGAGGAGGGAAGTGATCCTGTGATGCACGGATCACCACTCTCCTCCTCTTGAGACCCGGAGATTGAGGAGACCGCTCTTTACTGATGTTTTGGGTACCGCTGGCTGCTGGGCCAGCGGCAGAACAAAATGAACAAAAGATACTCCACCCGGCCCTCCTCCGGGGGAGGGAGTGGTCCAGTCACCATCTCCCGATGAGCAGTCTCCTCCATCTCTGGGTCGACCGTCCCAGGGCCTCTTGCGCTTGCGCTTGCCGCCAGGTTTGGCGGGGGCCTGGATGGGCTGGGCGTCCTGCCTGCGACCGGCTCCACGACGCTGCCTGGTGAAAGGCTGCTGCGGCTGCGTGGGAGCGGGGGCGGCCGCAGGGGGGCGCCCACGGCGACGAGCAGGCTGAGTGGCTGCAGCCGGAGTGGAAGCAGCAGGTTTCCTCCGGCGCATGATGTGTTTGCCTCAGTCTGCTTCTGGGCTGCCGAGAACTGCTGGGCAAAGCTCTCGACAGCGTCGCCGAAAGGGCCGGTCTGTGACACGGGAGCATTCAGGAACTGTACCTTCTCCTGCTCCTTCATGTCAGCGAGACACAGCCAGAGATGGCGCTCCTGGACATCGCACGACCCAGAGACTGTGCGGTCACCTTCGTCGCTCGTAGCGCGAGGTCCGTCGCAGCACGCAGCTCATGTAGAACCGCCAGGTCGTGACCACCCTCATGCAGGTCTTTCAGTGCTTTGGCCTGGTGGACCTGCAGCAACGCCATAGCGTGGAGGGCGGAAGCCGCCTCCCCACAGGCTCTATAAGCACTGCCAGTTAGACCTGACGAATACTTAGAGGCCCGTGAGGGGAGACACGGATCACCCCGCAGGGTGGAAGCGGCTGTTGGACACAGTTGCATGGCCACAGACCGTTCCACCGAGGGGATGCCCGCATACCCCAAAGCGGCTCCACCATCGAGGGTGGTGAGAGCGGAAGAACTACAAGATGAGTTTCGGGCAGTGAAAGGTGCCCTCCACAATCTTGTCAGCTCCTCATGCACTTCCGCAAAGAATGGCACCGGAGGGGGGCGCTGAGAACCAGCGCCACCCCCACCGAGGAACCACTCGCCCAGCCTCGAAGGATCGGGACACGGTGGCTTTTTAGGATTCCACACGAGCCCGACATTCTCGGCGGCCCGGGAAAGCATAGCCGTCATCTCTGGGTCTGGCACGGACAAGGCTACCACACCCAAAGGGGGCAACGCAGCCGGGTCATCATCCCCGGAGAGAGAGGGCCCGCCCTCCGATGCAGTGATCGACATCTGGTCGTCAGAGGGGGCACCGAAGGAAACGCGTGGCCAGCGCGCTCCTTCGGCAGCTCCACCGGCTGCGGAGTGCTTGAGGGGTGAGGAGCTCCACTTGGGGAAGCCCTCACCGTAATCCTCAAATCACCTCTGACTCCACCGGATCCAGTGTGCACGCCGGATCACGGCAGGCAGAGGGACTCTGCCATGTTTGACATAGCAGAGTCGCACTCCGAGATGGTCATGTCCCCGCAAGAAGAACATGAACCATCCACGAAAGCCACCTCAGCGTGCTGAATGCCCAGACACGTGAGGAAGCGATCGTGACCGTCCTGAGGCGCCAGGAAACGACCACACCCAGAAACGCACGGGTGAAAAGACATCTTTAAAAAGACGCGATCACCCGTGTTGCTCTTTTAGAGAAATTGCTCTTTCAGAGAAATGCTCTTTTAGTGCTGAAGCACGCAGGGGAGCTGGCCACCGCACACTCCTAGTGTGGCTGTCAGCAGGAAGACGATCTTTCTCTCCCGGACACCGTGACCACCGCTGCCGCGCCATAACGCCCGCACTCGCTCGCAGAACACTCTCTTGGAAGGGAGAGCAGTAGCTTTAACCACTACCGCTCGGCTCCGAAGCGAAAGGATAATTGATGCGGTGCATCAGCTGCCTCTTATGCTCACGCTGTGATCAGCGGCAGCTGGATGCAATAATCGCATGCCAATGTCCATTGGCTCGTTTAGTTACACTCGAAGTGGATTGGTCTCTCTGGCGAGATCCCAATTTCGTCGGTCATCCGACGTGACTCGGAGTGACCGACTGAAAGGGGAAATAATGTTACTTACATTTTTTTTTTTTTTTTTTTTTTTTGTATATGGTTCAAATTCTTTAGATGTCAGGCATCATATGCATTCAAAAAGCAAAAGTATTTCTATTTTTGCAGAAGACTAGGCAACTAGATTTTTAATAATTTAAATATATATTTTACTCAAACATTAATCAGCTGATGAGTAAAGAAGAGTATTTAACCAAACTAATGAAATGGTACAAAACAGACAAAATATTAACATCACGTGAGATAATATTCATAGTATTTTTTAAAAGATTTTGGTAACAGTTTACAATAAGGTTCATTAGTTAACATTAGTCAACATGAATTAAGAATGAACAATACTTCTACAGCATTTATTAATCTTAATGTTAATTTCAGCATTTACTAATGCATTATTAAAATCTCAAGTTGTGTTTGTTAACATTAGTTAATGCACTAACATGAACTAACAATGAACGACTGTGTTTTTATTAACTAACGTTAACAAAGATGAATAAATAATGGATTGATCATTGTTTGCTCATGTTAGTTAATACATTAACTAATGTTAACAAATGGCACCTTATTGTAAAGTGTTACCATTATTTTTAACTCTAATAATGTTAAAATGTAGTTTTACATTTAAATATGTTAATTTTCTAACATAAAAGTCTGTCAGCACAGACAAACAAGGTATTTACACTGGTCCATTTGGCACAGGGGCAATTGTAACACAATGTTTCAATTGCCCCCGATGTTGCTTGCAGCCATGATAAAATCTCTAGATTGCCACACCTATATTAGCATTGGTTGTTCATGTTATTTATTATCAGTAACCTAGAGATAAAATGTATGTATGTTTAAATTTGCAGTCATCTAAATTTAAACAATAGAATAAAACTACTGTATATCCAAAAAGTAACTTTCATACCTCAAAATCATTATTTAATTAAAAACTTCTGCTGAGGTGAAATGATCGTGATCCTTTTCCACAGACAGAGTGAATCCTGCTGAACACGTGCAGATCATCACTCAAGCTTGTTTCTGATTGGAGGAATTGAGTGTGTTACAATTGCCTCTGGTCTCCCCTATAAAACGGTTTTTGTGAGAAAGACATAAATTTAAGTCACTACTACATGAAAATCTTTATCTGTTGTAGCTCTTAAATCTCATTTGTGCTTAAAGATACACTCAAAACATACTTTTACATTCTAGAATGTAAACTGTATCCACATTTGTGTCCAAAATGATAAAGAGAGGACAAAAATACTGAAGAACTGTAATAATCGGTAATCCACACTACAGGACTTAAGCTGAACAATTCAGATGTGCATAAAATAACACTTGACCACACTCACAGTTAAATACCATATTTAAAATCAGCAACAAAATCTGACATGAACTAGTACCCCATAGATGTTGTTTTTATGCTCAAATAACGTTAAAAGGCTTGCATTTCGGTTTAGACCAGCCACTGCGCATGCGCTGTCCTACCCTCAGAACGCTGAGTGTTTCTATGACAACCAGAGCTTCTAACAGGAGCTTCGGTGATGCTACGATTGGCTCTTTTATTTAGAAGGCGGGACTTGCACTTGCACTTTCTTCCTTTCCTTTTTTCACTTTCAAGGTAATATGAATGCACCGTCTTTACTTCTTCAGCTCAGCAGTTTGAAATCTTGCTGAGCAGTTAGTTAAACTGTTGACATGTTTACAGCAGCTGCCTGAATAATAACATTTGAATGCAATGTCTCTAGGGATTTATGAGTATTCATAAATTAAAGGTATTATTCTCTTAGGCCTACTTACGATAACAGCAAGCAAAGAAGTCATTACATGCAAATTCCAGACAGCTGCTCTGATTCATTTTCACAAGTCGTATTTAGATTCGTTGTCAAAATTTTACATACACTTTGCATCTGCAAAATGTTAATTATTTTACCAAAATAAGACGGATCATATAAAATGCATGTCATTTTTTTATTTAGTACTTAGTACTGTTTACTTAATACTGTATTAGTACTGACCTGAATTTCGATTTCTATTGATTCTTAATATTGTGTTTTCACCTGGATGATTTTTTTTGTGATAGCTGTTCATGAGTCCCTTGTTTGTCCTGAACAGTTAAACGGCCTGATGTTCTTCAGAAACATCCTTTAGGTCCCACAAATTCTTTGGATGATTTTGAGATTCATCTCAATATTCATCTCATCTCAAACAGGAGACTCATGAACAACTATCATATAACAAAACAAAACACAGCTGTGGATCATTCAGGGAACAATGCAGAATTAACAATCAAGCGTAAACTTTTTGAACGGGGTCACTTTTATAAATTCAACTATTATTTTCTCTTGTGGACTATATGTAAACATCTTTTATGTGAAATATCTTATTCAGGTCAGTACTAAATAAACAGTAACATGCATTTTGTATGATCCCTCTTGTTTTGGTAAAAATAATTAACATTTTGCAGATTCTGCAAAGTGTATGTAAAATTTTGGCCACTATATATATATATATATATATATGATTGAGCATTTGGCATCCATTGTGTTCAAACTAACCTCATACTTTTTTCCCATCTAAATGCAAATGGTTTGACTCGATAACAGCAGTCATCATATCTGTGGCCCATTTACAGTGCTGTCGTGAAGAATTAGAGCTCGTAGGCATTGTTCTCGTGTCCGGAAAGATGTATCACCCCACCATCACTGAGTGTAAAGGGACGGAGGCGTTTGTGTTGTGATGGAACGGGACCAGCCGTCCTGCTGCTTTCACATTCATCTTAGACTTGGGCTTTTAAAGGGGTCACATCATGAAAAAAAAAAAAAAAAAAATCTTTTGAAATAAGAGTTCAGTAAACGCACTGTAAGTTTTAGTCTTACTTTAAGAGCATGTATTGAAACCAATACTGATTATTTTAAGACCGCACAAAAAGTTTATGCATTTATATCCACTTATCCATGCAAAAATGTATGTATGTATACATATCATCACTGTCATTGCATTTCAATATTCTAGCAAGTAAAGGCACTGTAATATATAGAGCCTTATTGAATAATTATTTCCATTTTTTATAGACATTTTAAAACATTTATGGCAATTTTTGTATAGTATCAATAAATGTGGTATTTTGTACCTAATAACATGTTTAGCATGGTATTTTTATTTTTTATTTTTTTGGTGGTAGCAAAAAATGCATTGTTTTGTACCAAATATTATTTTTACCATGGCAATTTCTGTTCTTTTTATTACACAATTTATATATTAAACTTCTGTTGCCGCGATCCAACATTATAAAAAAAAAAAAAAAAAAAAAAAAACACAAATATGGAACCTCATTAAAAATCACAACTATCCATCTTATAAACATAATTAAAAACTATAATACTTGAAGCAAACATCTGGTCCTCATCAGCCGACAGATGCATTCCTAAGTGAAGTTGATGATGTTTCTGTTATTATGAATAATTTGCACTACAAGACCCGCCTTCCCTCTGAACACAGACCTGAGAAAACACAAACAAAACCGCCTTAAAAGCAAGATCAAATTATCGCATCAAAGAGAAATCAGTATTTACCATCTGTTACTGAACAAAGACTTTTGTCATCACTTTTTACAAAGCACCTTCAGCGAAACGGCGAAACTCCGGAGGTGTTTCAAAGTCTGTTTTGATGTCCGTATCTTAGCAATGCTAATGTTTAAGCTAACGACTTCTTCGCGAATGGCCTGTCTCCTACATCAGGTTTCTCAAAACACAGACTGTAATAATTTTATGGAGTTAATTTGATTGTAGCGCTTCAGGCCAGTGAGAATACAACCACTGATCTTGTATTCATGAGAGGAGCGGAGACTACAAAGCATCCAATCAAAGACACACAAAACATCTGTAATACATAATACAACAACCAGCCTCCATCAGAAACCAGAGTCATTAACGACGCACAGATGAATAATCTGCTAATGAGTGAACGTGTTTGTGGAAAACCATTTTAGAGATTGATTATATCCTTCAAGATCCAATATTTCATTTAGGATGGAGAGATACTCTTTGAAAGGTTTTTTTTTTTTGGTCTTCCCAACATTAAAGGCGATAATAGTGGCCATCTGGCCATCATGCTGATCATTTAACAGCTCAGACTGAGTCCTTTATGATATTGATGTGTCACCAGAGCTGACGTCCAATAGCTTTGTTAAAACACAAGGCAAAAATAACATTAGTCGATGCAACCAATTCTCAAATCTGTTTGCAGTCCGAAGAGTAAAAAAACAAACCCAATCCAAACAGCATTTATGTGGTTTAAATGCAATTAATACTGGATTTTTGTGACTGTGTTTCAGATCAGATTTGGTATTGTATTTTTTTTTTTCATTCACTCATTACACTCACATGTGGCTTTCCCTACTGAGTGATAAATGAGTGAACGAGTGAGTGGTTTTTGATAAAACGTGCATGAATGTGTAAACAAAATTAATACTTGTCAAGTACCACAGGCGAGTAGAATGGCTATGTTAAATTAAAATAGAGCGCACCATTACATGGTTTAAGCCAAACTGCAAAAATGACAGTTCAATCATTCCACGCATAAGGCTACGTTTATGAGCAATATACCCGTGTGATTCAGCTCTATATCAGAATGGCTGAGATATTGTTCATACAGCAGTTCGATGGCAGTGTGTAAATAAATAAGGAACAACCACTGAGTGTCTTAAAAACATTTTGTATGTGCAACTACTTTCTCAGTCTAAATCTCAGTTTGACAGTTTAACAGCTGAGCCCAAGCCTCCGTTACTAATTTGAAATATTACTTTAGAACTAGTAATGAAGGAATGTTAAGTTGCATCATTGAAAGCTTATTACTGTATTTAAAGCTCACTATTATATTGAGTATTATTATATAGAGTATTATTAGAGAGACTGAGCGAGTGTTATTACCTGCATTTGATACAGCATTCATTCTTCAGCTCAATCTCATATTCACAATAAAACATTGGTTTGAATGTCCGCTGAGGAAAGCGATATCTTTGTCATACTATCCTTTCATCTTTTAAGACTAATTTCTGAAGGCAGTGCTGCTCAGTGCATTTGTTGGCTATCTACTACAAAGGCTGTGTTCCAGTCCATTTTTTATGCCCTTCACTCGCAAACTTCCCTCCATCTCGTTTACTCGGATGTAATTGGAATGTCATAAGCCCCCTAAGCGTCCTTTTTCCCCTAACAAATTTGTTTGGTGCAGCATTCTTGCTACGATCGCCGGCTGGAGTGCCTATTGCTGGTGCTCGACCTTGCCTGTTTTGACCACGTGTGTTAACCTCTTAAGACCCTGCGGCCTCATATGAGGACGTTATATTTTAGTGTATTTCTCTGAGACTCTACATGCCACAGTTTTAAGTCTGGATGTCCTGTACAGAGCACATTCAGTCCTTTCAGAGATATCAAATGATTGGATGTTTCACCATGACCACTCCCTCTCCTTGGTCTTAAAATATGTCTGAAATTAATTTAGTAACACTCTTATGGAAATATGATAATATTTTGTAATTATCATTTAAATTTGTCTAATTTTTTAATTGTGTGTCATAAATCAACATCTCAGGAAAATGTTATGGGGTTTCAAATCAAAATATGACTTTCTGTTACGAAACAGGACGTTGATTTCATACATGTCCTCATATGAGGACACCGGGACTAAAAGCTTGTTTATTAAGCATTTTGGGAGACATAACAAATGAATAGGGAAATAAATTATATTTCAATATTCTATGAAATATTATATATAATTATGAAAATCTTGTCAATTATTATTCCCATTATTACACTTCTTTTTTCATTACATGTTGCCCCAAAAACACATTAATATGCAAACTAGATTTAGTTTATAGATACATTGTATATAATGAGAAAACCTGTTTATGGCCATTTTACACACATTTTGCAGAAAGATAAGTGGTATATCGAATCATTCTGTTAAAACATAGTTGAGAATCATCTTTATACAAAGTTTGACAAAAAAAAAAAAATAATTATTGAAAATTAAAAATGTATTGGTGATTTAAAAAATCAATTGTTTTTGCCAATGCATGTTCATTCATGTCTTTTTATTTTTTTAAAGAAATTGAGTCCCGATGTCCTCAAATGAGGACATAGCATTACTTATGAATGAAATATCCTTTTTAAATATTTTTTTTTTTACATTATTTTTAATGTTCTAAACAATGTAAAGACATGGAAAAAAAAAAATTTCCTACAACTTTTCTCTCGGGTCTTAAGAGGTTAATGAAGCCTTGCATTTGGATCCCCTACTCCGTTGTCACCCTCTCCACGTTACAATTCTATATGTATATAGGTATGCTTGGGCTGTTAGAAATGTTACAAAAATCATTTATATATTGTAGAGTTGTTTGGGGTCTGGATAAATGAAACACAATCTGCGATGACGTCATCATAATGTTGCATTGTGGTCTATGGAGTGGCCTGAAGTATGCATATAAAGCAAACTTGCTCCCTCTGTCAAAATCAAGGAGTCGAGGGTCTGTCCATATAAATTTCCCTCCTCCACTTCACGAAGTGGAACACACTTCAAAATGGCAGTGGGGATTTTCCCGAGGGGAAGTGCTTAAGGAAGTTCACAAGTGCATGTGTAAAAGTGGAGTGGAACACAGCCAAGGTGTTGTTTAAAGTAAAAATAACTTCCTTGTTTACAGTGTTGTTTCAGTCTTTTTCAATATAAAAGTCTTTACTGCAGACTCACTCATGTTCATGGCTATGAAGATAAGATATTGATTATCGAGAATACCATTACGATGTCGTTTAAGAGATTAGCCTAACTGCCTGAACAGTTACGATAGTGTTTATTTGTCAGCATTTAAATGTAGAGTTACGTGTCTGGGTACCTTCCTGGGATTACAAGACTTTGCACATAAAATTATATGTTCTTTAATAACATGAAACTGTATGTTAATTCCGCTGTCATTATTTACGGTGTTGCAATTATTTTTTTCTGAGATTCTGATAAGAATGAGGCAGGAGAGGTTTCTGTGAGAGTCTTTACCTATATATAGCACATATAAAATGAGCTTCACCAGAAGATAATGAGCTGGCTTATCTTTATCCGGAAGTTCTAAAAAGCGCTCCGTGCATATGGTCAATTAGAGTGATACAAACGGTGGGTGGAAAAAACTCTCAGGACCACACACCCACATCCACACATACACACTATAAAAATTTCTACTTCAAATTTCCATATTCAAATAGAAAACAGTTATTTAAAATAGTAACAGTGTTTCACAATTTTACTGTTTTTACTGCATTTTTGATCAAATAAATGAGGCCTTTGTGAGCTGAAGTCAAATCTTAATCATTACAAATATAGGTGGAGTTTTACAGAGACTGTCTCTTTTCTCATCATTAATTGGCAAGGAAAGACTAAATAATGCAAATGTTGTTGGGATAAAAATGCATTTGTATAAAAATAACACCTCAGGTTGGCAGGGAATAATGAAAGCCTGTAAATACTCAATACCCAGTAGTTGTGTTTATTCTGTCAGACCGTGGTGGGATGTCACAACGTGACCAGAGGCAAGATTTCCAGTTTTCCATCCTCTCTTTCCACTCTGACAGCTACTCTATCATGGGTCTGACAGGAGAGTCAATATTACAGCAAATAGCGTTGATATCCGGATATTGACCACACTGAATAAGGTCTGATTTCATTACCTAATGACAGCGTGGAGTCAAAACTACAGATCAAAATCACAAAAAAATCAGTGCATGTTGGTAGATGGATCTGCCCACAAACAGCTGGACGGCATAATTTACGGTTTCTAATAGTAAAGGAGTGACAGCCGCAGTCCTTCAAGTTAACGGCCAATCAAAGGAGGATCTTTCCAGCCACTGGGAATCAATGAAAAACGTCTCATATGAATCCTGCTGTTGAAGATTAAAAGGGAAGAAGCTGTCAGAGTATCTCTTACCAGCAGCACAGTTACGCTGAAACACAGCTGGGTCATAAATAAATCACAAACACAGAAAAACATCAACTACAAGGACAGAAAAAAACTAACAAATACATGTAGTGATGTCACTGACAGCTTTTGTAAAAGCACATGGAAAATAAGTAGATGTTGCCTTCAATAAAAGAAAAACAAGAAACTGATTGACGTAATTCTGATTGGATATAAAATACACTCCATTTCAAAGCTTCAACAATGTGTTAATATGAGATTAGCACAATTAATTCACTTACCTAACTTTTCTATGCGATGTTACAGCAATTTTCCACTTATCATGATCATGTAGAAATGTGATAGGCACTGCAAAAATTATTATTTATACAATTAGCTTAAAAAGTAACCATTTTAAAGTAAAATAAATAATGAAATTGCATTTAACTTTAAAACAAATGAAAGATAAATTAAAAAGTTAAGAAATAGTTTTATGTGGTTTAAATATTTTAAATAAATTAATAAATTCAAATTAATTAATTTATTTAAAATAATTTATTTATTTGTTTTACACATTTATTAAGTTTACACACACACACACACACACACACACACACACACACACACATTTATTTATTTTATTTATTTTTTTTGTGGTAATCAATATTATTCCAGATAACACTTTACTTTACTTTGACTTTATTTTGATAGTCCACTTTAGACATTCTACTAACAGTAAGTAACTTTGCAACTAGATGTCAACTAGCAGTCATTAGAGTATTAGTAGACTGTCTGCTTAATATCTTCTAACACTTTATTTTGATGGGTCCACAGCATACAACATACTGACAATGAGAAACTTTGCAAGTATGTGTCAATATCTTCTACTAACCCTAAACTGAACCTTACAGTCTACTCTGAGAGTTAGTAGACATTTAGTTGCAAATTAATAAGAATTAGTTGACATGTAGTTGCAAAGTTACTTATCACTTAGTACTTATCATACAGAGAGAAAGGTGTGTGCACACGCTGGGATAGCAAGACCTCGCGCTTGTGTGGCAGTACCAGTGAGTCTCAGAAACTAAATAAGGTTTGAGCAAATCCTAAAGATTTTTCGCTAGGCTCTTTTTTGAAGAGGGGGGAAAAAGTCGCTAAAGGGGTCTGCAAAGTCGCTAAGTTGGCAACACTGTGCATCTCCATTTCTCCAACAACGGTTAGGCCACGGGTCAAACAGAAAATGTTAATAAAATTAGTTATTAAAATTAGTGCCGTTAAAATGAATTTACGTTAACGCGTTAGCTTTGACAGCCCTAATATATATTTGTATACACAAGTTCTACTGATAAAGTTTAACTTGCATTGAAACACAAACTTCCCTTTAATGCCCCTGTAAATGCTATTTTACCATCAGCAATTTTTGGTCATGTCACACAAATGTTTTAATACCAATTTTAATCCAACATTTCGTAAACCAAAAAAAAAAAAAAACATATCAAAGCTTAAGATGGGGGATTCGTGGGTGACCTTCAGAAAATCGTATATTTCATTAAAATCTTATTTCTTAAGAACCAACACATTGAAAACATCACAAATTCCCTGCAGTGTCCCAGTTGTGCATTGCAGACCATCATCGCTGTGGCAAAGCATCATGGAAAATCCTTGATGGACTGATAGTGAGCATTATAGAGAGAATGCTGTTAATTAACATCCTTCTCAAGAGTAAACTCCATTTGATTTGGTATAATAGCTTATTATGCATATCTTCCATTATTGTTAATTATCCGCCACTCATTTTCTTACCATAATTGCTTTCGATTGCTTTTGTCTGTTCAACATATCAGAGATGTTGTGTCGGACAATCATAAAATCAAATGGAAATATGATTCCTATTCAAAAGTAGCAGACAATGCATATGAATGGCTGAATCAACCAAATTTATTCACCATTAGTCTACAAGTACAGATTAGAAAACACACACACACACATTACTGTACACATTTGTATCATCAGATATACTTCGGGTGGGTTGATTATGCTAGCTAGAACATGTCTGAACGGAACAAATGAAAATGCAAAAAGCAACCCATAGCCCACAAAGCCAACTCACTGTTTAACTGCAGCTAACCGAGCATATTTACAAATCACCTACGCAGAATGAAACACTGTCACAGGTGCACTAAAAACTCAGTGACCGACGTATCATAGAAGAAACCTAGAAACAAAACAGAGATAACCCAGCTAACAAAGATACGTTTTAGGAATGTTTTGCTAACATTGCTATTAGGTTATAAAAAATATATATATATATATTTCTGAATGTTCTCTAAATGTCCAGTTTATTTAAATTTTGTTTAAAATCATTGTTTCTTGGTTATGCAAACGTTTAAGGAACATTCCATTTTATAATTCTGCAAACATTATGGGAACGTTACTTTTGAATAAGTAGTAACATTTAAAAGATGTTAGATGAACATCCAACTAGAACATCACATTTGATCATTTTGCAGACATTATGGGAATGTTACTTCTGAATATTCTCTGACATTCTAAAGTAACATTTAAAAAATTTCAAACAGACGTCCAACTAAAAGTTTAGGGGGGAAAAATAACGTTTTTGTAATAACGCTTTGGGAACGTTGAACAAATGTTCTATTAACATTACTGGAAGAACAACTACAAATGCTGTTGACAGAGCTTAACTTGAAAAACATTAAGGGAACATTCCATTTTATCATTTCGCAAACATAATGGGAATGTTACTTTTTAATTTTCTCTGACACTAAAAAGTAACATTTAAAAAACATTATACGACCATCCAACACAAATTTTCTGTTTTATCATTTTGTAAAAATTATGGCAATGTTACTGTTAATTGTTCTCTGACATTCAAAAGTAACATAAAAAATAAAATAAAAAAAATAAAAAAATGAAAACATTAGACAGACGTCAATGTAAACCATTTCAGGAAAAAAAATGTTCCATGAACAATGTATAAATAATGTTTTTGTGCTAACATGTTTTTTTTGTGGTAATCATTAAATAATGTTTTTGTGGTAATCATTATTATGTTACAAATTCTGTTGACAGAGCAACTTGAAAAATGTTGGTGGAAACATTACATTTTATCATTTTGCAAACAGTATGCGAACGTTACTTTTGAAAATTTTCTGAATATTCTAAAAACAAATAGTAACAATTAAAAAAAAAAAAAAAAACTGTTAGATGTATGTCCAGCTAAAACGTTTCAGGATCAAAAGTTCCATGAACGGCATATAAATAATGTTTTTGTGCTAACGTTTTGAGAATGTTCTTAAAATCCAGATAACTTTGAATGAACATTCTATAAAGGTTACTGGAAGAACAACAAAATTATGTTAACAGAGCTTAATTTGAAAAACACTAGGGAAACATTCAATTTTGTCATTTTGCAAACATTATAAACTTTATGTTTTTTGAATGTTCAAAAGTAACATTTAAAAAAAAAAAAACAGATCATCCAGCCAAAATTTTTCAGGAACAAATGTTCCATAAACAATGTGTAAATAATGTTTTTGTGCTAAAGTTTTGAGAATATTTTGAAAACACCAACAAATGTTCTTTTAATGTTTCTGATAGAACGTTTGTTCATATCTTTTCCAGAATGTTCGCTACAGTTCTAAAAACGATCCCTGTTAGCTGGGAATGAGACAAAAGAAAGTAAAACAACATCAGTCATTTATTGTGCTTTTAAACCCTTTCCCCACTTCGTTATCGAAACGGGATGTGTTTTGATAAGAGGCACTCGCTAAAATGCTTACGCCAGTTTATATTCAACCGCTATCGCTATTGTTTAGGACTCAACTTTGAAATCATAAATCTATATAGGTTCTGATTTACTGTACGTATAAAGTCAGTGCAGGTTTCGCAGCAGTCCTGGAAAAAAATAGTTTCAGGTTTCTAGTCCAGCGTCCGCGCGCAAAGCCCTTGCGTTTGCTCTACGTGCAAGAAGAAAGTCTAGATCCTTCCCAAGCCGACCCAGAACTGATGGAGTGGAAAGCTTGCGCTGGAAGCGGGAACGGGTCAAGGTGGGACGCTTAAAAAGAAGAAACCTGTCGAAGTGGGCTGCCGCCACGGATTCCTCCAGCTGGATTGTTTGTTGACATCATTCGCTCTCCCGCCTCTCGCCCTCTCAGACAGTTACTTCAGTCTTACTGGCGGTTCTGTACTGATGATGGTGATGTCCAGGGATATACTGCAGGTGGTCCACTGTATGCATGCGGCGGTTGGCGAACGCCTGCCTTTTGTTGCCCACCTGCGCACTGTTAACAGTCAGTGTGTTGTAGGACTCGTTGTTGCTGCTGCTGGGGTGCGAATGCATCTTCATCATTTTGTAGTGCCGGTCCATGACCGGTGTGGTCGGCACGAACATGTCCGTGTGCGACAGCGCCCGCGACATGGCCTTCTCGCGGAAATTGGAGCGCCGCAGGGAGAGCATCTTATCCGGCGAGAGCAGCGGGTCCTGGGAGTGCAGTCGGTCGGCTGACAGCAGCTGCTCCTCGGAGAGGATGCGCCCGTGGTACGGGGACAGACCGCCGGCGCCGCCACTGTACGACGACAGGCCATAGTCCCGGTGCGGTTTGGAGCGGGCGGGCGAGAGCACGTGGTCCTGGGACATGGCGCGCTGCACGCGTTTGGGCTTCTGGCGCTGTGCCGACGGATCCACGTTCAGCTTGATCATGTGTGTCTGCAGGTTGCCGCCACGAGGCGTCGGATCGGGCAAATGGTGCTTGCGGATGTAGTACTCGTCGTCCTTGTCGCCTGAGGATGAGAGAGCAGAGCAGTACTGTTAACGGAAAACTAAAACAATTGAAAAACAATTACGCATCTTATTTTTTTTTTTACTTGTCTTTTTTAGTTTAAGCTAAATCTGAAATTTGTTTAAACTAATACAGAATTTAAAAAGATAAGCAAATTTACCAATATATTAAAAAAAATAATAAATAAAAATAAATAAATAAATTATATATATATATATATATATATATATATATATATATATATATATATATATATATATATATATATATTGAAAAACATTCACATTACTTGAAATAAAATGAATGAACCGAAATAAACTGAAACTTAATTAAAAGGAAAATGTATTTTTTTTTTACCAAGGGCAATCTACTTAAACGTACACTATTGAAAAACATCTATGTTATTTGAATTAGTTGACTAATTAGTTATGTTATTAGTTAGTTAGTTGAAGGGATCGTTCACCCAAAAATGAAAATTCTGTCATTAATTACTCACATAGTCACATTTTTGGGTGAACTATCCCTTTAATTGAAGTAGAATCAAAACTCAAAAGCAAAACTGAAATTAAACAGTAACACTTTACTTAGTAAAACTAAGTTATGGTTAGTTATAATAAATAAATAAATAAATAAATAAATAAAAACACATTAACCAAAACTTGAAATATTGTAAAACATTTATTAATGAATAAAAATAAAAATAAATATTTTATTTCAGTTAACATTTTTAATGTTTATTTAATTTAAACTAAAACTGAAAATAAGTAAACTGAAAATAAAACCGAGAAAAAAATAGACAAACTAATAAAAATTAAAAAAAACAATAAAATTATTAAAATTCAAATGACTGAAAAATAAATGAATGTTAACCATAATAAGATTAATGTTAAACAAACAAACAAATAAATAAATAAATTAGTTGCAAAGGCAGCATTTAAACTAAAATGGAAAATAAGTCAACTAAAAATGAATTTAAAAATTGCTGAAAAATAAACAGATATTCAAATCTAATAAAACAAGAGCAACAACAACAACAAAAAAACTAATTAAAAACAACGAAAACAACATGATCACTAAAACTATTGAAAAAACACTGATGTTAACTGAAATAAAATATAAAAAATAACATTTCAAACATTTAGAAATTTAGTTTAGTTTAAGCTTATGTACTAAAATTACTACAACTAAAACCAAAAATTAAAAAAAAAAAAAAAAAAAAAAAAAAATCACAAGAACACTTATAGCATTTATATATGCTATAATACTTTATTAAGGATACTAAAATAACTAGAACAGAGTCACAAAAGCAGAAAACAAACACAGGACATACTCAGCCTGATAAGAACAAAAAGTCTTTCCTAAGTTTGAATTTTATTACTTGGAAAAAAAAAAAAAATGTACAACTAATGTGAAAGCTACAGGTCCTGCAGAAATGACTTTGTTGATGTAAAATGTGGCACTAAATTGTGTTTTTATGTCTGTTTCCTCACTTTCTCAGTTTTATTGCTCTGTTAATCTTTTCCTTGTTTTTCTCAACAATGGCACAGGAAACACAAAGTCAGAGTTGATGCAGCTATGATGAGTCTCTCTGGATCAGGGAAGTGTGTGTGTGTGTGTGTGTGTGTGTGTGTGTGTGTTTATGTGGGATGTGTTGAGTTTTTTGAGGAGCAGATGAACTCAAAAATAGGGCATTTCTCCTGAGATGCTGCTCTAGTTATATATAAAATAAAAAAAATAAAAAATAAAATAAAATAAAATAAACACGTATGACATATCTTAACCTGTAGGGCTTCACAAAAAAAAAAAAAAAAATGTAATTGTAATTTTTCAGATACAAAGTGTAATTTAAAGTGTGGTTAAAGCTGTGGTTGTTTTATGACTACACAACTTGGCAAAAGATTCTGTGGGAAGAAAAAAAAATAGGTATATAATATTAATAATAATAATAATAATAATTTATATTACAGTGTCAACTGTACAATTTTAAAATATCTTATCTATAGTAATAATAATAATAATAATAATTGTTAATTATTATTATTGATATTATATTATAATTATTTTACTATACTACAATACAATATAATTATATTAATTTAGCTATAATTATAACAGTCTATAATTAAACTTATCTATATTAATATCCTAACTATAGTGCTTATTTTTTGCAACTGAATTTTGTGTTAAAATGTTTTAAATTTTGGCAGTACAATCAAATTTTGACTCAAGGCTTATCACACAAATAATTAAGTATATTAACTTCTACCAAACAACCCTAAAACAAAACTTGTCTAAAAATGAAGTAAATAAATAAATCAATACATTTTACAACTTTTTTTGTCACTAGCTTGTCGTTTAGTGTAATACTCGAACTGCATAGCTGTAACTATTTGAACTGATGATAAGCTCCAGCTTTTAAGTAGCTTCCCCAAAACGGACAAGATGATTTCCTTTCTGAGCAGCAGAGGACAGAGGCTGCAGCCGCAGATGAATGTGTTTGTGAGCGTTCAGTACGAGACCAGCTATCGATTCGCCGCTCAACTGTTTATCTTGGAGTTAATGAAGACAGGATCCGATCGCTGGCCGGCTGCTGTAGTTCAGAATTACCATCACTGACAGCACAGGCGGCCCAACACGCTCAAAGGCCGAATGTGCCGATGTGAGGGTATGACATTAGACATGAAAAGGTCAGGCGGACGGTCACGCCGGACCCCAGAGCTCAATTATCTGCTTCAGATCAGCGTGCAGTAATGCAATCTAATGCCACAGATTCACAATATGAGCTACTGGCCATCCAGGATGAAGTGCGCTGGACTTCCCATCACACGAGGAGTGTGAATGCTAATCTATGAGCCAAAGAGAGCAACCGTTTTATTACATGTCTCTTATTTATTATGCTAAATATCTCTTTTTTTATTTAATTTAATGTTTATTCATGACCAGACAACCTATAAAAGCATGTCGTTTCCTCAAAATGATAAATGGTGTTTGATTTTTATTTATTTATTTTTTAGTTAAAGCTGACTTTGCATATTAATCCTTTAGATCCTGATATATGGACAAAAAGTAGCCAGAAAAATCAAAAATTGTTGAGCCAGTTGCATAAACATAGCCACCATGTTAAAACTGTGTCTTATCAACTAGTTTGACCAACTAGTAGCTAGCCAAGAGGTAATCAGACTTACTTTCTGGATTCAAATTAGACCAGTCTATCTTTTTATAACTGACTTTAAAAAGTTATGACCAGTCTTAAAGAAATAAAATTAGATGACTAACTTTTTAAGACTAGTCTAAGTGGTTTATTCAACTGGCCCAACGGTTGAATGGAAGAGTCAACTGAACCTCATGGAAGCTTGTTTCCAGCATGGAACAAAATAATAAAAAATTAAGCCCACAATTCTGATTTTTTTTCTGAGTTTATATAGAACAATTTAAACTTCTTTTCTCAGAACTGCAAGATATAAACTCAGAATTGTGAGATATTAACTTGTAATTCTGAGAAAAAAGTCTGACTTGTGATATATAATCGAATAATTCTGTATACTTTTTTTTTGCAATTCTGACTTTTCTTTGCTGAATTCTGATTTTACATTTTGTATTTATGTTTTGTTTTCCACAAAATAAGTAAAATAAAAAAAAAGCCAATTGCAATGCTGTATCTCACAATTCTGAGTTAATGGCTCACATTTCTAACTTTTTTCTCAGAATTGTGAGTCAAAAGTCTGAATTGTGAAAGAAAAAGTCACAGATAATGATATTTATATGGTCAAAAAATAAGATGAAATCCTGATAGCTTGTAAATCAATGATCTTTATAACAGAAACATAAAATGATATAAATATCAGTCACCAGTCTGTATCAGCCAATAAAATGTCTTAGTAAGATGATATTTAAATGCTTAGTTTGATGATCAATACTCTGTAGTTTAATGCCATGATAATTGAGAGATGTTTTGGAGGATTGTGAAGATCTTTCCTCCACTGGGGAACAGTGCAAGTAAAGCTTCTGGAAACCAACGCTCTTAAAAATGATGTCCGGATAATCAAGTAAACTTAAGCTGATTCAGTCTAGTAAGTGTTCATCTTGAAATATTAGTATAAGTATTATTGCAAAAAACATTGAAGCACGACCTGAAGGTGGAAGTTTGTACAATTATACTAAAAGACCTTTGACTTGCTAAAACTATCAATCAGACGACAGAAGGCATGTATAAGTTTTTATCATGTTGATCATTTAGAAATGTCTGTATCAAATATGATACAGTAGTATTTAAAGGGTTAATCCTATAAAATTGCATGTTATCTCTCTCTCTGCTCTGTGACCCTTCTCCCTATTAAAACCCTGAGTAATTGTTCTCCATTAGCGTTCATTACTCTCAGGTCTGCCTCTGGTCGACTCACAGCGGGTGAAGCCCTAAATTACTCAAACAGCACTGCAAACAGGCCTTGTGATTTAAGACACCAGAAGCACCATTATTTTCCATCCCACAGGAAAGAAAATCCACATTAACGCTCCAACACATCTATAGCACATCTATGTCTATTCATGTCTGTCTACAGAAATGTGTCTTTTTGAGATTTGTATTGTCTGTAATTCGTGGTAAGTTTGTTTTTGAGATCAGTGTCCATTTGAAGCGTCATTATTCATTCCTCTTGATTTTCAATCTTGTAATTTTGAATGTCATTGATTAGCGAGCTGTAGTGCCGCCTGTCTGATCATAATGGTTCAGGACTATGTCAATACTTTCATGTTTAATTTATCCTGCTCTTTTGTATTTAATGAAAGCCGGTCGGCTGGTTATTTTTCATTTAGCAGGTGCTTTTATCCGCAGCGCATGTATTATAGTTGCAGTCCCTGTGGAGACGAGCGTCCTGCGCAAGGACACTGAAGTGACAGCCGATCACACAAACTTTCTAATTTAAGACACAACCTACAAGGGGTTTAAACCTACACGTTTGGGGTCAGTATGAAGAGTTCAATTGCAAAAACAGATAACGCCGTTTTTAACAATTTTCAAAAATCATGTTTTTTTCATTGTGCATTCCAATTAATCTCAATCAAACTGCAGTTGGGTTATTTTGATTAAGTAAAAATAACTAAAAATACAGCTAACACAATAAAACACAGCTAACAATAAAACACAATAAAAACATGAAAAACAATAAAAATGGAGTTATCTGTTTTTGCAAATAAAGGCTGCATTTATTTGATTAAAAATACAGTAAAAGCAGTGATATTGTGAAATATTATTACAATTTAAAAGAACTGTTTTCTATGTGAATATATTGTAAAATGTAATTTGTTCCTTTGATCAAAGCTGAATTTTCAGCATCATTACTCCAGTCTCCAGTGTCAAATGATCCTTCAGAAATCATTACAATATGCTGATTTGATGCTCAATAAACATTTCTGATTATTATCAATGTTGAAAACAAGTTTTATTTTATTTTCAGGTTTCTTTGATGAATAGAAAGTTCAAAAGAACAACATTTATATGAAACAGAACATTTTTGTATGATTGTAAATGTCTTTATTATCACTTTTGTTCAAGTTTACTGTATTTTTGTTCAAATAATTGCAGCCTTGGTGAGTAGAAGAGACATCTTTCACTACTGCAAATCCATCTTATGCAATTCTTGTATAATTTATCTTGTGAATTCTGCACATAAATGTATGAAAATGAATTTCTCGGTCTCTCATATAAGATGGACAATAATGAAGGGAGGAGTATGTACTTAAGTCTGCTTTCATGGCCATCTCGTAGGACGGTGGGAGGTGCGTGAGGTTCTGGAAGGACCGGGAGAACGACAGGTCGTACGGCTCTGTCTGGGATGTCAGGATGTTGTTCATTCTCGGCTTCTCTGCAGGACAGAAAGGAAAAAAAAACAGGCAGAGAGAGAGAGAGAGAGAGAGAGAGAGAGAGAGAGAGAAATGAAACACATCCCATACAAGAGAAAGCAGTTCCAGCTCAGTGTATGCAGGCCTCCATGGCATCTGTCTGAGAGTGTGTGCTGGAATAATTTTGAGGAACTTGTTTAATGAGGGTGAGTGTTGGTCCAGGCAGCTGCTCAGCCAGTAAAACACTTGGTGGGAATGTCGTTCCCTCATTTTAACTGTGTGCTCATGGGACTCTGAACTGCCAGGCCTGGGATTTGCAGGCTATTTTCAAAGGCTTGTGTTTCTAGACTTGTATATATGACATTATAGGTGCACATATACCAGACCACATATACACTGCAAAAGATGATTTGCTTACTCAGTGTTTTGATTTTGTTTCAAGTAAAAATTCCAAACTTTCCTTTAGGAATAGTTCACCACAAAATGAAAATTTTCCAAAAATGCACTCAGCATCAGGTTTGTTTCTTCATGGGAACAGATTTGGAGAAATGTAGCATTACATGACTTGCTCAGCAATCGATGCTCTGCAGTGAATGGGTGCCGTCAGAATGAGAGTTGAAACAGCTGATAAAAACATCACAATAATCCACAAGTTATCCACACCACTCCAGTCCATCAGTTAATGTCTTGTGAAGTGAAAGCTGTGTTTTTATCAGCTGTTTGGACTCTCATTCTGACGGCACCCATTCACTACAGAGGATCCATTGGTGAGCAAGTGATGTAATGCTACATTTCTCCAAATCGGACGAAGAAACAAATTCATTTACATCTTGGACGGCCTGAGGAAGAGTAAATTTTTCCCTTTGGAAACACTATTATTTTAAATCAGTATATAATTACTTGAGAAGCAAAATGACACAAGATATAAAGTATCAAACTACCAAAATTAAAAAAAAAAAAAAATACCTTTATGCTTAAATCAATAACAGATATATGCCAATGGGGTAAGAAAAATAAACTTGTTTCCCTTAGAATTACTTTTATTTTTCTGACCCCACTGGAAGGTATTTACTTTTTGTTCTATATATAAAATTATTTCGTTTTGATACATTTGAGGGGCAGTCGTGGCCTAATGGATAGAGAGTTGTACTTGTAACCCGAAGGTTGCAGGTTTGAGTCTCAGGTCTGGCAGGAATTGTCGGTGGGGGGAGTGAATAACCAGCGCTCTCTCCACCTTCAACACCACGACTGAGGTGAGACCAAGGCATCGAACCCCCCACTGCAAAATTTAGCGTCTTGAGTAAATGTATGTTTAGATATTTGCACTGGACAACAAAACAAAAATACTGAGTAAGAAAATAATTTCTTGCAGTGTAGAGACCAACACAGGGATTGTGGACAAACAGTATAGAGACCAACACAGAGAGAGTGTAAACATATAGAGAAAAGCACAGAGAGACTACACACATACAGAGACCAACACAGAGAGACAGACCGCACACACACAGAGTCGACCCTACATTCACAGACATCAAATAAATGAGAAATCATACACATGTACAACATGTGTACTGCTTACCATAGTGCTCTATTCGGTGGCCTAACAAACCCAAGTGAGAAAAACAAAATCAGTAACTTTCTATTGCATGCTTTTGATTCACGGTGTCACATATTGAGGATCATGCTGTGTCAACCATATTCAGAAACGTTCCTAGCTAAAAAAAAAAAATAATAATAAAAATTCCTGAAGAAAGACAAACATAAATAGTAGTGAAATCCAAAATATTAAATGTCATAGATTAATTTTCACTGTGTAATCCACTATTTTGTAGGTGGTGGTCAAAATGGAAATTTTGTCAAATACAATAAGTATCAGCTGAATTAAAACTGACCCACATTTGGTTTTTCAACCACTGAAAATGGTTGAAATTTAACAAATTGCACATGGAGACAACCTTAGATCGCCATTTCTATGGGATCGAACCATATAGGACCTTAAAAATGAAGATATCAAAAGAAAAGTTTGTTAAGAAGTTTAGGAGTTTAAGATATCTTTAACACTGCTTGCGGTACAGGATTTGGAAAAATAATATTTTTGTTTCTCAGCCAGTTACATTTTATGCAGTTGTTTTGACAGAAGGAAACAATATATATTTCTAGCTTTAATAATATTAATTCTTCAGACATTCCTCTTTAAAAGAAAAACAAAACCATCAGCTGTGTGCAAAGTGACCACATTTGGTTTTTGACAACTGAAAATGTGTACAATTTACTGCTAGAGCCATATTGTGATCCCCATATCTCTGGGACTGAACAATACTGGGCCTTAAAAAAAATAGATGCCATAAGAAATCTTTGTTAAGAGCCAAACTCTAGAAGGATATTAAGATATCTTTAATACTTCTTGAGTTATAGGCATGCAACCTTTAGAAAAAAACAACATGAAAAGTGCTTTTTCCCATTTCTGAACTTTTACCGTTGGCAAATAATGCAAAAAAAGATTACTAAAGTCGACAGATTTCACTAGTAGACCTACCAATCTCAGTGTAAAAATAACATAATGATGCAGCAATCTTTCTCAAGTCATTTTTTCTCGATGTAATTTGGCTCCAAATCTCAGGAAAAACATCATTTTGACTACCCGTGGATCACTCAGTAAATATACATCCATTGCATTTAATATTTTGCCTTTCTTTTCATTTATGTATTTTTTTCTTTCACCAGAAAAAAATATCAAAATCAAAAGTTTTAGCCATATTATTAATGGAGTGAGCTGATATGAACTTGTTTCAGTGATATCTAGCACAAAAGAAGTTTGATTTAATTAAGCGCATAAGCTAATAGCATCGCCGTTCCACCACGAGAGATGTGACCGATGTGTGCTTACGCTCTGAAAAGCTTTTTCACACAAAATCAAATTTGGGAAGACGAGATATAGTCAGAATAATTACAACTGTGGCTTTTCAATAACGTTGGTAAACTGTGCAGATACGATTAGCATACTGTTTTTTTTACACAATCCTCCCTGCTAGCGAGGCCATTTAGAGGCTAAGCTTTTAATTTCCTGTCAAGAGGCTTTTTTTTTTTTTTTTGTTAAAACCCTGCTTTTTTTTATGCCAATCAAATTTTGGGTGAAAGGCATCTCTGATCTCGAGGGCTGTTGGGGAGTTAAGCATCTTGAGTAATGGAGATTATCAGCTCTCATCTGATGAGGCTAATTATGAAAATCTTTTCTGGAGATAAAATCTAGCTCCATTAATTACTCCAATCTGATATTATACATCGCGTTCTTCACACTTCAAACCATCTGGATGTGGAAGATGCTGATAGTATCGAGATGTCGTCACAAATCAATTAAACTCTGAGCCGCTTTTGAGCGTCATTTTCATACTGCAGACGAAATGAATGATCGTGGTTTACTGGAAACAAAGATATCGAACAACTCACCGATTTTGGGTGTGCGTGACCCAGTGAGATCCAGATGGCTGGTGTAGTCGTGTGGATGGTTATCTGTCAAAGAAAACCAAGGAAAAACTGGTGTGGTTTAATGTATTCCATACCAATTAATCAACGTGACGGAGTCTGTGCCATTGTTACATGAAAACGCAGCATTCCCGACACTTTTTCCGACCGGCAGATGCTTCTGGAAGACAACGTGTCTGTGTTTACAATGGAAAACATCTGTACAGCACCCGAAAGATGAACAGAAATCATTATCAGGAACACGCACAGAAAAGTTTTAGAGAGCAAAACATGATAAAATCAACAAGTACACTGTAATAACTGCAGCTTTAAGCCTTTAAACAAATAAAGAAAAACTAATAAAGGGATATTGCTCCATTTCTGCTAGACATCAGCGTTTACTCTTGAAACTGAAATTAAACTATATGATCTCAGGGATACAGAGTTCATGCAAGGACTGCCTGAAAACAACAGATTTGTACATTTTTTGAGAAAGAAGTGAGTGTTGCTTATAAAACTCGTAAAAAGTTTTCAAAATAAGTCTCTTCTGCTCAGCAAAGCTTCATTTATTTAATTAAAAACAAAGAAAAAACAGTTATGTCAATATATTGTAAAATGTAATTTATTCCTGTGATGCAAAGCTGAATTTTCAGCATCATTACTCCAGTCTTCAGTGTCACATGATCCTTCAGAAATCATTCTAATATACTGATTTGTTGCTCAACATTTCTTAATATCATCAATGTTGATAACAATTGTGCTGCTTCATAAACTGTGATACAGGTAAGATTAAAATGATAATAATAATAGTAATAATATTTTTATTCAGCAAATGTGCATTAAATTAATCAAAAGTGAACAAAAGATTTCTATTTTCAAATCAATGCTGTTCTTCTGAACTTTCTATTCATCAAAGAATCTTGAAAAAAGTTTCACAGTTTCTATAAAAATATTAAGTAGCAAAATAATCAATCATCAGTCATAATTGATAATAACTGAGCAGCAACTCAGCATATTAATGATTTCTGAAGGATCATGTGACACTGAAAACTGGAGTAATGATTGCAAAAAAATGCTTTGCATCACAGGAATGAATTACATTTTGCAGTATATTCACATCGAAAACAGTTCTTTTAAATTCTAATAATATTTGACAATATTACATAATTTAACAGCATTTTTGATCAAATAAATGCAGCCTTGGTGAGCAGAAAAGACTTAAAAAATATTAATTATTCCAAAGTTTCTGTGCTGCAAGATAAATTTCATTATTTCAATATTTTAGTTTGTTTTGTTCAATTCATTAACCCCAAGTACAAGTCACAGTAATAGTCATTGACATAGCAATCCCTCTTAATGATCAACCACAGCTGTGTTGTAATTGTAAATCAATTGATATTCATGTCTTAATGTTCAGAGGTTTGGAATCACGCTTATGAATTTCCAAAGACGTGTCTATGGGTTTTATATAGCATTTTGCATTCAGTAGACAAATAAAATCTGCGTTAAATGTGACCCCGGGACACTTCAGTGTCATTTACACAATTATATCTCATTAGCAAATGACACTGCTGATAACAACAGCATGAAAACCCAGTGTTTATATGTGATTAACATCAGCGCATTCGACCGGCTTCAGTTTCCCTACAAAGCAGATGCAAATCAACACTGACACGTTATCTTTTTACAACAATCTTAGCATGAAATAAGCTTGTAAACAATGAAGTGTGCGTGATTTTGCTCTAAAACAAAGGTTTCCTTCTCTCTCTGGATGTCCTGAGACACAAAGCAGTAAAACATGTCGTGTTTGGTCTTTCAAGCCATCACAGAGTTGTTCGCTGTCTTCTGCTGTGTGGATTTGAGGGCCAAAGCGAAACGGACAAGCACAGATGATTAGGTGCAGAAAACACAGTACACTTACACAAAGCAGCGCTGTATGCTAAACCGCAGGACCGCTAGCTGCTGTCCCGCTCAACCGGCCCGCTTTGATCAAGGGACCAATTATCCCGTCTTCACTTCGCTGCGTAAATGAACTTGTTTGGTGCTTTCAGACAGGCTTTCCTTGGCTTCACACGGACACGCGCTTTGCAGCCTCGCTACATAAACCAAACCCGCTTTTCATCAGGACTGACAGTGAGGAGAGAGTTTGAAAGAAGAAATATCTCTGCCGCGGATACAAAAAAAAACGCCTGAAAACAGTCTCCCGAATGCAGAGTTTGTTAAAACCCTTGGAGTGTGTTTTCGTGTTTCATTGCAGGTACATGCAGAGACGGGATCAGTTAGCTTCAAATTGTGATCCAAAACAACTTCAGCTCAACGTTGACAGAACAACAACACAAGCTGTCAAACCCCAGCAGTCCCTCGTAGTTTTAAGGCCTTTCAGGGTTATTGGATAACACACATCAAATACTGAACAACAGAGACTGTCCACTTGATTCTGCAAGTATTTTTCCCACTGATTTTCTCTATAGCGATTTCAAAACATTCTTCAATAAAGAGTTGTAAATGTTGAGACACACTAACCAGCTCTATGATAAATCACAACATCACTTTTTGAAGCAAGCAAAATAGGAAAACTGTAAAACTCTGAACTAAAATCCCATGAGGAATGGCAGATAATCAAAAAAGGTATTACTTAAAACATTGACTTTTAGCTATTCTAAAGTTTTGAAACTTATTTTCATTGCAAAACACTGGAATACATACACACTAATGGTCAAAGGTTTGAAATAATTACAATTTTTAAATACTTTTTATACAGTAAGGATGCACTGAATTGAGCAAAAGTGACAGTAAAGACATTTATAAAGTTATAAAAGATTTCAAATAAATGCTGTTCTTTTGATCCTTCTCTTTATCAATAATCCAGAAAAATAAAATGTATATCACAGTTTCCAAAAAATATGAAGCAGAACAACTGTTTTCAACATTTCTTATAATCAGAAATGTTTCTTGAGCAGCAAATCAGTATATTAGAATGATTTCTAAAGGATCATGTGACACTGAAAAATGGAGTAAAGATGCTGAAAATTCAGCTTTGATAATAGCAATAAATTACATTTTAAAATATATTCGCATAGAAAACAGTTATTTTAAACTGTAATAATATTTTAAAATTTTGCTGTATTTGCTGTAATTATGATCAAATAAATGCAGTCTTGGTGAACAGAAGAGACTTTTTTCAAAAATCTAATTTCAAACGTTTGACCGGTATATCAATTCCTGAATTGGATTTCAATTAAAGTTGAGGTAGCAAACAGAATACAGAATTGAAATTCATAAAAAATAAATTCATGTAACTGTCCTTTTAAACCAAGCTAAATTTGTAAAGACTAGATAGAGAGACAGATATTCAATCTGTGTTGAATTTCTGTGAAATGCAATTTAATAAACTCTTTTTCTAGTCATTACCATGTAACTTCCTGTGGCCAATTTAATTCAAATTCACACTAATGAATCAAAAGACTGCCAGATTTCCAGATCTGAATTTTGCTCAACCCTGATGGGCAGTGTAGTTTTTCCCTGGGAATTTGCCAATTAAAAAATAAATTAATAAAAAAATAAAATTAATCGAAAAAGACCTACAACTTATGGTAGGCCTGTCTATAAACATTGTTGTTGTTCTGTTTTTAGTTGCTGAGTAATCAAATCATGGTTATGCTGCTTATGATTTTTGATCATTTAGTGACATTACCAAAAAATAAAAATATAATTGTTGCATGATGACACATCCTAGACCAATGTTATAGAGCTCAGTAAAACATAAACCCATAAAAAAAATATAAAAAATGTCTTGGACCTTTAAAGGAAGAGTTCCCCTCCACCAGACATCAATTACAAAATGTTGCTCTTACACATGACATACACTATGCCTTTAAGTGATACATTCTCTGAATTTACATTTTTTGATGAAGTGTCCCAGGCCTAGTGTCAAAACGAAATGTCAAAGAGCCCCTCAAGTGCTGGAAGTTATTTCTACATCCTCTTCTCTCCTAAAAAGAGTCTGTTTGCTGACAGAGGTCACAACCCTTGCCCTCTAATTCAGTTATGCGAGACACACGCCGCTAGGTCAGATTCACAGGGGTGTGAATTCATTATACGATCATGCTGAGAAACGAGAATTAGCATTTTAATTTCAAAAGTTTTACAGTAGAATCATGACTGCAGAAGAGAGTTAACCGACGTTTTAGTTGCAAACACATTTTGATAAATGCTGCTTAAAGGAACAGTTCACCCCAAAATAAAATTTTGCTGAAAATGTATTCATCCTCAGGCCATCCAAGATGCAGATGAGTTTGTTTCTTCATCAGATTTGGAGAAATGTAGCATTACATGACTTGCTCAGCAATGGATCCTCTGCAGTGAATGGGTGCCGTCAGAATGAGAGTCCAAACAGCTGATAAAAACATCACAATAATCCACAAGTAATCCACACCACTCCAGTCCATTAGTTAATGTCTTGTGCAGTGAAAATCTGCGTGTTTGTAAGAAACAAATCCATCAATAAGGAGTTTTTAATTTTAAACTGTCAATTCTGGTCATAATATTAGTCCATAATCCATAATAACACTTCCTCCAGTGAAAAAGTTCATCCACTTTTGTCCTCTCATATCAAAATCCACCCACATATTTGCTATAGGAACTGTTTTGGCTTTTAAACAGTGTTTGCGCTTTGCATATTTCTCTCATGATTCAGACAAGATGACTCTTTCAATGGAGAAAGCAATATTATGAACAGAGGGCTCATATTTTAGCTGGAATCAATGGTTTACAGTTAAAATGCCATAATGATGGATTTGTTTCTTGGAAACACGCAGCTTTTCACTTCACAAGACATTAACTGATGGACTGGAGTGGTGTGGATTACTTGTGGATTATTGTGATGTTTTTATCAGCTGTCTGGACTCTCATTCTGACGGCACCCATTCACTGCAGAGGATCCATTGGTGGGCAAGTGATGGAATGCAAAAGTTGTCATCCTTAAGACCTTATAAAATAAAGAGAAAAATATGTCAGGGCTAAAATTACAAAGCAAGCTGCAAAAGGACAAAAAGCATCATAACAATAGTCAGTACTTGTGCTCTACATAATAGTTTTGTCTGAGAAACAGACCCAAATTTAATTTTTTATTCACTTAAAGTCTCTCTCATATGACATTTTCCTTTTTGGAGTTTGACATCTGAAAAAGAAAGGCATCTCCTTTTGTGAAAATACAAGTTTGGAAAAGCACGAGGTTGAAACTATTCCTTTAATAAAACACACAGTATATTGAATATGTCTCATGAATTGTGCAAACAACTCACTGAATTCAGTCATGCACATAAATGAATCTGGATCTAGAAAAAGGCAGAGTTATTCAACAGACAGTGACAATATTCCCAAAGGCTGGAACAAAGCACTTGAAGTGTCCTGTGTGTGGCAGACACTTAAAAACCTGCTGGTGGATGTTAATCAAACGCTGAGTGATCTCAGAGCGGCCACTGCAGAAACACACTCCCGCTGACCTGATTAACATGAGCAGCACTTCTGGGGAATTTATTCATCTCAATAAAACACACAGCTCAAAGTATGAGTGACGGTCTGACAAAACGTCTCACGCAAAAAATCAGCTTTTCAAACAACTTCTCCAACAAATCAGTTCTCCACCATATGTTACTTATACTGTGATAGAACAATGGTAACTTCATATTAGCTACCTATCATAAAAAAAAAAAAAAAAGATTACTTATTTTGTTATAATGACTGGACGATTGTGCTTATAATAACACCCTAATAACTAAACCAAGAAAGAAGAAATTATATTTTAAGGAAAAAGTATTTCACCATTTAAAATACTGCAAATTACATAAATAAATTAATATGCTGAAATAAATAAATAAATGTAATGCTGAAGAGAACCATTTACATAAATACACAAAAGAAAAAAATAAATAAATTAAGAAATAAAACTAGGCTATATATATAAAAAAACGTATTTTTCTCATTTGAACTAGTTTTTAGTTGAAATACTAAATTAACTAGAACTAAATAAACTAATTAAAGTTAATAAAAACTATAAATACTAAAACGTAACAAAAATGAAACCAGAAAACAAAACAAAACTATCAATTCAAAATATGCACAAAACTGTAATATTATAGCAATGATACTAAAATAACACTTGTCAATATGCAAAAAAAAAAAAAAAAAAAAAAAAAAAAAACCCTCTTAACTCTCTTAATTTTCATAACACAAAACTTCTTTTTATATATGTATTTATCTGTTTAATTTTAGAGTGGACATGTTTTTCATCAGGTTCACCCATATGTTTGAGCATATGTGTCTGTCTTATGCTAAGATGTTCTGGATGTTTGCCAGGCGGTTCTGAGAGGGTTTTAGTGTGTTGCTATGAGGTTTCTAGGTGGTCTCGAGTGAAAAGCGCCCTCCGCTCTTGAGTCTCAGTGATATTTTGGTCTCTAGATTTGGCTCAGGTCCCTCCTTCAATGCAAATCACCAGTTAGCTCTTCTACCAGGGACAAAAATGACTCAAATTGTTCATAAAATTAATGGCACGTCAGAATTCATATTCATCCCACAAACGCAGCAGCACGAGGAAAGATCATTTAACTTCACATTGACACAGGAGCAGCAGCTGTCTGTGGTTTTAAGAGCAAGAGTTAAAGCGCAGAGCTCACATCCAGGCCGCTTTCTAAATGTAAGTGCCCTACATTGAGTGGTCTGCAGAGGGAACGGGCCATTTCACAGCTCTCAGCTGGCAACGGGGATCAAACTGCTCTGCGCGGCTCTGCAGGCCTTTCAGAGGAGCTCTAATTTCTGTCCGTAACAGATGGAGGAATCAACACACTTTCAAGTCAACAGCAAATCAAAATTGACCTCGTTTGCTTTCTTAATGCACATTCCTGGTCACACCATGCACAATTCATCAGCGTGCGGTTTTAGAGAGGAAAACATTCGCTGTGATAATCTTATATCATAATGTAATACTGTGCTCTGTATTGGAAACCACTTTTATTTACAATATCATATTTTTCAAACCAACCAGTCCCACAACCAAACTAAATTCCTGTATGTAACGCCCACTTCTGACAACGCAATCAATTCCAGACGGATAAAATCAAGTCTCGTCCTACATTCATTCTAGCTGAATTTCCTGTTTCACTCAGAAAAATGTCAGATTACAGAAGAAATATGGCTTGCGGACACTTTTTCTTGTTATTTCTATAAAGGAGATACTTTTGATACTAATATACTTCAGAAAGAAAGAAAAGCAGAAAGAAACAAAAATAAAATCACACAAAACCACTTAATCAAACTTTATTTATCAATATTTGTGAACAGCAATACAGTATATAATATAAATGCTACCATTCAAAAAATTGGGGTAAGTAAAATGTTTAATTTTTTTTGAAGGAAGCCACATTTGCTCACCAAAGGTTCATTTATTTGATCAAAAAATACAGTAAAATTTTGAAATATTTTACAATGGAAAATAACTGAAAATAATAATAAATGTAATTTATTCCTATGATGCAAAGCTGAATTTTCAGCATCATTACTCCAGTCTTCAGTGTCACATGATCCTCCAGAAATCATTCTAATACGCTGATTTGCTGCTTAAGAAATATTTCTGATTATTATCAGTGTTGCAACATAAAATATAAATCTTAATATTTATATTTTAAATATAATATAAATATAAAAACAACATAAATATCTTTACTGTCACTTTCAATCAATTTAATGCATCCTTGCAGAGTAAAAGTATTAATTCCTTTAACAAAAACCCTTACCGACCCCAAACTTTTGAACGCTAAGTACAGAAATGCAGTGCTAAACATGCACTTTATGAACATCTATAGCACAGCATAATTCATATTCCACAGCGAGACAGGCTGTGAAGCGAGACTAAGCTCTGTTTCAGCCGTGTTATCCGTCATTGGCAGGTCGTGGCGTGATGGAGCTGGGATCCGGCTCTCATTGCCTTGCTTGTAGAGATAAGCACAGATTTAATTGATGTCTTCCTCAATTTGAAAGAAGTAACATCATTCAAAACTGTGTTTATCTCTATGCAGTGATTCGTCCGACCGCCGGGGTGCAGCGTGAGCCGACGTGACGTCCTGATGGAGCTCGAGGAGCTGAGATTGAGTCTCAGTGCAGGAGAGACAACACATGATGTACAAAACAAAGCAAAACAGTAAAGTATGCTTCGCAAGATACTTGATTTGCAGCCATTTGAATATTGTGACTATTACAAGGATTTTAAAGAAACGGTTCACCCAAAAATGAAATTTTTTTGAAAATGTCCTCAGCCTCAGGTCATCCAAGATGTAGAGGTGTTTGTTTGATCATCAGAACAGATTTGGAGAAATGCAGCATTCCATCACTTGCTCAGCAATGAATTCTTTGCAGTGAATGGGTGCCGTCAGAATGAGTCCAAACAGCTGATAAAACATCACAATAATCCACAAGTAATCCACACCACTCCAGTCCATCAGTTAATGTCTTGTGAAGAGAAAAACTATGTGTTTGTAAGAAACAATCCATCATTAGGATTATTTAACTTTAAACCATTGATTCTCTCCAAAATATGAGTAAATAATCCATACTAACGCTTCTTCCAGTGAAAAAGTCATCTGGTCTGAATCAGGCGAGAAATATGCACAGATCAAACACTGTTTGAAAAGAGTTATATTTAAAACAAACAAAAAAAAAACTAATATTTTGGTGGATTTTGATGTGAGAGGACAACAGTAGATGGATTTTTTTCAATGGAGAAAGTGTTATTATATATTGTGGAATGGTTTGAAGTTAAAAACGTCTTGATGGATTTGTTTCTTACAAACACACAGCTTTTCTCTTCACAAGACATTAACTGATGGACTGGAGGGGTGTGGATTACTTGTGGATTATTGTGGTGTTTTTATCAGCTATTTGGACTCTCATTCTGACGGCACCCATTCACTGCAGAGAATCCATTGATGAACAAGTGATGTAATGATACATTTCTCCAAATCTGATGAAGAAACAAACTCATCTACATCTTGAATAACCTGAGGGTAAGGACATTTTCAGCTAATTTTAATTTTGGGTGAACTATTTATTTAATGCACATTTTTGGCCACATACAATAAGTTCATATCTCAACAGGTTTTTCACATTTCAAAAGTGAACTCGAGTGATTTCCATGGTTGTCAGCACACAGTAAAAAAAAAAAAAAAAAAAAACAAAACAAAAAAATTTAACACAGCAAAGATGATTAGAGTATGTTTTACAAGAAAATACTATTTCAGTATTTTTTACTTCAAAATTTCATGTTTAATTTGATGTGTTGCTTGCCACATCTTTGTAATTATTTGCAAAATGTACTAGCAGTTTCTGAATGAAAACTCTTTCTACACCAATGTCTTTTTCAATGCACATCAGATCTCATTCTCTCATTCAAGCCAAGTGTCTTTCTTAAAACGCTTGGCACGCAGAGCCACAAACTCAATCTTGTTTCCTCAACCATTCTGCTTCTGGAAAAAAAAAAAATGGTCAAAAGATTGCAAACCAAGTGAATGAAACTCTCCGGCAGCAGGGAATGATAAACTACTTTAATTCTGTGTGGCTTAATCAAAACTTTCCACACCGACACAACAAGCTTCCCGTTCGGTTAGCGGCGCGTAACAGCATGAGGATACAAAAAACGTAAAGTGGATTATTTTCCTGAATTCTCATTGGCCCTAATTTTGTTTGATTAATTGCTTTGCATGTTTCCTTCCAATTAGGCTGGTGTTTGCGGCACGAGGCTGCAGAGAACAGGCACGAAATATAAACCGCTCTAATGAGGGAGAAATGTCAGGCTTTGTGAAGACGCCGCAAGCTGGAAAATTGCACCACAGATCTGTAAATGACTTGGCAATTATGGATTGCCTTTGACTGCGTACTGACATTTCAGTGACTAGACTTGAATGCATAATTCACATGCTTACATGCGGCTGTTGTTTATTCTGTGATAATCACACGAAACCTGTCAGGAACATCAGGCTCTCAGGAATACTTCACTCTGATTGTGTACAATAATATTTGTGCATAACGATGCTAGAATACAGTACTGCTCAAAAGTTGAGGGTTTTTTTTTTCCCCCTATTTTTGAAAGAAGTCTCTTCTGCTCATCAAGGCTAGGCTTATTTGATTAAAATACAGTAAAATTGTGAAATATTATTACAATTTAAAATAACTGTTTTCTGTTTGAATATATTTTAAAATGCAATTTATTCTTGTGATGCAAAGCTGAATTTGCAGCATCATTACTCTAGACTTCAGAAGCTAGCAATATGCTAAAAGATTCTAGCAATGTGGTACATTATGTTAACATGCTAAATCATGCTAACAACAAGTTAAATCATGCTAGTAAAATGCTAAAACATGCTAGCAGCATATTTAAAGATGCTAACAAAGTGATAAATCATGCTAGAAATATGTTAGCAATGTATTGAATCATGTTAACATGCTAAATTGTCAACAACTTGATCAGTCATGGTAGCAAAATGCTAAATCATGATATCAGCATAGTAAAACTTGCTGGCAGAGCGCCAAATCATGTTTGAAACAGACTAGCAATGTGCTAAATCATGCTAGTAACATCCTAGAAACGTGCTACACTGTGTTAGCAATGTGGTCATGCTAAAAACATGCTAAATCTTGCTAGCAAAATACTGAAACATGCTATCAATATGCTAAATCATGCTAGCAGCATACAAAAACTGTGCCAAATCATGCTAGCAACATGTTGGCAAAATGCAAAGGCATGCTACATGTGTTAAACGTGTCATATGCAATGTGTTAAATCATTCTAGCAACATTTTATGTTTTCTCTTACTTCTCTGAGTAAAACCTTCAAACCTCAAGCTTTTCAACTTTCAGACAAGACTTTGTCATGCCAACATCAAAATTTGTCATCTGACTTGATCTGTTTCTAAAAAAAATCATCTTTCAGCCAAAGAAGAGCTAAAAATCTCACATCATATTGTTCACTTAATTGATCCACACCAATCCAGATCAATCATAGTATGTTTGATAGCGTCACTCAGGCATCATTTGTCATCTGAACACACACGAGCGAATCTGCTGTCGCTATCAAATACTGATCAAACAATCAATGAAACATCCAGAAAAAAAAAAAAAAAACACTGGCAAGCAAACCAACAGCATTCACATCAATAAACCGCAATCAACACCAGTTAGTCCAGAGTTCAAGGAGTCACACCGCTGCCAAAGCAGACTGCTGGAGAGAGTCTGACGGCCTGGACGACTCGGGGAATAAACTAATTCAGCTCTGTTCTGGAAGACCTCGCAGGATTTAACCTAGTTTGTAAAATTAACACCTTCCACCCTGGAGCTTTATGACAAAAGAGCAAGATGTGTCATTACTGTCAAGACACCTAATAATTAGTCATCAGGTCCTTCTGATGAGAACTGAGGCTCGAGCTCATGTCGCTTCTGCAGGCAGGGATCTGTACGTGTGAGAAAGACAAAGGAAAGTGTTTTCTGATTCAGTCCACCTCCGATCCATTTGTTCTTGTTTTATGCCAACGCAAGTCCACTTCCTGATGGGCCGCTGTCACAGATCGTTTCCCTCATTATATACTGTAATCAAGGGTTTCAAAAGTGTAGACTGAAATTACAAGCAACAATCAATAGAAGACATTGACATTTCATTATTTGGGATGAATGTTACATATATTCGGATTTAATTTTGGATGCACACAAATATTTCATTTGTTTAGCCCTGATGAAGGCCTGTGTGCCAAAACATATTGTTAAGAACATATTTATCATCTCTATTTCATTTGTTCGTTCGTTCATTCATTCATTCAGTTTTTTTCATTATACACAAGAGTTTCTAGTTTTGTGTTTATAAATACATTTATAAAAATATAAATATACAATTATTAAATAAAATTTTGTGAAGATAAATTTGTGAAGACAAATAAAAAAATCTATAATAACAAAAAATATGAACATAATATAATTAAAAATATGAAGTGTTTAAATAAATCATATAAAATAATAATAATAATAATAATAATAATAAACAAACAAACAATTAAATAATTGAAGGAAAAAAAATCAATTATAATTTTTTTTTACATATGAAATTATTAAATACAATTTTGTGAAGATGCTCCTGAAAAATCTTCAATAAGTGCATTTGTAAAAGAAGAAAAGCTTGAAAATGTTAAAAAAATGATACATAATAAATAAAAAACTATAATAACAACAATACAAAGAAATAAATACAAATACATTGTTTTATTAAAAAATAAATACAAGTTTTATTAATAATAATTATAATGTTTATTAATATTATAAATTAATAATAATAATAATAATAATAATAACAATTAAATAAAATTGTGTGAATTTGCACCGGAAGAACTTTACATAACATGCAGCACATTTGGAAAAGAGGAAAAGTATGCAACTAAATAAATAAATACATTACTTAATTAATTAATTAGAAATAAACAATATGTAATTAATAACAAAGAATTATAAATAAATAATACTAACTATAATAATAACAAAAATATGAATCAATCAATCAGTCAATAAGCACAAGGGTAGTCTGCAGAGCTACTAGTAGCAAAGCTGAATGGTCATTCATAGGAGTCATATCCGACCTTGAACTGAATGAAGCATTAAGTTTGCGAGCGTCTGGCGTAATCTATCTGCTGTAATAAATGACAATCGATTGCTTGGGACATTTTTTTAAAAGCTCTTCCCAACAGCTTGCCAAACGGCCCGACGTAAAAGCTTTTTAAAAGCCCCTCACATTCGCGCATGACCTTCCCGTTACGTGCCTCTCCAAAAACGGCTCTTTTTAAATAAGCCAGGTTATCGGCCAGCCGCGTACGGCGTCTGGTACGAGCCGATTGAATCGTGAGGCCTAATCGAGTGTCTCCACGCAGCCTCATCAACACGGAGGAATGGAGCCAATTAACTCTGGCTTTGGGAACGCGGCAAAATCCGCATGCTTTACTGGCAGAAACGTCCAGCGAGCGTCTACCAGCATTTATTATGAGTCGTTTGATTTATGCGCCACTATCAGGCTCCCCGAAGTGCGCGTTCGTCCCGGACAGACACACGGTGATGGAGTGGAGCGGCTGGATGAGGAGCTATACGACGCTATTGATTATCTGCCTGTATTAGCGCTGCCGCCCATAGAGATGAGAGACTCTTAGTGCTTCTCGAACAAACACAAGCACTCCAGCACAGGTAATATAAGCCATTAATTAAAGGCTGCTGGCAGCAGACCAAGACTTTTGTCTGAGAAAGTGCCACTGAAGCACCTTTATTAGCATATTGAGGGAAATAATTGGCATCTGGCGCTGTGGAGTGGCTCGCTGCGGCGAGGGTCACCAGGGCCCGACATGTTTAAGAAGCACCATGACGGATTTATTTATAACAATAATACTTGATTTATAATAATACACTGAAAAACAGTGGAGTTGAGTTTAATTACAAACAATTTAGAACTTAGAAATTGACAGTAAATTTGAAAAATAATTAGAAACATCAAGTAACGATAAATTTGAATATAAAATTTTGAAGTCTAAAATAAAAAAAAAAGTCTAAAATAGTATTCTCTTGTAAAACATACTCCAGTAATCTTTGTTGTATATATATCATTCATTTGATTACCAGTTTTTATTAATACATTTGTATTTAATCCTAAATTCAGAAAAAATAAAAACAAACAACACCGTTTATCTTTAAAAAAAACAAAAAAACAAAAAAAAAAACTGTTTGATCATTAAAATTTAACTAAATAATTAAAGAGGATTCCATAAAAATTATAGCAGAAAGCATGGAATTTCGGGAAAAATAAAACAGAATTTTGGAAATTTTGGATTTTATAGCGCTCTAAAATTGTAAATTTTGTTAAACTTCACACTTAATTAAAACGCAACTCAAAAAATCAAACAAAACTAAGAGTTTCTGAAAAATAAAACATTTCACAGGGTCCTACAAAATAGTAATAAATTATTAAATTGTTAAAGTTTTATTAATTTAATCAATTAAACATGTTTTATGATTAATTATGATTAATTAAACCTTTAAAATGGTATACAGAAAAATTAAAACTGACAAAGAATTTAGGGAAAAAATAACAGATTTCATAGAGCCCTAACTTTTTAAAAAACGTTTTAATAAAATATTGTTAAATTGTGTTTACTAAAATTTAAATAAACCTCTAAAATTAAATCCAGGAACAATTAAAATAGGGGAAAAAATGAATCCAGAATAATTAAAACGAGAATTTTTTTTTGATTTTGGTAAAAAAATAAACGATTAAAAAAATAAACAAATTTCATAGCACCCCATTTACAGCGTCTGCAGTGCTGCAGCTGGGTGTTTGTCTAAATAAAAACAAACCGTGAAGCTCCTTAAGCTAACAATGACAGCTGCTGGGTGGTCTGTGGTGAAACAGATGTGTGAAAAGTGTTCGTTTGCGTGCAGACGAGCAGTATTTCTTCGCCTAAAACTGTAATCAGGCACTAAACGCTTAATTAGTCGCCAGCGGCAGCTCACATAAACAAACAAACATGAGCGTCTGATTCAACATGACTGCAGTCTTACTCTCTCCAGACAGAGCTCTGGACTGATTCATGATTGCATGTGATTCCGACACACCAATAATTATGCATAATCACCAATATAATGATAAAACGAGTCATTTTAGTTCCGGCTGCTGACTGGTCAAGCCGGTGTTCCAGCTGTGAAAACACAAGATATAAAACATCTGTGATGTGAAACACTTGTTGATCAGCTACTGTGTTTGTATCACCACAATAAACGAATGCAATGCTTAATTTGAATAAAAAGCAGCTGTGCTTTGGTTTTAAAACTTTGGTTTTAAAGTTTGTTTCAATAACAAATCCAGCTCACAAAAATGGGTTCTAAGAAAGTTTTATTAACATTACCAATTAAGTTTTGAAAAACGCTATTTATGAATGTTCTATGAATGTTCAAATGTCCAGTTTATTTATTTATTTAAAGTTTTTAAAGCATTTTTTCTTGGTTATACAGACATTAAGAGAACATTCCATTTTATCATTTTGCAAACATTATGGGAACGTTACTTGAGTGTTCTCTGAACGTTCTGAAACACATAGTAACATTTAAAAAAACTTTTCATGAACATCCAACGAAAATGTTAAAATACATTCCATGAACGAAGAAGTATAAATAACATTTTTCTGCTAATGTTTTGAGAACATTATGTAAAACCAGAGAACTCAGAATGAACGTTCTATGAATGTTACTGGAACGTTCTGAGAAGGTTCCCTGTTAGCTGGAACTTACCTGATTAAGATTTAAGGGCCTTTTATTTATTTCCCTGAGGTATAATTATTGGCCAAAGCCTTTGCAGTATGTTTTAACTAAAAGGATCGCTTTTACTTCAAAAGATCAAGTAAAATCTGGTTTCTCATGATAAGAGTCTTTAAAAGTGAGGAAGAGACTGAAGCGAGAGTTTGAGGCATTCATTCAGAAAGTGAGTCCGTCTCCATTTACCGAAGGGCCACTCCAGAGCCGCTGATACAGAGACACGACAGAGTCAAAGAGCCAGAAAATGAGAAAATGGAGGAGAGCGATGAAGCGTGAGACAGATACACACAGCTGACTGCAGTATATGCAGAGAGAAGATAGACAACATTCACGTTAGAAAAGAAATAAATAAAACCCTCGCTAAAGTGACTCAACAAAACCATTCAGTCTATCTGTCTGTCTGTCTGTCTGTCTGTCTGTCTGTCAAACCCCACACTACCCAGTGATGCCTATAAATCCATTAGTAATGACCAATCAGATCACCCCAGCAACTGCCTAGCAACAGCTTAACCATAGAACTCCTAACCAATGCCTTAGCAACCACCCACAACAACTAGAAATCACCTAATCAGAACATTCTAACAACTGCCCAGCAACAGCTTCATAATAGAACTCCATAGCATTCTAAACAGAACAACTATCAGAACATTTTTTTCCAGTTCTTGAATGATAACAACATTGAGAGCCAATCAGAATCCACCCAACTTTAAAGAGCTTGAGGATTTAAAGCGACAGATGATAAAACTGCAGCATGCAGTGATTATAAACAAAAAAGTAATTGTGCAGTGGTGTGGATAATATTGTAGTTGCATCATTTTTGGTGTGAGCGAGCCTTTACACTCAAAATGTTCACAACAAAAACTGTAATTATTTTTCAAACAAAAGTCCCCAAACAATACATGAATATAAACATTTTAATGAAAAAAAAAAACAACAACAATATATTTACAACAACATACAATTTATTTACAACAAATAATTTATTTTTAGTTACATTTTTATTTAGCAATATATTTAATTGTCAAATATGTCTCAGAATCATTTACATAAATAATTTTGATTTTTCATTAAACATTTTAATAAGAAGACTGTAAAACTATAACAACAATATATTTATAACTAATTTGTTTTTCTAACATTTTTCCTTAGTAGTATATTTAATTGTCAAATATAAGTTTCAGAAAAATACAGTTATATTTTTCATTGAACTTTTTCATTAAAAAAAAAAAAATATATATATATATATATTTTTTTTCTTTATCAGTATATTTAATTGTCAAATAAAACTTTTGCATTAAAAAAAAATTTTGCATTAAACATTTTAATGAAAAAAATAGTATCTTTACAACAGATAATTTGTTTTTATTAACATTTTTCTGTAGCAATATATTTAATGACCAAATATAAGTCTCAGAAAATTACATTTATATTTTTCATTAATTCTTTGATTTAAAAATTAAATAAATAAATAATATATTTACAACAACAGCAATATATTTAATTGTCAAATATAACTTTAAGAAAAATTCACTTATATTTTTATGATTAATAAATCATTTTTTTATGATTAATAAATAAATAAATTAGAAACGTTTTAATGAAAAAAAAAACATGATTATGATTATGAAGAATTTATGAAGATCATCATACACTCTTTTATTTCAAAACACAGCAAAGAAAATCCCATCTGTATGACACAAGTGCTGTAAAGACGAAGCGAGAGCCCAGATCTGGCCCATCTGACACCTGAGCTGAATGAATAAACGCATTCTGTGTGTGTGATTTCATCTGTTTTACTGCCATTCATCTGACCACGTCCCCAGGAGTCAAACACCTTCACCGGACACAGCATGAAGCGCCGGCTGCACACGACACGCAGTAATGCACCGATCGCTGTGCCGAGCTCAATCCGACGGGCCGCAGATATCAGGAAGCACACGGCAGGAAAAGTCAGATCTCAGAAGATATCGTCTGATAAAGCCTGGTATTTCAGTCTGGCCTCAGGAGGGACAGCGTATGCTGCATGGTAATATATTTTATCTGTGCTTTTCAGAAACAAACATCTCTGGTGCAAGACTGGGCTTCTGCAACCTCGACCACACGTTTAAACATGGAAAGACAGTGAAGGACTGATTTCTGCTTTATCAAATCAAGACACTCTGCTGAAGCTGAAAAATCACTAATGAGATCTCTTTAATATCTCAATTGCTTCTCCTGGACACCAATACCATTAAATGGAGTGAAAATGGAGATATTTGCTTAAGTCTAAAACAAATAAACAAACAAACAAAAAAAACAAATCTCACGTCACCCCACCAGAGTTTCAGAAGAGATCTGACATTATATTCATATTTGTCAATATACTAAAGTCAGTAAATGGTATCAATTATTTCTCAACAAATTCTCAAACTGAGATCTGAACCAAGCTCTCCATATTACTATCAAAAATATCTCATTTGTATGTATTTTTTATTTCTCCAAGTGTTTTATTTTATTTTATTTTATTTTAAATTGGGGTAAAAACAACTTATTTATAGTCCAATATTAAAATTAAATGCCTTTTACAAGCAGTTTAAAACAAAATTTAAAATAGTGATGAACATTAGACAAATGTTTCTTACAACAGTACAATAAGCATTATACAATATACAATAATTCATTCATTCATTTTAAAATTATAAATAAATAAATCGAAAAATGTTTATAGTTCATTTTAAAATTATAAATTATTTTATTTAACAAGGGGACATAAAATTAATCAAAAGTGACTGTAATATTAATTTATATTGTTTAATTTATAATATAATAAATGATTTTATTTTGAACTTTCTATTCATCAAAGAATTCCAAAAAAGTATCAGTTTCCACTAAATATTAAGCACCAAAAACTGTTTTCAACATTGATAATAATAAAAATAATTAATCATCAATAATAAATGATAATTGCGCAGTAAATCAGCATATTAGAATGATTTCTGAAGCATCATGTGACACTGAAGACTGGAGTAATGATGGTGAAAATACAGCTTTGCATCACATGAATAAATTACATTTTACAATATATTCAAATTGAAAACAGTTATTTTAAATCATAAAAATATTTCACAATATTACTGTTTTTATTGTATTTTTGATCAAATAAATACAGCCTTGGTGAGCAGAAGAGACTTCTTTCAAAAAGTTTTAAAATCCTTACTTATTCTGAACTTCTGAACTGTAGTGTACAGCATATCATACTGTATCTTGAATAAGGAAAAACATCTAAGACAAATATATTGTTAAATCATAATATAACCAATAACTCCTATAAGTCTTTTGAGCTATGAAAGAGCAACCTTTGAGCGATAAAAGTTGATATACGGCACATGTGTCTCTATACGGGTCACAATAATCTGCAATGCAACGCCTCTGATCTAGAATCCTGAATCGCTGATACTGGGGCGACTTCACGCGCTTCTGAAGGGTAAATATACCTGTGTAATTGCACAGGTTAGCATGCGCAGGTGGCGTCGGATGCCGCGCTTTCCAGTTAAACACAACCGACTAATGATTCACTTTCAGATGAGAGCAGAATAAACTCACACACCTGCCGCAAAAGCAAAACTAATGATGCCTCTCACTTGAACTCGCCGACTCTTCAATTCACGAGAAGCATTTCGCGTTTATGTTCTCTGAATGAAGCCACGTGGGCGGAAAACATTGCGTCCAATCAAATTCCTCTGGCTAAAGCCTGTCATTAGCGAATGAGCGATACAGTGTGATTATAATCACGTTGGCACACGTCCTAATGAAGGCAGAAGTGCGATGGCACGACCTTCTGGACGGCTTTTCTCCTTCACTTAAACGCTTCAGGCTGTTTGACTGCAGCCTGGCTAATATCAGAAACACAGGCGACATGATAATAACCTCATTACATGAGACCTTGAGCTTTTGCAGGGAGAAGATGGGATGTAAATCAAGCATTTATCGCCTGTAATCTTTTTTTAAAGGATGAAGAGTGTGAGCTTTAGATGCTGCTCGAGCCACAGCTGCTCTGTATATCGTGTAACATGCTCTTACACTTCTATATACTGAGATTTGATGGCTATTGAAGTGCATATCGCTGCTCCGGGCTTCTTAGACTGTGCTGGAATAGAGAAAGAAATGCACATCAACTCCCGTTTGTGGTCTAATAAACTGCATGGCTGTAAAATCAGCTTTGATTGTGCAGTGAAAGCATGTGATTTTATGTTTCATCACTGACAGGAGTGTGAGTGTCTTTTTCAAGGACACTACATTTGATATGCAAACACAGCTCTCAGCAGCGTTTATATGGGTACTTGAAATGATGGTTAAAACATGACAACCATATTTGAAGGACGGACCTGAGCCATAATTAGAGATCAGAACAGCATAGTGACACCTTAGCAACTGCATAGCTACACCTTGGCAACCCGACAACATCATTAAAGGTATTTTAGTAACGCATTTTCAAAAATATCAGAAAAGTAAAAAAATAAAATAAAATAATATTTACATTTTTTTTCTAATTTGCAGTAATAGGTGGAAATCTGAGACCAGAATATCACAGAGACAGCTTAGCAACTGCATAGCAACACCTGGACAACCTAGCAACACCTTAGAAACATCATTAAAATATTTTAAGCAACATTTTTTTTTTTGCAATATATTTTCATAATATATAAAATATGACAATGATATTTGTAGGACAGTCCTGAGCCATAAATAGAGAACTGAATATTATGGCAACACCTGGGCAACCTGACAACATTATTAAAGATATTTTAGTAACGCATTTTCATAAATATCAGAAAAGTACAATTTTTTTTTTTCTAATTTGCAGAAATAGCTGGAAATCTGAGATGTGAATATCATAGAGACACCTTAGCAACCGCATAGCAACACCTTGGCAACATAACAACATCCTAGCAACATCATTAATGTATTTTAAGTAACATATTCTGACAATAGGCCTATATTTTTTACACTTGATGGACAGAGTTTAGTCATAACTACAGAACAGAATATCACCTTAGCAACTGCATTGCAACACCTGGACAACCTGACAACATCCTTGCAGCATCACAAAAAAAAAAAAAGTATTTTTAAACAACTTGTTTTAGCAATATATTTTATAATATTTGAACAACAGACCTGAGCCAGAATGTCAGACCAAAATGTCACATTAGCAGCACCTTAGCAACCTTTCAACATACTAGAAACATAATGAAAATATTTTAAGTAACTTATTTTAACAAAATATTTCATAAATACAAAAGAAAGAAAGAAAGAAAGAAAGAAAGAAAGAAAGAAAGAAAGAAAGAAAGAAAGAAAGAAAGAAAGAAAGAAAAATAAATATACAGACTAAATAAAGCAAGACAGTGATATTCGAAGGATGGTCCTGAGCCATAATCAGAGACCAAAATATCATAGCAAGCATGGCAACCTGACAATATCAATAATGACTTATTGTGTTGTTAAAGATAAGAAACTACAAAAAATTACTTTTTTTTTTTTAATTTGCAGTAACAGCTGAGCATTTGAGACCAGAATATCATAGCAAGACCTTAACAACCATATAGCAACACCATGTTGAAATGTTGTTGATAAAACACCTTAGCAACCTCATAGCCACACCTGGACAACCTAACAATACCCTAGAAACATCATTAAAATATTTTAAGCAACTTATTTTTGCAATATATTTTCATGAATACAAAATAAAAAATATAAAATATGACAAAATAAAAGATATAAAATATGACAATGATATTTGCAGGACAGTCCTGAGCCATAACTAGATAACAGAATATCATAGCAACACCTAGGCAACCTGACAACACCCTAGAAACATCATTAAAGTATGTTAAATGATTTATTTTAGCAATACAGTTTATAATATTTGAAGGGCAGACCTGAGCCATGACTACAAACCAGAATATCACCTTAGCAACAGCATAGCAACACCTGGGTGACCTGACAACACCCTAGAAACATCATTAAAGTACGTTAAATGATTTATTTTAGCAATACAGTTTATAATATTTGAAGGGCAGACCTGAGCCATGACTACAAACCAGAATATCACCTTAGCAACAGCATAGCAACACCTGAGTGACCTGACAACACCCTAGAATCATCATTAAAGTATGTTAAATGATTTATTTTAGCAATACAGTTTATAATATTTGAAGGACAGACCTGAGCCATGACTACAAACCAGAATATCACTTTAGCAACAGCATAGCAACACCTGGGTGACCTGACAACACACTAGAAACATCATTAAAGTACATTAAATGATTTATTTTAGCAATACAGTTTATAATATTTGAAGGGCAGACCTGAGCCATGACTACAAACCAGAATATCACCTTAGCAACAGCATAGCAACACCTGAGTGACCTGACAACACCCTAGAATCATCATTAAAGTATGTTAAATTATTTATTTTAGCAATACAGTTTATAATATTTGAAGGACAGACCTGAGCCATGACTACAAACCAGAATATCACCTTAGCAACAGCATAGCAACACCTGGGTGACCTGACAACACACTAGAATCATCATTAAAGTACATTAAATGATTTATTTTAGCAATACAGTTTATAATATTTGAAGGGCAGACCTGAGCCATGACTACAAACCAGAATATCACCTTAGCAACAGCATAGCAACACCTGGGTGACCTGACAACACACTAGAATCATCATTAAAGTACGTTAAATGATTTATTTTAGCAATACAATTTATAATATTTGAAGGGCAGACCTGAGCCATGACTACAAACCAGAATATCACCTTAGCAAGAGCTTAGCAACAGCATAGCAACACCTGTTTGACCTGACAACATCCTGGCAACATTGTTAAAATATTTTAAGTAATATATTTTAGCAATAAATTATATAATATTTGAAGGACAAAATTTAGCCATAACTACAGACCAGAATATCATAACGACCTGCCAACATCCTAGCATCATCCATGGGCAAAAACACCGATATTTTTGTCACGTATGCATGCATAATTTATGCGCACATGAGCTTTGGTGACTCGTGTTGCTTCAGCTCAGTTCAACTCCTCACCCGTCTCTAATTACATTCAAAGAATGCAGTAAACTTCTCCTCCCACTCTTGACCGTCACGTCACATTTACTGCCCCGCTGAGAGGGGTGCGCAGGACCCCCGTGGCCCCCAGGGGCCTGAGTCGGCACTGTTCGCCCCACTAAATTGGATCTTAAATGCAGATAATTGTTGCTTGGGTGAGAATGTAGACAATTCCAAAGCTGCACCGTCCACACAAACCGCAGACAGTGATTCATGATCGTCTTCCAGGGGTTCGCAATTAACCCAAGCTGGTCCTGGTGGAGACACAGCACCATAAACCACTGCGTACTTTACTTTATGTGCTCTACTTTTACTGTTAGTACGCCATTGTCATTAGAAAGACAAGGAATTAAACATGGTGGATCACATATAAGGAAATTGAGCCTCTCATCATATTAATGTGAACTATTACAGCACAACACGAGGAAAACAGCAGTGTGCAGCACTGAACATTTCTGCACAGCATGGATTTCTTTGTGCTTTCAAATGAGGCTACTTTTCCAATTTTGCATTTGGATGATATGAATTGAATATATTATACGTAATCTTAATCGTCCTCCTCCGAGATTTTCTCTTCAGCAGAACTAGCTCAAATCTCGTAAACGAATCAGTTCATATGGTTGACGGCAGGACTTTATCAGCGTGCTGTGAACAGGTTTTACTCCTCAAGGTATTTGAGTCTCAGTATCACCTGCCAAGACCCAGATCCGTCGAGAACGTAACCTTGACATTTGCGAAAGAGGAATCGATGCAATATTTACGATCAGTAACATTGGGTCCTTTGCATTTCTACAGACACTGAGACTGACACTGTACAAAATGATCTATACATGTTTTATGTCACAAAAACTTGAAACTACATAAAAGTCATGTTTGATCAACATAATTCCCCTAAAAATCTTCCAAACTAGTCAAACACAGTTATCTGAACAAATGATTACAAATTGCGCAATACTGCTGTTAAGGGATTTTGAGTTCCTAGCATGCAATTCAACATTAATACATAATGCGGTTAGTGTTGTTTTCCCCCAACTGTTTTTGCTGACTGAATGCATTAGTTTGCATTACATATATAGATTTTCTCAACAATCCCTTTTTACAGCACTGTAAAAAGGCTGCAGTTAGTTATAAAAACTTAAGATAACTTAAATATCCTGCTTAAGTATAGTAAAGTTAACTGAACCTATAATTTTAACTCATGCTCATGCACAAGCACAACACATTATTTCTTATTATAATGCTCAATTTTAAGTTGTGATAACTAATAGCAGCAATTATTTTTTACAGTGGGTGTACAAATCTCTGACACACGACAAAAATGGCATGACGTGAAGGAAAAAAAACAAGATTAAAGAAACAAAATGTACTGCGAGAGCTGCTTATTTAACACCTGACCTCATTTATTTGGCCTGAACAGTGAGTTCAGCGCTGCTGCATTGCTCTCTTTATGAAACACCAACATGGATGTTTATGATATATTTTACAGTGCTGTTATTCTGTGGATATTTACCTGTATTAAATACACTCTCAACTGTCTGATTGTTTTCTTTCATTTACTATCTGCCTCAGTGTCATAGGTCTGTATCTGTTCCCGTTTGAGGAATGACGTGATATAAAGCATGTGCTGTGATAAAAGATCAGGGAGATACTGGACCTTGTGAGATTAATGTCAAATTTATTTTGGAGCTCCCAAGCGCTCGCTGAAGTTCTGATGAAACGACTCTCGGTAGAGCCGTTACCATGTCCCGCCAGGATGAAGTATTTCTGGATTTGGGTTATTCCACCCCTCCAACATCCATTTAATGTTTTATTTCTTCTATTCTGTTAACATTAACACTATATTTCATTTCTATTACCTTTCTGTCAGAGATAAATTCAATTAAACGAGAAAACATTGTTACGAAGAAGACTATGGCCCTGAAATAATGCAATTCTCTGAGATGTCTCTCATAAAATTCTTTATGAGAAATAAAAACAGACACAAGTGAGAACACACTGTTGACTTGCAGTATGAATATAGAGCTATTAATATTGAGCGATAAATTGAGAATTAATTTTAAATTCTAATTCAGTTTCTGAATTTGAATTGAATTTGAACCGAGGTAGCAAACAGGTGCTGGGTTCACAAGATGCTTGACAATAAAATTCTTCTCAGGAGCATTTGTCTGATTATTTTATAATAAGAAATATACAAAATACAAATATATTAAGATTTGCAAGGATCTTCTATCCAACTTAGAACAACTTAGAATACTTTTGTGAATCAGCCCCAAGATGCAGAATTGAAATTTGAATGTGAATGTAAGTAGAATTACAACTAATTGAAACTTGATGGATGAATGGGTAGGTAGATAGATAGATAGATAGATAGATAGATAGATAGATAGATAGATAGATAGATAGATAGATAGATCTGAAGTGAATGGGTCAGGGCTCTGAACCGGTTCAAGGAACGAAAACGAAATTTTGGAAACAAACGAAATTTTGACTGGAACAGAACCAGAAATGAAATCAAATTTTATAGTTCCGAACAGAATCGTAAATTTGAAATGGCCATTAACCGGTTAATAACGTTTTTTTATCGTTCCATTTAATATTTGAAATTTGCTGTCAACCAATCAGGAATTCAAGTAGTACGTACTATGCAAATGTGATGCCGATGCATTCAACGAATGAAAGCCCGCGTGCTCAGCTGTGAACTCGTCATAGGTAAGTCGCAATGTCAATGGCGTTAGATTTTATCCGAGGACAGTGTAAGATGGATTCAACAGATCTTACGCACCTCCAGCGCTTCTGTGAACAGAGAAAACAGAATAAAACTATATGCTTACATAAAAAGGAATATATATACCTATACACTAATTGCCTTGGAATGGGTTGTAGTGTCTGGATGTGGGGTCTGTGAGCAGGTTTTCCTTCTGAAGGTATTGGAGTCGTGGGGGCCGTTCTCAATATCATCCGTTAACTCTCAGATCCATTGGCCAGGAAGTTTCCATAGAAACCCGTCTTAGTAGAGAGAGCTTTTTTAGAGTGGAACAGGTGCTAGTCTGAACGCTCACAGCTCGACCCGCACAGATACCACACTATAACACAGAAGTACAGGACGTCCTGCCCGCAGATTACTCCAGGTGACAAAGTCGTTTGCACCTCCTGCAGGGTGTAACAGTTCAGGACTTTTACTTACTGATGTAACAAAGAGTGAGATTTACTCCACCTACTTTTGAACAGTACTTTATGTGGTACTTTTTTAACAAAATAATAAAGTGTGATAATACTGTTATATTTTAAAATAAAAAGAGTATTAAATAAAAGTTCAATTATTTTATAGTGCACTAAAAATACAATGCTAATATTTATATTTTCTTTCTTTCTTTCTTTCTTTCTTTCTTTCTATTGTATTGTATTGTATTGTATTGTATTATATTATATTATATTATATTTTATATTATATTATTAAAAACTACACACAAATTATATTATTAAAAACTACGCACAAGTATTTGGTCCCAAACTACAGAGGCAAACCTTAAGCAAAACAATTAAAAAGAATGAAACGTATAAACTAAATAAAACAATTATTTAAATGAAGAATAATTTAAATAAAACAAAAAATAACTCATTTTAATATTTTGAGATTCTGAGATGTAAAATCAACATTTTCTGAAGACCAAGCATCAGTCTTGTTTGGTATCACTGATATACTATTATTGTTATTAATATTTAATATTAGTGTTTTATTAATATTATACATTATCAATAATTATTTAATTATTAATTTAATTATATTTTAACTAGTATATTTTGACAATATTTCAGTTTATAATTCGTTTTTATTTTTATATTTAATATTTTCAGTTTAGATAAAGTTTTAGTAATTTTGTTTTGTGTTTTTGTCATTTTTACATTTTTAAATATGTCTGTATAGTTTTGTATTCATTTTTATTTTAGTTGTTTTACATTAGCAAGTTACACTAAATGAAATGAAAATGAGAAATGTTGCATTGGCAACTTACTAAAATCATAAGTTATGTTTATATATATATATATATATATATATATATATATATAATTTTATTTCTTTTAACATTTAAGTAACAAAAATGTAACTTTTTTTTTAATGGTTCTAGTTTTAGTTTTGTTAACTTTTATAACCCTGCGAAGTGACTCCTATCAACAACCATTAGTTCAATAAGAAAACAGGTTTTCAGGCCTTATTTTGCATCTAAGTCATAGACAGCAGTTTTACATAAATTGCTATAAATAAACTTATGTTCATGACTTCATGAAATGAACTGAATGTGATTGGGCGTTGAGTGCGAGTTTATGAATCTCCTCAGTCATCTTCACGAGCGATGGGAGGTGTTTCCCTACGGCCAATTTATGATTACACTCCTTTACCACCTGCTCGTTTCTCCACTTCAGTCTGCAACTAACCGTTTATCCACCCGCCGCATGAAGTCCTGCCATCACACGATCATTTCCCCCCATAACCAAACGCTCTCGGCTCTCTTATTTCCCAGAGCTCCGGCCCCTGAGAGACATGCAGCCAAATCTCATCTCATTTAAAGCAGGCATCCGAGGTGAAGGTGACGTCTGCGTTATGAATACCAGTTTAATCTGCGAGAGGCTCCTGCCGGCCCCTGCGGAGCCGCCGCTGGAAGTGCAGTGCATCATGGTAAATGAAGGCTTTTCCTGCTGCCTGCTGGGGAGAATTTCATAATAGAGCATTTGATTTGAATAAATGTCTCTCTCGCTTGCTCTCTTCCAGCCAAAGAGCCACATTCATCTTGTTACGCTTCTGAGATATTCGGTAATAGTGACAAATGTGCTTCGACTCGTGCGGCATGACCACGCAGTTCTGCTTTCTTAAACACACACTCACACACCTGCTCATTCATCTTAAATATTACGCAGCGCAGACACACACCGCAAATCTTCTGCATGTTCACAGAGCTGCTTTCTGTCAACGGGGCCCAAAATCTCAATAACTCTCTGTTCAAAAACCCAGTGAGCTGCTGACAGAGACAGAACTTTGAAAACAGGTCTGCATGACTGTAACTAAAATAGACATTGTAATTATTATTTATATAAGTTTTATATTATTTACACAATTGTTATGGAATTATTCATTTTGATAAATAACAATCCATTTTTAATTCTTATGTATGAAATTTTGATGATAAATTTCATGATCTATTTTGTTGATTCAAAATACTCAGACTATTAATTTTAATTAATAACATACTCTTATTATAAATCATATGTTATTCAGAGAATTGTTGTGAGATTATTCATTTTTAATTAATTACATTCCATGTTTACTTTTTTATGTGTGTGGAATTTTGATGATTCAAAATTAATAATGTGATTATTCATTTTGTTTAATTTTTTGATGCATTTGATGATCTAAATTTAATAATGTAATTATTTTGATGTTGATTAACAACATTCCATTTTTACATATTTTATGTGTGGAATTTTGATGATACATTTGATGATCAATTTTTATGATCCCAAATTAATCATGTGATTAGCCTGTTCATTTTGATTAATTACATTACTTATTTTTGTTTGAGTGTGGAATTTTGATAATTCAAATTTAGTAATGTGATTATGAATATTGAATTATAACATTCAATTTTTCATGTTTTATGTATGGAATTTTGATGATCCATTTTAATATTGTGATTTGAATTTTGATTAATTACATTCCATTTGTACTTTTTTGTGTGTGGAATTTTGATGATCCATTTCATGACATTAATTGGCTGATCCAAAATTAAAACTCTGATTATTAATTTTGATTAATTACATTCAATTTTTAGTTTTTGTGTGTGTGGAATTCTGATGATCCATTTGATGATCAATTCTGTTGAACCAAAATTAATAAAGTGATTATGAATTTTGATTAATAACATTATAGTTGTACTTTTCAATGGGCAGAATTTTGTTTACTGTATGTAAAATTAATCATATAATTGTTAATTTTGAATAATAACATTCCATTTGTAGTTTTTTATATGTGGAATTTTGATGATCCATCTGATGACCCAAAATTAATAACGTGATTATTGATTAATAATGTGATTTATATAATAATGTGATGTCGTTTTTAATTTTGATTGACAACATTACGTTTTTACTTTTTATATGTGTGGAATTTTGATGATCCGTCACATTCTAATCAATAAAGATCCACTGTATTAAAAAAAAAAAAAAAAACTTGTTAACTTGACGATATGAAAAAATGAGAGAACTGAAAGTCTACTAAAATGAATTGTGAGTGAAGTCTCTCATGTGTTTTACATGAAGAGCAGTATTTGTGTGGTGTGTGGAGTTGTTGTCTATGCAACACACTGGGTTTAGAAACAGAGTTTACATCCACGCTTATCCTGAAAGGAGAATAAAACACATTTACGCTTGTGCTGCTCTGTGTTTCAAGCAGGGGTGCAGGGTGTTAAACCCAATCTGAAGCTGTTGTTCGCATCTTTGGACAAACATATCACCTTCCAGATGTGACACACTGATACAGCTCTCAGGGGCCCAAAAGTGCCACTCTCAATCCTCCTGGAAACATCCTGCTTAAGAGTTCAGAAATTATAATTACTATTTCGGACAGATTAAAAGCCTTTTAGTTATAATTAAACACTACAATATATTTAGTAAAATAAATAGTGCTGTCAAACAATTAATTGCGATTAATCGCATCCAAAATAAAAGTTTTTGCTTACAGAATATATGTGTGTGTACTGTGTATATTTATTATGTATATATAAAAACACACACATACATATATATATATATATATATATATATATATATATATATATATATATATATATGTATATATATATATATATGTATGTGTGTGTGTGTATATATATATATGTATCTGCATATATATATATATATATATATATATATATATATATATATATGCAGGTGTGTGTTTTTATATATAAATAATAAATATGCACAGTACACACACATATATTATGTAAACAAAGACTTTTTGATGCAATTAATCGCAATTAATCATTTGACAGCCCTAAAAATAAAATATATAATAAAAATTTAATTAAAAAATCAATTATTATTTGATTTTAACTATAAAAGCATGTAACAAAACAGAGATTTCATGTTTCAGCAAATATTTTTTTCTTGTTTTAAGCATACCAATTTAAATAAATATTTATTATATTTTTAATAATAAAAATACACAATTCTTATATCTTAAATAATTATAATTTATTTATCTTGTTTTAACAATGTTTACATATTTATACTAGATAAGACAAAAAAATTAAATTAAATTAAATCAATTAAATTAAATATGTATTAAAAATACAAAATTAAAATACAAAAAATACAAAAAAATTATTGTATTTTCAATAATAAAATATAATAAATTATTTTTGTTGTTTAAAAAGATCATGTTCTAGTAAAATATAAAATATATTCTAGATTATATTTTAGTAAGTTTTAACAAGCATATATTTAGTAACAAGTCTTAATATTATACACATTATTTTACTTTTAAAGTAAATTTATCTTGTTTAAAGGATGTTTGAATATTTCTAGATGATTAATAAATATGGTCATTCCTTTCATAGCTGATAATTAGCTTTATAAGAAGACCATACAAGTCTGGTATGTTATGTCCTCATTTAGACAGCTGAGTAAATGAGTGCGTATGAAATCTCAGTACAGGACCTTAAGCTAAACCACCCAAACCTCTTCAAATCGTCCTAGTTAAAAGAATATTTTAAGAGCTCCCAGACGGGTTCATTTACTCGTCAAAGGAAAATCTGTCAAGATGTCAACCGCAGGAGAAAAGACAGACTTACAGAGAGAACGAGTGAGCGAGCTTCAGTCAAACATCAGTGCTATATATCGATTAATACCAGTGCAGAGAAGAATAAACTACACAATGACATCCGAGAGGGAAAAATGAAGTGATGAAGTAGTGACAGAAATGACGCTGAAGAAAAGTAACTGATGAGTGTCTGTTGAATATCTTCGCTAATGCGCTAATAACTCACACGATGCATTTCGCTGATGGCGTCACAATGATTCGCATATGAAAACAACATATGCTCAAATAACTTGAACCGTGATTCTGCACTCAGCCGCTTTCGTGGAAACCATTTCAATAGAAATCTGCATAATCACCCCAAACAAACAGATGAACAAACAGCATTGATTAGTCCAGCAGGAGCCCGCTACATCCCATATCCAATTATTGATAATCAATGTCTCAAATGCCACCCACAGAAATTTGTATTTCATTTATATATATTTCATTATATTAAAATGCCAATTTAAGGGTCACTATGGAAGAAAACTTAATTTCCCGTTCCAATTTACATACTTGTGTACTAATTAATGCAATTTTATAGTATAAACAGTGTGAGTAGAAAATGGCAAGGAGAAGAAGTGCACTTCAAATATCCAGATGATGCATTCATTCAGCGGACAAAATGAAGTGTGAAATGTTGGACACTTGATAGTGCATAGCAAAAGTGCAAAGTGTACAATATGTCACTAGTGGACACAACTAATATATCCAAAATTATATTCAAACATTACAAACAAGATAGTGGACTTTTTTTGTGGTGCTGTATGAGCAAACTTAATTCTGTTTGATTTTACTGAACTTTAATTAGCTGAGTTAAAAATAGCCATTCTGTTATTTTAGACTTTATTAGCTGATGCAAAATTGATGATGTAATTACTTATGTTGTTGGACTAAAGAAAAAAAAAATGCACTGCACAATGCATTAAATGCATCTAACTGAACACATTCTTCAATTTGGATCAGTTCATGAGGTTCATGATATCAGATCTTTGAAATATATTAAGTTTAACAAGTAAATTGCAACAAAATATCACCTTCAAAAATGGCTGCATCGACAACTCTTAAAGAAAGTTATTTATTTACTTATTTATTTACCCTAAATGAATGTATTTATTTGTATTTGTTGCATTCATTAATATTCTATAACTAACTAAGCTTCTCATTTTGAAAGGAAGAAACCATGTGACCAACATGATTTATTGATTGATTGATTGATTTGACATTTATTTACATATAAATATTCTGGTTATTTAGTTAGGAACCACTCATTAATATAGATCATCTGACCAACATTTATTTATTTATTTATTTATTTAAACAAACAAACAAACAAACAAACAAACAAACCACTCATTTAGACTGGAGGAAAGTATCTGCCCAACATTTATTTATTTATTTGTTTGTTTGTTTACTTACTTATTTACTCATACTTTATTTATATTAAACAAACCAACCAACCAACCACTCATTTAGACAGAAAGAATCTACCCAACATTTCTTTCTTTCTTTCTTTCTTTCTTTCTTTCTTTCTTTCTACTACTAATTTAGACAAGAAGAAAATATCTGTCCAACATTTAAATAAATAAATAAATAAATAAATAAATAAATAAACTACTGATTTACACAGGAAAAAAGTATTTGTCCAACATTTATTTTTTATTTATTTTCTCATACTTTATTTGTATTAAACAAACCAACCAACCACTCATTTAGACAGAAAGAATCTACCCAACATTTCTTTCTTTCTTTCTTTCTTTCTTTCTTTCTTTCTTTCTTTCTTTCTATCAACTACTAATTTAGACAGGACGAAAGTATCTGTCCAACATTTAAATAAATAAATCAACAAACTAGTCATTTACACAGGAAGAAAGTATTTGTCCAACATTTATTTATTTGCATTTACTTATTAATTCATATTTTATTTAAATAAATAAATAAATAAACAAAAATGTTGATCAGATGGCCTTTTCCTGTCTTTGGGCCCTATCATACACCCGGCGCAATGCGGCAAGTGTTTTTGCTAGTTTCAGCCCAACGCAGTTCTCATTTTTCCGTCCTGCTCCGCGTTATTTAAACAGCAAATGCATTTGCACCCATTTGTGCACCCATGGGCATGCTGGTCTAAAAAAGAGGTGTGTTCAGGTGCATTGTTGGCGCGTTGCCATTTTGAGGAACTGAAAATAGACTGCGCCATAGACCAACTCAAACCTGGTCTAAAGTCTAAAGTCAATGGCGCAATATTTTTTTGTTTTTGTTATTTAAAGAGCGCATTAGTAGAAAATACGCCTCTGGGCGGGTCCACAACGCGCTTCACTTTGCTTATAACACCAGGGACGCGCAGCAGCACGTAAATATGCCAAATATTAAAAATTAAAGGATTACAGTGTAAAAGAATATTATTGGGTAGGCTATATAAATATAAAAATGTCATACATGCCATAATGGATAGTCATTGCGTGTATCAGAATTGTACCAGAATTGTACCAGAATTGTGCGTGTACCTATTTGCTCGCGCATGAACAGATCCGTTTGCTCTCTGGAGACGCGTTCAGTATGTGCGCCTTAAAATTCTGCCGTTTAAATAGCGAATCCGCCATGGTGAGGGTGCAACTCGCTCTTAAAGGGAATGGGAGATGAGACTCTGATTGGTTTATTGCACGTTATGCCCAAAAACACACCCATTACTCATTAAGAGAATAGGGACAACCCTTTTAGACCATGCGCCAGAAGCGCAGACCGTTTTTCCCGTCGATATACTAGCAAAAGTGGATTTGGAAACGCCCTAAATACACTTGCACCGTGCGCTTTAGACCATGCGCTTAGATCGTTAAAATAGGGCCCTCTGAGTCTTTCTTTACCACAGATTACTTCTTAAAAAAAACAAACAAACAAACAAACAAAATGTTGTTCAGTCTCCTCCTATCTAAATGAGAGTTTATTTGCCAGAAAAAAACAGATATCAGAGGACTAAACATTTTTTTCTTTTTCACAAGATTCAGTTACGCACTACTATTATTCAAAGGTGTGTGAGTAGAGCTTTTACAGTATATCCTTTTTGACGCTGCTTGATTTGGTTTTGAAGTGTGCCACAGTTGTTTTTATCTGACAGTGTATGAATCAATCTATCATCTGTTCCTAATGACAGTCCCGTCTTAGAGAGCATTGCATAACTGCGCTCATCAAAGCAGCCGTTCTTTTTCTCATATACATACAATGTGCGTTGCTCTAGTGCTGTTTATTTCTTACACTACAGACGTCAGCGCTGGCTCTATGAATAGACATATTCTTCAAACAGACTAATGATAGCATTGCTAATGAGGTTTTCTGTGGTTTGCGAGTGCATAGCGAGCATTAGGGCTTTCCTTTGCACTGTAATCTGCCTTCAGGAACGCCAATTCAAAGCCGGCTGGCCCTTTTACGCCGTAATTTGCTTGTGTTTTCTACACGGCCCGTGCTTTCATCATGCGTCTGCTCGCCGCGGATATGACTTCAAGAGAGACGCAGTCATTTCACAAGGTGTTGCGCTTTTAACGCTCCATATTGAGAATGCTGAATTATCTGCATGTATTATAGGGTTTTTTACAGCAAAATGCTGTTGTTTTTAAAGTGACAGTTCACCTAAAAATCAGAATTGTGTCATTTTGTTCCATTTTGTTCCAAACTCGAAAGTTACTTTCTCTGTGAAACACAAAAAATGAGCACCGTTTGCTGTGTTGGTGTGGCATTTTTAAATCCGGACATGAAAATATGTCTTTGAAATAATACTGAACTGGGATAATTGTCCATTATAAGACCTGAAGAAGGATTTCATTATCCAAAAAACCCCTCACAGATGAACACAATGTTAAGAGGTTTCTCTTTCAGGAAACTTCTCATGTATTTTATGTTTAAGTATCAACTTTATCTCAGATGTTTCTCAAAGTTCCTTAAATAAGAATAACAAAGATTCACATGGGAGTGTTTACACATACAGCAATAGTATATAGTTATAATATCAATTTTGATAGCAGCTCGAATATTTTGGCTTTGAAAAAATTAGATGGAATAAATTTTCATATTGAGATCTCTAAATCTGATTGCAACTCTTCTAAATTATTGTCAAGATTTTTATGTATTTATTTTTTTTTAATAAAAAAGTAATAGTAAAGACATTAATAATTTTACAAAAGATCTCAATTTTAAATAAATGCTGTCCTTTTAAACTTTAGACATTTCAGTTGTCTCTTGAATATCAATTAGACAACAAGAAAGAACAAAACTATGAGGAAGGAAGTAAACTGGCATGACGGTAAAAGGGGCTTCAACATTGATATAAAATAAAAATAAATAAAATAATATTAAAAAAAAGAACTCCAAAAAAACTAAATAAGCCAACATAAAATATAAATAAATCAAATGAAAATATAAAATAAATTATAATCCATGCAATCCATCCAATATAAAATCAAAATTGAATTACTAAACCACAAATAAAATACAACAAAAAAACTAAATAATAATAATACAAACTTATCTAAACAGAGTGGGACAAAAAAGAGTGGGACATGCTGTTCTTTTGAACTTCATTCACCAAAGAAAAATAAAATGTATCTTAATTTCCACTAAAATATGAGGTAGCACAACTGTTTTCAGCATTGATAATAATCAGAAATGTTTCTTGAGCATATAAAAATCAGCAAATCAGCATATTAGAATGATTTCTGAAGGATCATGTGACACTGAAGACTGGAGTAATGATGCTGAAAATTCAGCTTTGATCACAGGAATAAATTACATTTTATAATATATCCACATAGACATTAAACTGATATTTTTATTGCAATACCATTTCGCAATTTTACTGTGTTTACTGTATTTTTGATCAAATAAATGCAGTCTTGGTGAGCAGAAGAGACTTCTTGCAAAACGAACAAATCTTACAGACTCTTGACAAACTTGTGCGCAGTAGTGTGTCTGTGTCGTTGTGTTGAAGTATCTGTTCAGTATTTGGGTCGGCACAGATTGTGTCTGTGGGGTTTCGATTTGTGCTCAAGTTCTGTGAGCGCTGAAGCTCATCCTCCTCTCTGCATGACTATCCACATGTGTATCCGCTTTCCTAACCTTTCCACTCGTTTTACTTGCTTTAGAGTTATTCAAATGTGTGTGGGAATCAGAGTTGGTGAGTAACTAACTAAAAGTAGCAATACTACTAACTGACAAGCCACTTGACATCATATTTCGAGACAATGCTAATGACAAATTACCAGAAAATACTGCTCTAATTTGATATTTATAATGGTTTGTTCCCTTAAATAGCTTGCAATTTTTTTTTAGTAGCTACAGTTTAGAAGTAGCTTGCTCATCATTGACTCTTCAGGCACTCGACCCGCTCATTTCTTTTCAGGTCAGCAGAAATGGGCTCGGTTATTTGCAGCTCTTTCTCAGTTTCAAAGGAATAAGAAGCAGGCATTCTGTGATTGATCTATAACATAAGAGACAGCGAGTGATGAAATGGACAAGAGGAAATGATGTAACTGTTTGGGTCAGACACACCGCACTGTGTGAATCTGACATTGGGGCTCTTTGTCCTTCAGTGCACTCATTAACAACCAGTTCTGCTTTAGAATGCACATTTTACATTTGACATCAAGTAGTGACCTCTTAAAAATAAAAAAAATAAATAAATAAATAAAAAAAAATCAGCAGTCTTGATTGGCATGATGGTGCAAAGGACTTCAACATTTGTATATATATAAAAAATAATAATAAAATAAAATAAAATAAAATAAAATAAACAAAAAATAAATAAAAAATAAAAACAAAATAAAAACAAACCAAAATACGATCCAATAAAAAACTAAACAAAAATAAAAAACAAAAACAAAAACAAAAACATGTGAAATAAATAAGTAATAAATAAGCCAAAATAATTAAGTTAATAAATAGGCCAAAATAAACAAATAAATAAATAAAAATGATTCAAAACAAAAATACAATAAAATATTAAACCAAAACCGCCAAAATATAATAATAAACTGAAACAAAACCATAAATAAATACATAAATAAATAAATACTAATCAAAGCAAAAACGAACCAAAATGAAAACTAATCTAAAATAAACTATGTATATATATATATATATATATATATATATAAAATAAAATATTAAAAACAAACAAAATTTAAATAAATAAATAAGTAAGTAAGTAAGTAAAATAAATATAAATAATAAACTAAAAGGCACAATGATACATATCACTCACTATTGCTTACTTGCCAGTGATACCAACCGCCCTAATCCCAGGAGGCTGACTGCTGAGATAGAGGAATAGTATGCTTCTAAACCCTCCCCCAAGCAAGCTGTGCATGTCTTGAGGAGTTTTCAAACATTGAGGACAGGAACATTTCACGGCCAGAATGACCTGGTTTGGATGGCCAGCACGCGGGGCTCTTTGACTGGACACTAACGCCTGCCCCTCAGACCAGGAGCTCAATTAATTTCGCAGTGGGAGGCGAGCGGCGGTGCTCAGGGCTGTGGGTGGAAATCAGCTTCCTACCGCCTCTGTTTCTGCCCGGGGCCAGATCTGTTCAGATGAGCACCTCCTCTGCGGTCAAGCGCACCGCGTACATGCAGAACAGCACAGCAAATCACTCACAAAAATACAGGATCACTCTCAAAAATACAGGTTCTATTGGAATGTATGGTTTCATGAGCCTCCCTATCCCAAAAGGTTCTTTAAATTATTGAAATGTTCTTTACACTTTCTTTTAAGAACTGTTCATTTAAAAGTTTTTTGAGGAACCAAAAATGGTTCTTCTATGACATTTGCTGCAGAAAGACCTTTTAAAATCTTTTCTTTTAAGTGTTCCAAAGGGACTTTTTTTCCAGTGTTGCCATAGGAGATCCATTTTTGATTCCCCAAAGAACTTCCAGTCAACCTACAGTGTGACGTGCGAAGAACACAACCTATTTTCTACTATAAAGAACATTTTGTGCAATGGAAATGACCCATGGAAGTTAAAGGTTTTTCATGGAACAGAAGGGAAAATGGATGGATGGATGAAACAATGGATGGAACAATGAAGGAAGAAAGAAAGAAAGAAAGAAAGAAAGAAAGAAAGAAAGAAAGAAAGAAAGAAAGAAAGAAAGAAAGAAAAATGGATGGATGGATGGATGGATGAATCTATGAATGAATGAATGATGTATAGATGGATGGATGGGCAGATTTGGTTCTCCAAAGAACTTTCAAGGAACAATTCTTAAAGGAATCTATCTCTTAAAAGTCAAGTTTCTTTATTGGCTTATGGTTCCATGAAGAACCTTTAACATCCATGGAATCTTTCCATTCCACTAAACGTTCTTTATAGCAGAAATAGGTTCTTTAGATCATTACACTGTTCTTCACACTAAGAAGAAAAAACTGAAAGGTTTACTGAAAAGTTCTTTAGGGAACCAAAAATGTTTTTTTTTTTTTTTTATGGCATCACTGTGAAAACCTTCCTTTGTAAAAGTTATTTTTAACAGTGTAGTCTGAATAACATTTTAAAAATCTAAAGAACTCTTTTCCACTGTAAACAATCTTTTGTGTAACAAAAAGGCTAAACGGATGTTGAAGGTTCTTCATGGAACCATAGACATCAATAAAAAAACCCTTTTTAGAGTGCACTAGAGAAACTAAATGAACAGATACTGCTGATGAGATCTATAGAGCAGCATTATGGAGCAGCAGGAGGAAGATTCCTCTGTCCACAAACTGTGTGCAGAAGATCATTATGACTGACGTCACCTTCACCGCAGTGCAATTACAGGCTGTTTGTGCTGGGACGAGAGGACGCTCCTGACAGAAGATCAGCATCAAGAGAAACAGGACATATCCCAACACATTTTTACATCTACAGCTCTGTGCTCCTTGATCAGCTCAAAAACTGTGTGAATGTTTTTTTATGTTTCATATACAGAGTAAATGACGGCTGTCTTTGACCTACAGGAGTGATTCACCGTATAAAAGCTCTGTTTAATTTCCTGTCCTACACACAGCTACTGAAGCAGAGAAGATTTTAACCATCATTTCAAATACAACATTTTCCCCAATTTATTTACATCCTCCCAGGATCCATTTAGAGCTGTTTTGTCAGTTCATTTTGGGGTTGTTTTCCTATTTTGAGGTGCAGAAGTCTGTTGGTGGCGAACAAGGGAAACTGCTTGTTATTCGTGACCATTCAGGTTGCTTGGAAGCACATTTGTTATTGTCAGACTGTGTTTGAGTTTATCCTAATGTGTGTTTCTCTGGTTCTGTTGCTGCTTTTTAGAGATAAGTGAAAAATAAAATAATTTAAAAAAGAATGAAAAATAAATAGAAATAAACTAAAATGACAAAATAAATATAATTGCCACATTTGTTATTGTTAGACTGTGTATGAATGTATCCTAAAGTGTGTTTCTGTTGCCACATTTTGGAGATAACAGGAAAATAATAAAATAAAATAAATATATAAAAAATAAAATAAAATAATTGGAAGCATTTTTGTTATTGTCAGAGTGTTTTTGTGTCCTAACATGTTTTGCTGTTTCTGTACCTGGGGAAAAAAAAAGAATAATAATGAAATAAAAAAAATACTAATTTGTGTAAATAAAAAATAAAATCACAAATGGTTTAACTCTTACATGAATGGTGAAGCTTGCCTTAATCATTGCAAAAAAACAAAACAAAACTGCTGTTGTTGTCACATTAAAAAGTTTGCTGTTAACTGATGATTACAGTTTGCTTCTTTTCGTTTTAAAATAAAATACACTAATCTGACCAGCTTTATCATCTATGAAATGTTCGATGAATGAGACTCTCAAAAATCCAACTTTCTCTTTAAAAAGTTCAGTTTAGTGCTCTTCATCAGAAAGCTGGCTTCATGAATAATTCATAGCTTTATTAATGAGCTTATGGAGCATAGTAAAGTAATGCAGCTCTTGAATGATGCTCTCCTCTTCAATAAAGCACACCAAATAAGTAACCCGGAATTAATGTGTGTGTTTGCCTGCATTCTGAATTAATAATTAAACCGCTGACCTGTATGACTTTCAAACTAAACACCCTGTATATACAAATACAAATTTATTCGGGGTGCGGTATACTCAAACTTTCCAAAAAGAAATGACTGGAACACTCGAAACTGCAATATCACAGCATTAAACAATTATAAAGACACTCATAAAGATCAACAGAAAGTCACATGTCATTATAACTGAGATGTCATAATAAAAAAACTATCCTTATCCCTTCCTGTCCTAGCTTTTACTACTTTGAACGGTGGCTAAAACTTTGTATACCGGGCACTTCTCGTGTTTATTACCATCTTAGGTAAATCGCTTGTTGTATTCCTCGACTGTAAGTCGCTTCGGATAAAAGCATCTTCCAAATGAATAAATGTAAATGCAATTGCAAATGTCTCGGAACGTCCTTCCCTCAATGTTACAATGTTTCCTTATAGAACATATGGTGATGGCGTCATCACACTGTCCATCAGCCTGTCCTTGACCTGAACTCTTCTAACAGTGAAGCCACCTCTCAGCGGTGCATTTCACCTATCGACTATAGCAGAGGAGAGTGGACCGCAGTCTTCAGATATAAATGTACATTACCTTTTAGAAGTTTGAGGTGGATAAGATTTTTAAAAGTTTTTGAAAGAAGTCTCTTCTGCTCACCGAGGCTGCATTTATTTGGTCATAAATAGAGTAAAAACAGAAATACTGTGAAATATTTTTACTATTTAAAATTTTCTATTTTACAATGTAATTTATTCCTGTGATCAAATCTGAATTTTCAGCATCATTACTCCAGTCTTCAGTGTCACATGATCCTTCAGAAATCATTCTAATATGCTAACTGGCTGCTCAAGAATCATTTCTGATTGTAATCAATTTTGAAAACAGTTTGTTTCATATTTTTGTGGAAACCATGATTTTTTTCAGGATTTTTGGATGAATGGAAAGTTTAAAAGAGCAGCATTTATTTGAAATAAAAAATCTTTTGTAACAATATTAATGTCTTTGCTGCCATTTTTGATTAATTTAATGCATCCTTGTTGAATTAATGTATTAATTTCTTTCAACAAAAATGAAAATGAAATTAAAAAAAGAATAAAATGGCGGTAGATCAAAAGCTACTTTGTAAAATGGAACAAATTAAATACAAAAGGTAAAAATTTCTGAATCTGATTGCATATTATTATCATGCTGCTTGAAAAAAATAAAAACAATAATTACACCATGTTTACACAAGTAGAAATACTGTATTATAAACATTATCATTAAATCTTTAAAAATATTAGGATTTCTGCCATTTTTAGTTCATGTTTGTATAGCTTTAAATTGTCTATATGCCGATGTACTCCTAAAAGTAAAGAAAACAAGCTTTTAGTCCAATAAAATCTCTCTACAGTCAAAAAATATCCCTCTATACCTGCAACCAACTGAATATATCAAGTGGTAAATCTGTTATAAACTATTAAAAACAATCATTCACTAGCCTATATCCCACCTACATAACTACGTAACATTTCGTGAGCTCTAAGGCTGTAGATCAGTTACAGCTACACATACATCTTTTGATACACTGTAAACTTATTTATTTATTTAATCAGTTAGTTAGCTTTTTAGTTTTGAAGTTGCAAATAATACATTTTACAACAAAACATTATTTTAGTCTTTGAAATGACACGTTTAATTCTATATGTTACTTGCTGTTTCTTTATGAATATTTGTGAAATTTACTAGCAATTTCTTTTTTTCCAGTTTAGTAAACAGCATCTGTATTCAGCGGTATTTGAAGGCTGCTGCACTCAGGATGACGTTTCTGAATTCTGATGGCATGCATGCATTAGTTTATGCTGATCCTTTGGCCCATAATGCAACATGCTATCAGAATTCTGACAGCATCAGTGGCTGAGTGTGCGCTGATACACACGCATGCATACAAACACAGTCTGATCAGCGGTCTGATATAACACTGCACTTTCACTGAGAAAATAGCCGTCTCGCTGCTGAATAATGCATTGAAGACCAGGACGGGTCCGTCAGACTCCACTAATACAACCAATACTACAGAAATCCACAACGCAAAGTTTAGATGAATTCGGCTAAAAGAGCTCTAGGTTTGTTCACAGGGAATGCAAGCAGTAATTTAACCAAATAAATTCACAGCATTATAGGAATAGTTCACCCAAAAATTAAAATTTGCTTAAAATATACTCTCCCTCAGGCCATCCATGATGGGAACAGATTTGGAGAAATGTAGCATTACATCACTTGCTCAGCAATGGATGCACTGCAGTGAATGGGTGCCGTCAGAACGAGAGTCCAAAAAACTGATAAAAACATCACAACAATCCACAAGCAATTGACAACACTCCAGTCCATCAGTTAATGTCTTGTGAAGAGAAAAGCTGTGTGTCTGTAAGAAAAAAATCCATCAAGACATTTTTAACTTCAAACCATCACGTCTGGCCAAAATATCCACAATCCATAATAACGCTTCCACAATCCATAATAACGCTTCCTCCAGTGAAAAAGTCCATTCTCTGTTGTCCTCTTACATCAAAATCCACCCATATATTTGTTCAGAACTGCTTTGGACTGTTTTGGCTTGATCTGGGCAGATTTCTCTCCTGATTCAGAAGAGACAATTTTTTTCACTAGAGAAAGCAATATTATGGACAAAGGACTCATATTTTAGCCAAAAGCAACAGTTTGGAAGTTAAAAACATGTTAATGATGGATTTGTTTCTTACAAACACACAGCTTTTCTTTTCACAAGACATTAACTGATGGACTGGAGTGGTGTGGATAACTTGTGGATTATTGTGATGTTTTTATCAGCTGTTTGGACTCTCATTCTGACGGCACCCATTCACTGCAGAGGATCCATTGTTGAGCAAGAGACGTAATGCTACATTTCTCCAAATCTGTTCTGATGAAGAAACAAACTCATCTACATCTTGGATGGACTGAGGGTGAGTGGATTTTCAGCAAATTTTCATTTTTGAGTTACTTTAAGAAAATCTAATTCAGTAAGAAATTTACTTTACTATGACGTCACAACTTTTAAGCTCATAAGGTCACATAAGGTAGTTTTGGTAACAGTATTTAATATAATATATGACTTTAGTAAGTATACAGGGAAAGAGAGAGCAAAGGTACCGAACATACTGTTAAAAGTACTTTATACGCCATAGGAACCCCTCTGCATTTCATCTGTGTCCTGCAGGGGGCACGTTATCTGCGTCCTGCATGGCTCCCAACGGTCCAGTGCAGTAATGAGGACACGGGGCAGAGGAACCTGCTGTCCTTTGGACGTAATTTCACACTGCGCTCCCTCTGCGGTCATTAAACAGGTCACCTTCTATCAGGAGCTTCCTCAAGTGTCCAGAGCGCATTTTCCAATATGACCATTTCAGTCACGGCCTCCTGACCTGATACTAACAAAGCAAACCCTTCAGACAGTCGACCGAGAAAAACAGAGCCTGCTTCCTTTTTGGTATGTGCCAATTATGCCAATTATCAATGTTTTAACAGGAAATTCTAGATAATTTTAATTTCTAGAGGTTAATCAAACTGTCTTTCTGTGCCACCAAAAAAGAAGAGGATCGTTTTTGTAAGTTTTTTTAGATTTGGAACAACATGAGTGTGAGTAAATGATGACCGAGTGTTCATTATTGGGTGAACTGTTGAAAAAGTCCATTTTAATTCTGAGATCAAATTTAAACATGCATTCACTGTGAATAACTCTAATGTCTATTATTCAGCATATAACTGTTTCACAAATGAGCTGGATATTAGAAATCGCTCTTGCGTAAATGTCAACATAAAGCTCACAATTTGGTTTAGTTTTAGCACAGTCTCTTTTCTGGGACGATATTTCTCACTATTTCTCAAGTATTTTTCTTTTCCATCCATATGCAATGTGAAAATATACACTAGCATTCAAAATGTTGGGGTCAGTAGGTATTTTTTGTTATTTTTTTAATTGATTTTATTCAGTGAGGATGCATTAAATTGATCAAAAGTGACAGCAAAGACATTTATAATGTTACAAAAGATTTCCTATTTCAAATAAATGCTGTTCTTTTGAACATGATATTCATCAAACAATCCTGAAAAATAATGGATTTCACAAAAATATGAAAGAGCACAACTGTTTTCAACATTGATAATAATCAGAAAAGTTTTTTTGAGCAAATCAGAATATCAGAATGATCTCTGGATCATGTGACACTGAAGATTCAGCTTTGATCACAGGAATAAATTACATTTTAAAATATATATATTCACATAGAAAACAGATATTTTAATATTTCACAACAATACTGTTTTTACTGTGTTTTTTAATCAAATAAATGCAGCCTTGGTGAGCAAAAGAAACTTCTTTCGAAAACATCAAAAAATGTATGGAAATCTATAAAATATAGAAATTAAATAACACTCACAAAAAATAAATAAATACATAAATAAATAAAAAGAGAATGAATATTTAGCATCATATTCCAGACAGGCTTCTGGAATTATCAAAAATATAAAGTAACAAAATAAATAAATAAATATGATTTTGTCTCATCGTAAATAATTTTATGATTTATGAAAATAGAAATTAAATTATCTCTGTTCCAAAAAGCTAGTAAGCTGCTAATTAATATATTTGTTTATTGCAAAAAAAAAAAAAAAAAAAAAAATTCATCAAAAATAGACTGCTTTACCCACTTTTTGTTATTTTTGAGTGCTATTTTTATGCCTATTAGAGCAGTGCATTGTTAGCTTAGCAAGATAACGTCAAACACTATTGGAAAAAGTAATGAGTAGAGTCTAATGACATTTTCATCACGTGCAGATCTGATGTCTATGGAGAGCGGATTCAAATCAATCCTGTATGAGATTCAGGTAGAAACAGAGCTGATATGTAGTGCTTCTGTGAACTCAAAGCCTGACTTCATTTTGAGTAGTTTAAAAACATCCAAGCTAATCAATAAACCTAATCAATTGTTCAGACGACTCTGGACGCCGGAGCACCATCGGTCCCGGGTGACATTCTTCTTGTTAAAACGACTCCAGTGTGGCGTTCAACACCACAGCCGTCAGAAAGACCACCCAAAAGCTCAGTGGCCGCAGACGTGACAAACAGACGGAGAGCCTCTTGATCTCTCCGCCGTGTCATTTAGACAGATGACTCGGATTGGCCCAGGTCATTACCGCCTGACGTCTCCCCGGCAACACTGTCACATAAATCTCCAGCGGCCCGCTGTCTGCACCGCCCACATCGTAAATCAGCATGACGGTAAGGAGAAAGACAGGTGGAGGTGTCTCTGTGGTCAAGAGCGAGTGTTCACCTGGAGTCTCACAGTCCTACAGCGTCTACTGCTGAACTACTGCTGGTGTATCAACACCAGGGCTTATGGATTTCTCTATTTAAATTGATTACCATTTTGATGAACTGATATCAATTCTTAAATCCCAAGATCTTGTGATCTTTTATGAATGAAATTCAATCAGCGTTTCTGGCGCAGAAAGATGTCAATAAAACGGCTTGTAAGCAATGTTACGTAACATTGCATTTACCTCAGGAAAGCCATTCAATGTCCAATGCAAACTCGCTAAATTATGCACAATATTACATATTTATTATATTTTGTTTAACTTGTTCTTCGATATTTAATATGTGTTGGATAAAATCTGTCATGAAAATGTTATGACCACCATCATTTAAATTTATGTATATGTGTGTGTGTGTGTGTGTGTGTGTGTGTGTGTGTGTAAAAGACACAATATTAAATTTAATCAAATCGCAAGCTTGTGAATCAAATCAAAATCAAATCAAATCATGAAATTTGTGTAAATGCCCAGCCCTTTATAAATATCAGTTGATTAAAAAAAAAAAAAAAAAGCCTTTTCGTGGCCTGACATTATTTTGGGATAAAGGCAAATCTGACTCCTTAAAGAGCTTGAAATATCAAAAAAAAAAGAAAAAAAAAAAGACAAATAAATACAACAGAATTACTACACCCGCAACTAAAATCTAAAAATAAAAACTAATTAAAATATTAATAAAAAAATATATAGGCATTTAAAAAACTGATAAAATGACAATATAAAAAAAAAATACTAAAATTTAAAACAAATTAAAACTATTAATAACAAATTTAATTAAAAGATGTAAAAATTACTAAAACTTTAACTATAATTAAAATAAAAAACAAAACTATAATTAAAAAAAATATGAAAACAAAACAAATTAAAGTTAAAAACAAATAAAAAAAATTAAAATTTAAAAATGACAAACGTAAAGGTGCCATAGAATGGAAAACTGTATTTAACTTGGCATAGCTGAATAATAAAATAAAATAATAAAAGTTCTGTACATGGAAATTACATACCGTGAGCCTCAAACACCATTGTTTCCTCCTTCTTATGTAAATCTCATGAATAAAAAAGACCACTGAAACATAGGCAAATAAGAATATAACACAGACTGTGACGTAACAGTCGGGATCACTAATAGTTACGCCCCCAACATTTGCATATACCCGCCCATGTTCTAGGCCAGCCGCCAGCCGAACCATCAGAAGTTCTGCAGGTATTGTGAAGAAACAAGCGAGGACAACAGTGAAAATGGCAGACCATGGAAATAAATGTTATGTTCCAGGCTGTGCAGAGGATGTGAAGTGCAGGGATGGGTTGGTGTCTGTATTCAGAAAGGCACGGAAAGCAAATAACACGTTCTAATAAAATAACGTGAGCCACTAAAGGGACATGGTTAGCTCCTTGTTAGTGATAGCCTGTTACATTACAGTACGTAAGATTTCACTTACCACATAAACAGAGTAAGGAGAGATGACTGAGGATGATGGCGAATGATTTACAGATCCTGAGCACCACTGACAAGCATCTGATCTTGTAAAATGTGTGGGAAGTACTGACGCTCCATAGTCTAAACAGAGTTCGTGCGATAGCGAATCTCGAAAGTGAAAGTAAAAAGCGATCGTGCATTTGAAAGCAGTTTCAATGCCCCGCATATTAATAGTGGCTCCCTGATGCCCGCATTTTATATACAGTATAATTACCCGACGATATAACTGCGAGAGAAAGTATTGAAATATATATTTTCCTCCCTGTGTTTCCTTCCTGTGAGCTACTGAAATGAGCCGCACTGTGAAACAGCCAATCAGAGCAGAGCTCAACATTGCGCCGCACTGTGAAACAGCCAATCAGAGCAGAGCTCAACATTATTATTCATGACCCTTCAAAATAAGTCAATAACAGACCATTTCATTCTAGGGAAAAATCCTAGGGTTGTAAATGTAAATGTAAAACCGTTTCTGGAGAATTTTTGCCCTTACCTAAGCCACATACCTTATATTTAGATATCAGAGAACAATTTAAAATATTGTATCAATGCATTCGATGGCACCTTTAAAGATAAAAAAAATAAATAAATATAAAAATAAAAAGGAATTCAAAATATTAATGAAAACTATAGTGGCTGATATATCCAACTGAAACGCAAGCTTGTAAATCAAAATTCAATCAAACTGAGAAACTAGTGTTAAAACCCAGCCTTAATCAATATCAGTCAATAACAGTAGCACCAGCTCTCATGTTCTGATATTATTTTGGGATAAATGCAAACTTGACATCATAAAGCTTCAGCTTGAAAGATCAAAAACACCCTGCTCAGTTCAACAAGAGACTGTACTGAAACTAAACTGCAATCAGTCTCTTCCTGATGCTGGAAACCCAAAACATTTACACACGAGTGACCACATCTACACCTCAACAACACCAACTTTAGATTGTTTTTAGGATCCAGAAAAGCTGTTTGTGAAGGATGGAGCTGTTCAAAACTACACTGGACACAATGACAAACCATTTCCAATCATCTCAAGTCAGATGATCATCTGGTGCAGGATCCCTTCACAAGATCCAGTCGCTGGAGCTGTGAATGTTATGTGACTAATGACTCTAGAACTGAAGGGAAATTACATCATGATATAATATATTCACTCAGAAAAGAGTTATTTTAAATGGTAATAACATTTCACAATTTTACTGTTTTTATTGTATTTTTGATCAAATAAATGGTGAGCCTTGGTGAGCAGAAGAGACTTTCGAAAATCATTTAAAAATCTGAATTATTCCAAACTTCCAGCCATGTGAGATGATTTGAAACCACTCATTCTTATCTTTAAAGAATAGAAGTCTAACATTAAACTTTATTGTCAAGTGTGCTAATAACACTCGAGATATCTTAAGTGTTTGGTAACTACTAGAGTGACATTCAGCCATTAAAAAGAGTAAATCTGGTATTAGACGTGTGTAGGACTTCAGACGAGTTGAACATTCAGGTGTGAATTAATTAAAGTGTTCAGGGTTAAGAATTGAGCGCATTAGAAGACTTTAGTGTCTAGGTTGTTTCTTCTAGACAGCAATGAAATGAAAGCGCACACTGGGAAATGCCTGACGTTGTTTCTAAGTTAAGAGTTTAAGGGCGTTTGAGGAGTTTCACGTTATGTGTTTGATGTGTAAACTGTTATGGCGTTCAAAACATGAAGTGTCGCCTTCACTACAGATGATTGATGTGAGTGGCGTTACACGGCTAGGCAAGGTTATACGACTCTACACAGAGCCTGTCAGTCAGACTGCCGCTCCTGGTGACTGACGTCTGAGTGGATCTGACCGCTGCTTGGCACTGATCTCTGAACGCCACAGTCTGCACGTCAAAACAGGTGCGAGGCTTCAGCTGCTGATAACATCTGAGCTGAAAAACTGACAGAGATATTACCTTCCTGCTCACGGGGTCGATTACACTCAGAGTCCTTACGGATGGCCGTAACGCATCTACCGGAGACGTTAAAGTACAACACAACGGCTGTAAAACAGTCTATTAGCTCTGATTGGACCAGTGGGACTCACTCGAGCTGCAGCGCATGCATAAACACAAGTATGCCAGGGTTATCATATTTAACTAAAACTAGAACAATATAATACCTTTCTCAGACGAAACTACATTTTGTATAATGCTATAAAATTTTAAATTAACAAAAAAAAAACAAAAAAAAAAAACCTTTATTTCAGCCAGTTGCCAAGGCATCAGTTCTCATTTTCATTTAGTTTAAGTTGGGGTAAAATTAAATAACTAAAACTGAAATAAAAATGAATAAAAACTCTATAGACATAGAAAAAAACAACATAAAATGTATAAATAAAAAGAAACACAATTATTAATAAAAACTAATATTAAACAACATTAATAAAATGACAAAAACACACAACAAAAATAAAACAACTTTAAAATTAAAAAGAAAAGAGAAAATATATAAATGCATGTAACTTAAAATATCTATACTATCAAATATCAAAAACGCACAACAAAATAACTAAAACTGAAGCGAAAATAGAGAATAAAAATACAAATTCAAGATATGAATAAAACTATAAAGGTATTTTAAAACAACTAAAACTTATCAAAAAAAAACAAAAAAAAAAAAACAACAAAATTACTAAAATAGCTAAAATAAAAATGAAAACAGTATTATATTAATAAAAAAATTGTATACATATTAAAAAATATATAAAATACAACAAAAAAAGAATAAATCAAAATAAAAACAGAAAATATGAAACTAAAACTAATTTAAATATTAATCAAATTATAGAAACATTGAAAAACTAAGAAAATGACAAAAACAACAAAATTACTAAAATATAAAAAAATCAAAATATTTTTTTCTATAACTATATAGACATATATAAATAAAACAAAAAATACCAAAAATTTAACTAAAATTACAATGAAAACAGAAGATATTAAAATAAAAATAAATTCTGAATATTACAAAAAAAAACTATATAGATATTTAGAAAAATAAAATTAAAATAAAAATTAATTCAAAATATGAATAAAAACTAAAACAGCGGTGTTTGCCAGTGCAAAGTCTATTAGGTTGTTCCACACGGTTTATTGTCCATCAGGCAAAAAGTCTAATCACTTAGAAAAGTAGCAGCAGAACTTTCCTCAACAACAGTTCGTAGCACAAACGCTAAAAACTTAGGGGTTTGTTACAGTCACTAACTGTAAGTATGAGCGATAGCTTCTGCAAACAGCACTAATAATGTTTGCTGTATAATTAAAGCTCTAATTAGCGCAGGTCAGAGGAATAATCCCAGGGTTTGAACAAAGAGGGATTTCTGCTGGTTCAGAGTCAAACGCTGTTCTTGAATTATATGCTACAGTGCTTAAAAGGATCACCATGGTAACAGCGAGGAGAACAGTCATTAATAACCTAGAGATACTGTACTGGGAAAAACACAGAGAAATGAACCAACAGCAAACTTACTTCTGCTGCTGCAGGAGGTGAAATGAATCAAAACGTTAATTTATATGAAGCACAAGGGAGCACATTAAAGCAGAACCGCTGCTTTCCAAACACGAAAATGCCATTTACCCTGCAAGCACCACGATTACAATCAAACTATAAAACACAGCATATGTCACGTAGTGTACATCTCAAATACACACACAAAAACATAACCCAATGATCAATTCGAGCAATTTTGACATACGGCAAAACATCTCAGCATGTGTTCTAAACTGCAAACTGCAAAAAGCAACACTTTGAAACAAGCAAAATACTTAAATACAGCAAAAATGTCCTAAAATCAACCAAATATAAAATAAAATAAAATAAAAAGTAATGAATAAATAAACACACAAGCAAAAAAAGTAATATGGTGAGTGACTAAAACCACAAAAATATGAAAAATAATGGAATCTAAATACTAGAAAGACATGCTTAAATATTGTACTAAAAATTTAAAACTTTGGGGATTTTTTAATGACATTAAATTTAAAGATTTAAATTAAAATTTTAAATTTTAAAAAGTTAAAGATAAAATTTAAAGAAATTAAATTTAAAAAAAATGCAAAAATAAATAAAGCAATTTTACATTTTATTGACATTATTTATTTTTAATAAATAAATAAATAGTCATTGAAATCAGATGACATTTTGTTTAAGTACAGGAAATTTCCTTAATATTCAGAGCTTCTTAAAATATGAGTTTGCTTACTGTTGCTTGATTTTAGGACATTTTTGGCCACAAGTTTTTCTCTTCTCAAAAGCAGCACTTATCACACAGTTGTTTCATATGGCCCATGGCTTCCGACAGATCCTAGAACATCTAAACATCAGTTTTGTAGAGCACAAGGGTCACCTGTGAGCAGGAGGAGCGTGTGTGTGGTGTTGAAGCACGATACATACTGTAGGACAGAGGAACGTCAAGGTCGCCCTGCCAGGACAGCTGCCCGAGATCGTCTACAGAGTGCTGCGCTGCAGAAACACAAGCACACACAAACACACACATTAACACAGCTCACGCTAACATATGCATTTACAGCTGACAAACACGGAGAACTTCACAATCAGTAAGTATAAAGCCAACATCAAACAGTCCTGAACATTAATATAAACCATTTTAACATGTATTAAGCATCAAAAGTTGTGCATAAATGTCATTGGCCAGCGTTGTTATAACACTAAAAAAAAAAATTCACAATTATACTCTTTTTTTACTGTATTTTTGATCAAATAAATGCAGTCTTGGTGAGTAAAACTCCTTTAAAAAACAGCAAAATCTTGCCGACCATAACATTTTGGACAGTGTATATAAGTCATAAAGCAAATGTAAAACAATTTTTACTTGAAACAAAGTTGAAATAAATAAAATATAAACTTAGAATTCTAAAATTAGAAATGATACAATTGTTATAAAATTATAAAGGTTTCCTGACGACTAACTGAAATAAGTTTAAGTTGAAGTACTAAAATTACTAAAACTAAAATAAAATATATTAATAATGCAATGTATATATATATATATATATATATATATATATATATATATATATATATATTAACATAAGTGACAAAAGCACACAACAAAATTGTATCTAAATGTTTGAAACTTTATTTTTAAAAATTAAAATGTAAACTGAAAATATAAAAATAAAAGCTAATTCAAAATGTTAATAATATAACAGCATACAAATAACACTAAAATAACACTGTCATCGACAGGATGTAGTGATAAAGACATATGAGTGTTATTATAGTTATCTAAAACTTACTAACCAAAGCTATAAAATAACATTTGTGTTACTTGAAATAAAATGAACGTTAACTGAAATAAAATTAAATATTACTCAAACATTTTATTTCAGCTACTTGAAAACTTATTTTCATTTAGTTGCATTTGATGTACTAAAATAAACAACTAAAAGTTAATTAATAAAAACTATATACATAGGCATGTTAAAAAACTGATAAAAAACACACAACAAAATTACTAAAACTTTCATTAAAATTAAAATTAAAACAGAAAATATAAAAATAAAATTTGGTTAAAAATATTAATAAAAAACGTAGAAATAAAAAAAAAACTAATTAAATTGTCAAAAACACATAACAAAATTACTAAAACTTAAACTAAAATTAAACTGAAACTGGAAAAAATGTCAAATATTCATACAAACTATAATAGTATTTCAATGATACTTAAAAAAATAAAACAAAAACAAAAACACATATGTGCCCATTTACTGCTGTAATGCAAAAAAAAAAAACAAAAAAAAAAACAACAATGTCTAAATAGATATTTGGCAACTAATTAACATTAATTAAATGATAACTAGCTCAAACGTAGAGTTGTTTCAGAAGCAGAGCAAGTTAGTCATATTTTAATAAAGGATTTCAAAGACAAACGTTAAAAAAATCATTCACAACAGGAGCAGAATGATGCATTAATAAAGTAAAGTGGCACGGTTTTTGATTTCACATCGACTTGAACAGGCTCTCAGCTCAAATCAGCGGAGAGTTTGAGGAGCAGATCAAGCGGGCAGCTCCGTCGCCTCCGGAGAGAATCTGTAAGGAAATTCAATCAGGTGGAATTAAACAGGGTGAAGATTAAGGCCAATTTGCATGAACCGCAGGGCTTCTGAGCCAAGTTGAATAAGCAAAAAATACTTAAGCAACTTATTAAATTCTTTCACCTTGAGGAAGCGTGGCTGTGCGTGGGGGTATTAACTTCATCCACTTTTACAGTCGCATCCGATTCACGCGCCGCAAATCTGCCAGCAGCGTTGGTCAATTACCAAAGTGGTTATTTCACATCAAAACAATAACGTGTGATGTCATCGGCGCCAGTGCTGATGTCACCGATATTCCTCAGCCGGTCATTAATCTAAATGTCATTGCTCGTGAATGTGGAAGCGGGTGGATTATGTTGTTGTAGTGTTAACAATCGGCCCATGGTGCGCTGATTAAGCCACATTATGTGGGCCGTGCTGATTCACTCAGGGGAGACAATGAGGAGCGGAGACGAGGCAGCTGCTTTCTTTCCAACAGGCTTCCTCTATCTGTTAATTAGCTTTAGGAAACGTCATTATTGTGCTGTCAACAGCTCAATCTCCCTCTAGGACACGCACTCGGCAAACGAAACATGGCTAAAAGACATTCGGGGGCTTTTAATCGTGTACTTCTTTTTGGAGGTGAGATATTGAAAAGGGAAGATCCTTAAAGTGCCCCTATTATGGATTTTTGAAAATGACCTTTCATGCAGTGTGTAACACAGCTCTAAGTGAATGAAAACATCCTGCAAAGTTTTAAATCTGAAAGTGCACCGTGTTTAAAGTTATTGTCTCTCAAAAGAAAGAGTTGACTCTGAATCACTGAAACGAGTCATTTTTAAAACGAATCCCAAGCCATTTCATGTTGACATCAACATGAAACATTAGCATATTGCCCGCCTACTTGTTGGTCTTGTTGGTCTGAACGAAAATGCAAATTCATTCTTTGCCACTAGGTGCCGCTTTTGGAGCGATAAAAATAGCGGTTTCCCCGGTAACGCTGTACACAAAGCAGCACTGCTAGCTCCTTTATCAGGCATTACAGGCATGATGCAATGAAAATGAGAACAATTGGACCAATCACCGCAGATTAGTGTCACGCAAAGGAGGGGTTTGGAAAAATGAATCGTTGAGCAAATCGTTTGGGAGTCGTTGAGCAAATAAGGCAAAAATAAATGCATATTATAAGACAATGAAAGTGTTTTTTGACCTTGCATGCATGTCAGCTTGTTGTTGGGGACTCCCAAAACCAAAATATGAACCTTTCAATACCCATAATTCACCTTCTCACACTTCTTTTTCGTCACTAGATGGTGGGCAAGAACATAGTCAAAGGATAATTTAAGAAATTAATTGATGAAAACTGCAACTGGAATTACCTGTGACAGACTGTTACAGTGTCTTTTGTAACTGGTAGTGAGCTGTTACTCTGTGTTAAATCCTGTTGTAGGACAGTCATTAATAAAAAGCCACATTTGTGTGGCGGTGTCTGGCAGAGTATGTGAGCAGAGTAGAGCATCAACAATTTCCCCTCCGCGCTCCGAGCATTTAATAATCGCTCCGCTCCGGGTTCACCATTTCCCGCTCCTGCTCCACTCCTCGCTCATTGATACCAGAAACACCACCTTCGCTCCACGTCTAAAGTATTTCAGTAAGTTTGAAATATCACAGTTCTGTTCATAATGTTAAAAATAAATAAATAAATAAAAAATAACAGGAGAGTTTCAAAGTAGCTTATTGGAACACTAGGTGTGCAAACTTTTTTCCTACCACATGACAAGCTAATAACATGGTTGTCAGCATTAAAGGGTATAATTGCTGCTTTTTGCGGTGCAAATTTTGTTTATGATGAAAATAACAGTACGTTTTCGTCAGTTGTTTTACCTACGGATCGATGCATTTTTTACAGATTTCCACTCATTCGAAATCGGACACAGATGAAGTATCACTGTAAGATTACATTTGTTTGAATGCATTATTGAGAGAGCGATTGCATGTGAATAAGTGTTGTAGTACTTGTTTAAATCATGCTTTCAGCTGAAAATATTCAGTATCTAGAAGAAACAAACAAATTCCTTGAGAACTATAACTTCCCGGTCATGTCCATTGCCGTCATCATCATAGCCTTCACATTCTTTCTGATTTGAGTGAACCTTCCTTCTCTTATCAAGCTAGCTACATATGTTTAACATGTGAATTCTTGCTAAATATGCAGTTATATTACGGGCTGTTGGCATGAATTGTACTCGTAATGGAGGGAGGGGTGGTGGAGCACTCTTGGAGCGAGTGAAAAGCACGACGCTCCGACTTTTAAAAAAATCCGCTCCTCGCTCCATTCAAAATCACACCGCTCCACTCCGCGCTCCGCTCACATACTCTGATTGATAGTAACTATTGCTGTCATGACAGATCTATTTCAGAACTAGGCGCTATCAAAATAATCTGGCTGCAGGCGCGGGCCAGATATTATTGCTGGCGGGCCAGTTTTGGCCCGTGGGCCGCCTGTTGCCAACCACTTCTTTAACTTATTTTTGTTACTAAAACGTAGTTCATCACATTAACGATAAACATGTTTCATAAAGTGTGACAACCAAAAAGCATCCAAAACTTTTTGTTTCCATTTTAAACAAAATAAAAACCATTTTGAAAATGCTCTGAAACCTTACTTAAAAATAAACACCACTTGTTTAGATATTTGATGTAAGTACACAATACTAGTCAAAAGTTTAGAACAATTAAGTTTTTTTTTCGTTTTGAAGTCTCTTCTGCTTACTAAGGCTGCATTTATTTGATCAAAAATATAGTGAAAACAGTAAAATTGTGAAATGCTATTACAATTTAAACTGTTTTCTATGTGAATATATGTTCAAATGTAATTTATTGCTGTGATCAAAGCTGAGTTTTCAGCATCATTACTCCAGACTTCAGTGTCACATGATCCTTCAAAAATCATTCTTATATGATGATTTGCTGCTCAAGAAACATATCTGATCATTATCAGCGTTTTTGCTGTTGTGTGATTACCTTTCAGATGGCCCCTGCCGAGCGTCACAAAGCCGGAGGAGATGAAGTTGTGCATGTCTTGACCACTGCGGAAGTTTTCTTTCCCATAATGCCCTGCAAAGACAGACACAGCAAGTGTTATTAATGAAAGCATTCTTTTATCCATTACCTTTATATATTAGAGTTAATAGTTTGTTCAGGGGCGATTTTGGATCTCTTTTTATCACTCCAGAAATCAGAAAACATCAACTTTTTTATCAATAAATCAGAAAAAAAAATGTTTAGGAATAAAACGCAATATAAATCACGCAGATGGGAGAAAGTTTTGAATGTTTTGAACTTGGAGTTTTGTGTATTACTTTTTCATTTCAATTCCTGTCAGACATCCTGTTTCATTGTATAACAGTTGCAATATATTTTACAAGTCAGCAAAAAACTCAACAGAAAATGTGAAGTATAAACAAATGATATATGAACAAACACCTCTATAAAAAACTTCAGAATATAGATTGGTGTGCATGTAAGTGCTGCTAAATTGGAAATTTTTGACGTGCTGCAGGAGAAAAAATTATTTTGAGAAATCATCCTTTATTGTAATTGACATCAATGGACAGAAATAGATAAAGAATAATAATAAAAAAAAATGCTTGAATATGTATTTTGGACATTTTCTTTCCACTAGCCTTGAAAACGTTAAACCTAAATGGAAATAAAAATTCACAAAATACTATTTTTTAATGTTTTTAAAAGAAGTCTCTTCTGCTCACCAAGGCTGCATTTATCTGATCAAAAATACAATAAAATCAGTAAAATTGTGAAATATTATTGCTATTATTGCTAAATTTGAAAATGTAATTTATTCCTGTGATACAATGCTGAATTTTCAGCAGCCGTTTGAATTGAAGTACACATATGCACTACACTTAAATGCATATTTTGAATGTTTTCTTTCCATTAGCCTACAACAGGTCGTTACAGAAGCAACATTTCCAAACTAACCAGTGCATAAATAACCAATTGTTTTGCTTATAGTGTCTTGCCTTAACTACCCTTTATACCCCACATCCATCAGATCAGGGCCTTGATTTCAGACGGTTACTGAGAAGTCATCTCACCCAGCGAGTGATAAAAGGCGCTCGGAGACGGAGGTCAAGACAAGGTGCTGCATTAAGTATTAATGGGGCAGAGGTTCTGCTCATGGACTCGAGACGTTTTAGAGGTCACTACAACACATTCTCAACACACACAGACTCTCATCTTGTATTCGAGCCCTGGTGGGTTAGAGGACGCCGGGAAACTTCACCGTCTTCCTCTGGCCATTTAATTGGACAGTAACGGCGTCCCTGACCAGAGCTGCTGACTTCGAGGTCATGAGACGGGAGGGTTGAGAGGTTTATGTGTGTCACTTTCATCTAATGTCCATTTTGTCAGATATTTTTTAACTTAAGTCTTAGTCCTGTGTCAAATACACTTTTTTTCTTTTTTAATCATATTTAGTCTAGTGTTAATCAATGAAAACTCACATTTTTCACATTTTCATCACGCTGTATAATGGTTAAAAAGATAAAAAAAAAAATATTTTTTCTCAAAATTATAATCACAATGATTGTTGTCATTTGAGAAATGTATTCTTACATTTCATTAGAAGTATTGCACTTTCACCAATAAGCATAAATCAATAGAATGTGGACTCATACACATAGCTCTGATTGGGGGATTTGAACTTATGATATCTGGCAACCGCAAACATGAACGCTCGCATAGTAGAGGTGTGTACAGCAGTCTGTAATATTCTGTGTCATTTTTTGACAAAAAAATTAAATAAACTAAGATTTTGGTAAAGTTTTTATTTTTTAAATACATCTTAGTCTCGTCTTTTATTGTCAATGATATTGCATGTTGATATAATCACAGTTATCGCTTAATGACCTTATTGTTCTTATTGATCATTTTAGTCATGGAAAAAAAAAAACAAAAAAAAAAAAACTTGAAGAACATTTTATTGTCATAGATTTTGTTAAAGAAATTAACTCTACTCTCATCTAATTTAGATCATTTGTCAATCTTTTAAATGATATACTGATCAAAACTTTGGTGAAAAACAATCTACTATATGCCTTCTGTCATCTGATTCATGCTTTTTAGCAAGTAAAAGGCCTTTAAGTATAATTGTAAAAATTATACTTCAGGTCGTGTCTTTTTGCTGTGAAATCTTTACCGATTTTTATAAAGTAAATATTAGAATAATTGTTATATTCTTAGTAATATTTCAAGATGGACACTTACTGGACTGAAGCAACTTAGCATTTACGTTACTATCCATTCATCATTTTTTAGAAAAATCATGTTGAAATGTGAATATCAGATATGATAAATCAGGCTTTTGAGGAAGGTTTGTTTGTTTATCTCTCAATCATCATTGCACTGCCTTGCATTTTATGTTTAGAAACTACAGAGCTTTGATCATAAAACTAAGCATTTATCATCTTACTAAGACCTATTATTGGGAGATATAGAGTGAGGACTTACATTTATATAATTTTATGTAAGTAGTCTGTTTCTGTTATGATGATCTCATTGATTTACATTACAAGCTATAAGGATTTCATCTTATTTTTTGGCCAGATAAATATCACCATCTGCATCAAATTACATATTTTGCTCAGTTTGAGCCTCTGAATAAAATTGAGGTGTTTATTTCTTCATATTCTCCTATATGAGCCATAGAAGCCTGATGTATCAAATATAATACTCAACATAAAACACATTTGCAAACTTTCACATTTTTATTTTGTCTAAAGGTTCAATAAACTGCTCCAGTGTCTATTTTAAATGTCAAGCTTTACAGGGTCAATGTTATGATATTTTGCCATTTTCCTGTTGAAGTGAGTTTGAATAGATGAATAACTGATTCAAATGAACCACTTGAATGAACCAATTCACTAAAATGCACCAGACTTCTCAAAGCTAGTGAAAAGTGCTTCTCATAACTGGAAAGTCACTTTTTGTGCTTTTTTCTCAATTCAAAGGAAAACCTAAAGAGACACACACACAAAGAGAGATGCACAGACATGTTATTGCTCCATAAATCAGTTGCATGCTGTGTAATTGTGTTGAGACATTTCTTGGTGAAGTTTTGAGGTGGAACAGAGATTACGGTCAATACTAACAGCAAATGAGAGAGAGAAATATATAGCCAGAGAGAGAGATTCAGTCTCAAGAGGTGTCAAAAATGCCCTATTTTCAGGCGGTCTCTCATTTTAAGCCCTATATTCCCATTTTGTGTTATTTTTGTCACACAAAAATATGCAGTGCTTTTTACATGGTAGCCACCATATGCTTCATGAAATATCAGCACCTTTGTTTCAGTATTGTAATAATGTCCATGATATTATCTCTAGAAAATCATAAGCAGAACTAAAAAATTGATACAAATACACTGATAGTTGTAAGCTCTCGACTGCAGACTTTGATTCAAGCATGCTAGATATTTCATTCAGATATAAGGAATCACAGGTCAGTGTGGACAATTAATTCCCAAGTGTCCCTTTCTACATGAAATCAAAGACACGGGTGTCAAGATGACCCATGAACCAGAAATCACATTGCATTAGGAAACCCGTAATGAGAATAGCAGATGGGACCGTTTGCCATCTTCATTTCTCTTTCTCTCTCTTTATATTTTCCACACAGTGGCTGATCTGTCCATCAGATCAGATTTTGGTACATTGCTGCATGATGAAAGTTAATATTTAATGACTGTCTTTTATTAAAACAAGACTTTCTTGAACCGTATTGTCAAATCAAACTAAGTAAAACTGAATGGACATGCATGCTGATGTTTAATCTGAGAGATCTGCTTCATTTTAGCTCCTGATGTGCATCAAATCTTCATGTCCTGGTTTAAAGAGCCTGAAGCAAGGTTAAAGAGGCCACATCCTACAATTTTACCATCTAATTTTATAATCTGGTTTTCTTTAATAAAGCCAGCACCAAAAACATCATCATTTAGTATTTCATGACCATTTCCCAACAGACTTTTTTTTTTTCTTGCTACTGCACCTTTAAAGGAATAATTCACCCTTAAATTAAAATTTGCTAAATATTAATTCACCCAGAGGACCTCTAAGATGTAGATGAGTTTGTTTCTTCATTAGAACAGATTTAGAGAAATGTAGCATTCCATCACTTGCTCAGCAATGGATCCTCTGCAGTGAATGGGTGCCAGAATGAGAGTCCAAACATCTGATAAAAACATCACAATAATCCACAAGTAATCAACAACACTCCAGTCCATCAGTTAATGTCTTGTGAAGTGAAAAGCTGCATGTTTGTAAGAAACAAATCCTCAAGACATGTTTTTAGCTTCAATAATTTTAGCTTCCGTAATGCATAAAAACATCTCCTGTTGTCTTATCACATCAAAATCTACCCACATAGTTGTTTAGAGCTATTTTGGACTGTTTTTGCTTGTAAACGGTGCTTGTTATGTGCGTATATGTGCGTCCTAATTCAGGCAAGACAATGTTTTCACCAGAGAAAGCAATATTATGGATTATGGACTCGTATTTCAGCTGGAAGCAACGGTTTTAGGACAAAAAAACATCTTAATGATAGATTTGTTTCTTGGGTGAACTATTCCTTTAAGACTTCTATGCCTGTATGCAAATGATCTCTGCTGTGATTGCCTAAACTCTGTATACTGATTTTTCAGTTTTGAGTTCTGAAATCAACAGAACATTGAACTCAGAAAGAGAAAAACACTCCTTCCCTTGTGAAAAGTGAGAACACAGTGTGACTATAACAATCCCGTCAGCTAATTTAACATTTGTATAGTAACTGCAACCATAAATTAAATTTCATTCAGTGATTCCTGGAATCAAGTCAGTCCCGAAACACTATTTTAAATAAGCATGTAATGTGCTCACTACAGGAATAATTATACGCTATAAATCAGTGAATACGAGGCCTCAGACCGTATCATGCAACGTTCAGAAGGAGAAAGGAAATCTAATACAGCACGGTTTTCCACCATTAAAAAGCTATTTAAACTCAGCTAGGGGTCAGAAAGGGACTATAAATGCAAAAGCCTAATTCAATTTATATACCTTGGCATTAATAATAACATTTTCCCCTAGTTGAGCAACAAAAACACATGCAATATAATTGCATAATGGCTTGAAAAAAGATTTTGGTTTGTTTGAAAGTATTTGAATATGGTTTAAATATTGGAATGAATGTCAGTGTAATTCATTCATATATCCACTTCTTCTAAAGTGTCTGACTAAAATGAATGCATCAATTATATACATACATTATAAAAGCACTAACCCAAACCATAACAGATAGAGGAGAGTGACTGAAGGAGCTGAGATCAGAGAGGTCAACCAGACGGCGAGAAGGACAACCAGAGGAACGAAAGCAAATCTCTGCATGGGGAATCAATAAGAGAGTCCAAAGTAGGGCTGCAGCTAACGATTATTGTAATTGTCGACTAATCTATCGATTATTTTGTCGATTAGTCGACTAATCTATCAATTATTTTTCAATTAATCTATTTATTATTTTCTTATCAGTTGATGAATTCTTTAGTTAAACTATCAGTGAATAATAACAGTAACTTCTGCTATTAATCTTTTCATATTTTATTCAAACGTCTTCTCATAATTAATACTTTACAAAAAATAAATAATAACAACAATAAAGAAAGAAAGAAAGAAAGAAAGAAAATAATAACAATAAATAAAGATAATAAGAAGAGAGAAAAATAAATAACAACAATTAATAAAAAATAAAAATGAAAGAAAGAAAATAACAAATAAAAAATAAGAAAAGAGAGAAAAAGAAAAAATAACAATAAATAATTAATAAAAAAGAAAAAGAGAGAAAGAAAGAGAGAAAGAAAGAAAGAAAGAAAGAAAGATAGAGAAAGAAATAAAGAGAGAGAGAAAGAAAGAAAGAAAGAAAGAAAGAAAGAAAGAAAGAAAGAAAGAAAGAAAGAAAGAAAGAAAGAAAGAATTACAGGGCAGTGATACAATACAATCAATAGAAATGCACATTATAGCTGTATTCACAGTTACTGTTTGGGACTGACAGCAGTTGCTTACAGGTGAGAGACTTGAAATGTTTTATTTATTCAGCAGATTAAAACATCTGCTTGAATACATATCTGTATGAATGAACAGTTGAAGTCACAACCACATTCAGGACACTAGAGCGACAGAATCACAAATGGCATCATAACACCGGGAAGTTTTATCAGTTGACAGCCCATTTTTAAATAAATGAGGCTTGTCCTATCCATCACACAGTTAAACAACTAACAATGACTTTAAATGCTTTGTTAGCGAGTGCAGAGAGCGCGTTTGTTGCAGGAGTCAGAGCTTGCGCAATCGCGCCCACGGCACTGACGCCTTCTCCAGTGGATCTTAAGATGAACGCGAATCATTTCTCCTTCTCTCTCTCTGTGGGTGAATTAAACCCGTCATGATTATATAGGCAACTCGATGTTCCGTGGTGTTCCGTTCATTCAGCGTAGCTTTGAATGCGGTTGTGAATCCTGACAATGTTAAGGCGTCAGTTCGGCTATATACATGCGGTTCTGACGATCGTATAATAATAGAATGCTCTATGAATGCTCTATGAAGTGAAGTGAAGTGATGTTGCCATACTAGACTTTACCTTCTGCTCTAGAGTCTTGTTTGTATTAAACATGGCAGAAAAACAGTCTTAAGCAGGGATAACTGCAGACTTGCACAATGGGCATGGCTAAAGGTGCGACACGTCGACACATTCCATGCTAATCGACGTATTTTTATAATCTACTTAATCAATGACGTCGACGAATCGCTGCAGCCCTAGTCCAAAGAGACTGAATTTCTTTTAGCCAATTAATCAGATGAACAAACATTCAAATTTTTTCCTGTTTGAAGGCATTTTATAAACTGTGTGGCCTATTTAAAGGCATTTAATCAATCAAAACAGACGTTTTATGGATCACAGGAACACTTTGTCACCATTTCTCAGGAGACGAGAGAAGATCAAACGCAGCAGTATTCCTCTGATGAAATCTCTCTCTCTCTCTCTCTCTCTCTCTCTCTCTCTCTCTCTCTCTCTCTCTCTCTCTCTCTCTCTCTCTCACACACACACACACACACACACACAGAGTAAGATGGAAAAGATGCCCAGATGCCCACCTTAAGAAGAATGTGTATTTATTTTCAATTTCAAAAATAAAACAAAACAAAAAAAAAACCTTTTTAGCTATAAGTTTAGCATGTTGTAGGATCAGAATGAGTCAGACAAAGTTAAGATTCGATCCGAACATTGAAACATGAGGAGCCGAAATTCCAGAGAGGATCCCAAGGCTGCAACAGGATGTTCGTCATAAATCGGATTCCTAGCTCCAGCCCTCTGAAGAAAGCAAACCAACAAGCCTCTTTCACAGAACAGTTTGCAACATTCAAACAAAAGAACACTTATTGATAATTCCAATTCAGGAAGGAGACGATCACATTTGGAGCAAGTAATCAGGACTGATGGTCAAAGATATGGCTGTCACTTGAAAATCTGTGATCAAAATCACGAGCTAGAGACTTCATTGGGTGGGTCATCCCAGCTCTCCACATAGAAGACAGACGGAGACTGAAATTCCTTAAGAGACCTTTTAACCTCTCTAGTCTTCACAGAACGGTACAGAAACTGCCTTTTCACATATAGATGCACCAAAATCATCTTAAAAGGACTTATCATGTTTATGCATAACCCCATATCATGTATGTAACCCACACAATTGATGATCATGTTTTAATCACATATTATGTATGTATTTTAATAACTAGGGAATAGTTTGAGAGTTCATATCCTTGTGTGGTATGTATGAGTTTGAAAAATCATGCTTTAAATGTTTCTTCCAATCAATTCTTTGTCAAATGTACCATAGTCTTGTTAGAGAAATCATGTCCAAAATTGTACTCTGTAAGAGCGGGAAAATTTGGACCATATGACTGATAAGATAACATGTTAGATTTATGAATGGGGAGGAGAAACATACAACACCACGAGCCAAGATCATTTCTAATTGGTCAAGACGTCCAGATAGGACGGTCTAGAAGCCGAGTTTAAATACTCAGGACACCATCAAACTCGCTCTTCTCTCAGCTCTCTTGGCTCTTCCTCTGCTTCTCTTCTTCTTTTTTGCCACCGCGTTTCGACGCTGCTCTTTGAGCGTGCTCTGGCCTATGTGCCAGCTGCCAACACAATGAGAAGAAAAACCACCTAGTCTCGTTACATTCTTTTATTCTTTTACTTTAATTTCTTGTCTTTCCGTGAGAGTTTTGTTAAGTTAAGTTTGCCGCAAAGTCCAGCTCCGACTGCACCCGCCCAAACTTCAACCAGACCAACTCCGCATCAAGAGCCAACGCCCAAGACTTTACTACGAAAGACCACTGAACTCAGCCAATCAGCAACCTCGGGAAACCCCTTTCTCCAAAGACCACAAGGACACAAGGGAATCCCTTAAGGCAACACAAGCAAGTACAACCTCCAGACTTTTGCTGAGTCGGTGCAGTTTAATATCAATTTAAGCCTCATTGAGAAACTCAGTGCGAGGGTCAAATGATTGATGGTTCAGGTCTATAGGCAATTGCACATATTGCTGTAAACTTGGGATTTCACATTTTCATTCTGTAAACTCATCCTTTCCTCTCTTTCTGCAACGTGTGAATGTGTGAATGCGTGTGTTCATGTGTTAGATTAGATTAGTTTACATGTCTTAGGTTTATATAAATAAAGTCTTATTTATATTGAAAAGAGAAGTATCTTGTGTTTTGTGCTTACAAGTTAATGTCTTAATCTGCCGATCTTGTTACTGTGCTTATTAATAGTGTTTTCACTATATTTTGGATTGTAATATCCAGTGCAGAGTTGATGTTATACGGCTCGTTCAGTGACTCGCTGCCGATTCAGTGATCAGCCGTGAAACAGTGATTCTGTTCAAATTCCCTATAAAATCATAAATGATTTCCTTTGAGCTAAATTGACTTGTTTCCCTTATATATATTACTTATATATTTACAAATTTCTACAATGTACAGAATGATGATCCATCACACAATGAGTTATTATGGGAAATAAATAGAAACATTTAGTTGTAAAACTCATCAAAGAGGCCATCTAACCCCACTACTGAAAACATAATATTTGTGTAGAATAATATATAGAAATTGTATTTTTGTATTACATATTATTTTTTTAACAACTATTAAAAAAAAAAAAAAAAAAAAAAACTATTTAATTTTGGTTAATATTAACCAGTAGCTAGTTCTCCACAATCACAACACATTGCAAAGTTTCTCACAAACAAATAAATAAATAAAATAAACAACAACAACAACAACAATAATAATAATAATAATAATAATAATAATAAAAGAATAATTATATATATATATATATATATATATATATACACACACACACACACACACACACACACACACACACTTTGTTATTATTATTTTCAACAATATTCCCAAAGAAACATGCTTTCTTTGCAAATTTTAATTTGAAAAAGAAATATAAATTGATATTACGATTGCGGGAATTAAGTTCTTTATTCAGTATAATATATTATTTACGTAGTATAAGGTGCCATATATGACTGGGACATGAAAATGTACAGCCTAGTAGGAATGACCCAGATTCAGTCAGCATCTGACATTAAAGTCATCAAAGGGTTTGTTTATCAGCCATTCATTGCTGTCTTTTTCCTGTTCTTTTAATTCAATTACAGGACAAATTTTCTAAATGGCGCTCTAAAGGTTTGAGTCGTGAATGCTGCAGCGAGTGAGTAAACTTTAAACTAGCGTCTCGCTCAGACAAACACTAACGTTCAGCGCAAATCCCAACAGCTGACCTCATTCAAATACAGCTGCGCTTAGTTTATTCACAAGCGTTTTGAATATTGATGTACAACAAGCCAAAGCACTGATTAACTCAAACACAAACGAGACAGTACATCTGCATTAATGCTAACACTGAACTGGAGTCAGTGAAAGCATGTTGACGGCACATCAGAGGAGCGTGTTTTGATGGCTGTTTGACTGCGGCACTCTGCGTGAATGGGGAATTCATTCACATTTGAGTTCTGATATTAGCTTGTACGGCGAACAGCGTGATGCTGAGCTTTTAAATATGAAACAACATGCTCAAGAAGTGCTGTGGGAGAGAGTTGGAGGGAGAAGTTTGGGTCACGGCAGATGTTTCCTCAAACATACCGATGCAAATAAACTCCTGAGCATATGTGCACACCCACACACACATGCATATACAACTTTACATTTGCATTTATGCATTTGGAAGATGCTTTTATTCAAAGCGACTTATACTGCATTGAAGCTGTGCATTTTATCAATTCATGCAGTCCCTGGGAATCAAACCCATGACACTGGTGTTGCAAACGTGATGATGTACTGCAGAGCTTTTGTTACGCTGAACATTAGTGTTTGTCTGAGCGAGACGCTAGTTTAAAATTTACTCACTCACTGCATCATTCATAACTCAAACCTTTAGAGTGCCATTTATAAAGGCTGTCTCATCAATTCATAAAGAATAAGATAAAAAGGAAGCAATAAATGAATAACATAGTATATAAATATATAATATTTTAATTAGTATAATAAGACTGATTAAATTGAGACTGATTAATATATATATATATATATATTAGCACGTTCTCTCATCACCGCTGCGCGTGAATGTGACGTATCACAACAACACTACGGAGACATGAGGAAACGCGGGGATTAAAGTCCAAAACCTGACTTGAAATAACCTAAAAAATCTATCGGGGCTAAAGCGGTTCCATAAACAAAAATGTAAATTCACACAATCTCACTAATTTGTGGACGCTTATTCTTAAGCAGCCCTTAATGTCGATCACGGATCAATCGATCCACCATGGCAAACAGAGAATATATCTGTGCTCTTTAATGCATTTGAGATGTTGTGTTTTCCTCAGTGCATAAGGTACTCGGTTACTTTCGTAACCTCGGTTCCCTTAGATATGGGAACGAGTACTGCATCTTAAGACGCTTGTATGGGAAAAACTCCTTTTTTCCTCTTCAAGTGAAGCCTTTTCAATCACAGTGAAACTGCACGTCCATTGGTTCGTGCAGTGCTATAAAAACGAACCAATGGCTCGGCGGCGGCGACGAGCGAGCCTATGGGTGAGCAGCCCGCCATAGCCCGCCAAAATGGGTGGAGACTGTGGCTATATAAACTCTCAGATTTCTGAAGCGACTGTTGCAAACGTGATGATGTACTGCAGTTTATCCAGCATCTCCTGCAGAAACGAAAGAACCACTGATACATCAGAGGTAACCGGATCTAAGTCATGGTCTTGACACCAAGCCGAGAAAATAGACCATTTCAGAGCATAGAGGCGTCTGGTAGATGGGGCTCTAGCTTCTGCCATAGTGTTTAAGGAGGTCGAAAGGCTCCCGTTGAGCGGCCACACATGCAGGGCCCATAACTTGGGCCGTGGATGCCACAGCGTGCCGTTCGCTTGAGAGAGGAGGTCCCGTCTCAAGGGAATGGGCCACGGGGCTGCTTCGAGCAGCTGGAATAACTCCGACACCCACGGCTGGTTCCTCCAGAGGGGGGCTATTAGAAGAAGCTTGTGCCGTTGTTCCCTGACTCGTCTGAGTACCTGCGATAGCAGAGCAATTGGAGGGAACGAATAGAGCAGGAGGATGGGCCACTCGAAGGCCAGGGCATCCGTGCTCTTCGTTGGGCAATGAGAGTTGTCTTCTGAGGCGAAGAGGTCTACTCGAGCTCTGCCAAAGACTTCCCAGATTTTCTGAACCGCGAGTGGGTGGAGCATCCATTCTTCTGAGGAGACGTTGTTCCTCGACAACATGTCCGCTCCTTGGTTCATTTTGCCCGGAACATGCATCGCCTTCAGTGAGCGCAGATTGGTCTGAACCCAAACAAGAAGGTTGTTCACCAGCGTGCAGAGGTGCTTCGAGACGAGGCCGCCCTGGTGATTTATGTATGACACCACAGACCTGCTGTCTGAGCGTATTAGCACAAGGTGTCCCCTTATGTCCGGCAGGAAGAATTGACAGGCACGGCACACTGCTAGCATCTCTAGGCAGTTGATGTGCAGACCCGACTCTTCTTCGGACCAAAGACCGAAGGTCGGTTTGCCTTTGCACAGCACTCCCCAACCCTTGTTGGAAGCGTCTGTAGTGACAACCTTCCTTCTGTGCGCCGTGTCTAAGATAACACCCTGTTTCAGCCAGAGGGGATCCCTCCAATGGGCCAGGGCTGATACACAGGCCTGAGTTGCCGTTATGCGATGGCGACCGTGATGCTAAGCCGCGGAATGAACCCTCTGCTTCAGATGGGTCGCATGTGAAGCAGGCCCAACTGAAGTACGGGCGAAGCTGCTGCCATAAGGCCCAGCATTTTCTGGAAGGCCTTGAGTGGGTGAGCGGTCCCTTCCTTGAAGGAGGCCGCGCGGCGCTGAATCGTCATAGCTCATTCCGCTGAGACAGTTGCTGTCATCTGCACTGAGTCAATAACTGTACCCAGGAACGACACTCATTGGCTGGGTGACAGTACGCTCTTGGCAAAGTTGACCCTGAGCCCCAGGCAATCTGAGTGGCTGAGGAGGAGGGTCTTGTGCGATGTTGAAACTGCCTCTGACTGGGCCAGAATGAGCCAGTCGTCAAGGTAGTTGAGGATGCGGATTCCCATCTGTCGCAGAGGGGAGAGAGCCGCATCCATGCATTGCGTAAAAGTGCGGGGAGCCAGGGACAGCCCAAACGGAAGAACCCTGTATTGATATGCCACCCCCTCGAATGCGAATCTCAAGAATCGTCTGTGATGGGGGGCTACCTGGATGTGAAAGTATGCATCTTTCAGATCCAGTGACATGAACCAGTCCCCTGGGCATATTTGCGAGAGGATCTGCTTCAATGTGATCATCCTGAACGACCTTTTTACCAGGGCGTGATTCAGGAGTCTGAGATCTAGAATAGGTCGCAGGCCGCCGTCTTTTTTGGGGACGAGGAAGTAGCGGCAGCAGAAGCCTGAATTGCTCTGGACTGGAGGAACAACTTCTATGGCTCTCTTTACCAGCAGATTCATCACCTCTGCATGCAGGACTTGAGTGTCCTCGCTGCGCACTGTGGTAGCGTCCACACCGCGGAAGTGTGGTGGTCTTCGAGCGAATTGGAGTGAATAACCTCATCTTATCATAGCCATTACCTATTCTGACACGCCAGGGATGGCCTGCCAGGCCTCGGCCCGTGTGGCAAGAGGCTGAATAGGCTCTAAAGACTGGCTGCATAAGGGCAGGACGCTTATGGTAGGCAGAAGAGGATATTTGCTCTCTTTTTGAAAATGTATGTGTTTTATTTTGTCTGCTATCACAGCGGTTGGACGCCCGGGCGCTAGAGTGGGCCCGTGGGGATCCAATAACACACTTCCCTCTGCACCCAGCACTGAGCGGGGTGACAAGAGACACATCAGAGTCTGCTTGCGGGATGGTCCGGCGGTAGCGAGACTCGGGCCCCTCCTCTTCCTGCCTGGCTGATCAGGAGGACTTCTGAGGCGCTGGATCCAGGGCGATCTTGGGCCGGGGTCCTTGGCGCTTCGGAAGGGGTAGCGTCTTGCCGAGCGGGAACGCCCTCTACCCTGCCAATCCTTAGGAGGTTAGGGCTCGGGAGTGGCCGGTGTTGGCTTGGCGGGCTGCTGAGTCAGCGCAGGCTTGGAGCAACTAGAAGCAGAAGAAGAGTTGGCGCGTTTTGGGAGGAAATGTCGCATCGCCTGAGCCTCTGTAAAATGCTCCGCAAAGCCCTCCACAGCTGGCCCGAAAAGGCTGTTCGATGAGACCGGAGCATCGAGGAAGGGAACTTTATCCGCCTCTTTCATCTCTGTCAACGTGAGCCAAAGGTGGCATTCCAACATTACCAGGCTGGACATCGACCGCCCGATAGCCTGGGTGGTGGCTTTGGTGACGCGCAGGGCCAGGTCCGTCGCGCTCCTCAGGTCCCTGAGTGAAGCTGCATCGAGACCGGTCTCCTCACTGGCGAGCATCTTGGCGTGGAAAACCTGGAGCACAGCCATAGAGTGCAGCGCCGAAGCCGCTTGTCCAGCTGCCGATTAGGCGCGTCCAGCGAGTGCAGACGTGGCTCTGCACGGCTTGGACGGATGGCTCACCCTCGCTTTCCATCCGATAGCCATGGGCGGGCAGAGATGCGTGGCTACGGACTCATCCAGAGGGGGCAGGTGCTCGTATCCCTTCTCTTCAGCGCCGTCAACGGAGGTGAGGGCAGAGGAAGCAGAAGGACGGATGCGAGACGAGTAGGGGGCGCACCACGATTTAGTGAGCTCGTCGTGGACTTCGGGGAAGAAAGGGGACGAGCGTTGGCGGGGGGCTTGCTGGCGCCCCGGGAGAAACCACTCGTCCAGCCTGCTGCGAGACGGCTCCTCAGGCGGAGACCACTCGAGCCATCAAAATTTGCTCTTTTGTGAGGCTCTTTTAGATAGTCGCCGGATGGCGGCAAGGGATAGACTGGGATCTGCGAGCTGAGCACTGCAAAAGGTCCAATCCGGCTGCTGAGGCATTTCAACGGCGAATCTCAGCGTCAGCGAAGAGTCAGCGAGGAAGAAGCTTCGTCGCTGAAGAGAAGAAATCTGAGATGCGGCCGCGAAGCAGCCGCTCATATAGCCACAGTCCCTGCCCGTTTTGGCGGGCTATGGCAGCTGCTCAGCCATAGACTCGCTCGTTGCCGCCGCCAAGCCATTGGTTCATTTTTATAGCACTGCACGAACCAATGGACGTGCAGTTTCACTGCGTGATTGAAAAGGCTTCAGTTGAAGAGGAAAAAGGAGTTTTTCCCATACAAGCGTCTTACGACGCAGTATGAGTGAGAATGTCGACAGGGAACTGATATGTCACAGGTATATTTTTCATCTGTAAATGTTAGAAAATCATGCAAATATATCCATTTTGCTGTCAGGAGTGGGTGAGGCATATGCGAGTGAACGAAAGCTGCGGTGCGCATGCGTGCTAAACAGACAGAGCGCAGTAATTCTGAGTCAAATATGCATTTTGCTAAAATAGTCGTTGGACATTAAATGTGCCTTTTGTAGAATTTTAAACCTACATATAGGTGTATTTTTATGATAGCAGTAATTGTAAAGGGACTATTGTAATGGGTAAATAAAATGTTAATTTAGTGATTTTAACTTTTAGTTTAGTGATTGTTAATGCTTTAAAGAGCAATGTTAGATTGTGATGTTCTAATGCTATCTGTTCTAACTATAAAAGGTACAGCTGTTATAAAACCAGAGAAAAAGGCTGCATGGCTATGATAGTATGTGAGAGAGTCAGTGGTAATATCATTGCATTCCTATTGGTCAGTGTTAGAGGAGCTCAGTTTAGCCTGACAGTTTGCTTGCCCTGGACCAAGTTAGAGGTTGATCTTTGTTAAATGAAACCAAATCATTTGACAATGAGTCAGACTAACTGAAATAAGCCTGGCCTATTTGGTAAACTTGTTTTATGAAACAGGCCTCGAGGCGTTAGAAGTCAGAAGGCACATAAGTTAATTTATGATTTGCTGTCTGTCTGAACCAAAGAAATAAAAGTGATCATATTTTTTTCCATTGCATTGTATTGCATCGAATCGCATTTTGTTGAATCAAATAGAATCTAAATCGAATCACACTGCATCGTAATAGGGGTGAATCGTATGGCATCGCATTGCTAGTTGCTTCATATGTATCTTCAATGTATCGTATCGTTTGGCTATGCATCGAGATGCGTATTGCATCGGCCTCAGTTATGGAGATGCACATCCCTAATGTAGCCTAGTCTTAATGGGTCGCGTTTCAGTCACTATTTCATATTCATTCTGTTGTCTGACAACAGAAACAGTAAAATATACCAATGAAAACAGTTTTATTGAGAATTTAGCTGTATCAAAATACAGTATGTGGGCACAGAGAGGCAAACAAATCTAATAATAAATAATAAATGTACATTTTGCATTTTCAGAAGAAGTGAGCTGCCCTGTCCTGCAAAACTTACAACAGGTTTGTGTAAGTAAATTGCTCAGTGCAAAGAAAGAGAAGTAATGGGAACCTGGAATTTCTTTTTTCATGTGTCTAATAGACATGAACAATTTCTTTGATATACATCTATGACCTTTGAAACATGTCTACTCTTCATGCTCTATGTTGACTATGGTTTCAATAATAATAAACATACATTTGCATAAAGCATCCATATTTCTCCATGCCCATGTTGATTAGAGTATTAAAAACTTGAAAAGTATTAATTTAAAGTACATTTAGAAAAAATAAAAATGTGCGATTAATCACGAGTTAACTCATGACAATCATCCGATTAGTCGCGGTAAAAAAAAAAAAAAAAAAAAAAATCAATTGACAGCCCTAATACATATATATATATATATATATATAATCAAATAATATATATCATCTTTTTAGTAAGTGTTTTATTTTAAATTATAGTATAGGGCTGCACAATTTGGTCAAAAAATATGTTGTGCATATTTTGTCATATATGGCAATTGTCAACTTAAGTAGTTGCTTTATAATAATAATAATAATACTGACAAAATTTTTGTTTTTTCAATTATTAACTATAAAATGAACAGAAATATATTAATTTTGTAATGATATAACTGTACATTAAAATAAAAATAATTATATTTGATAATTATAATATATATATATATATATTTTTTACAAGTTAGTATTTTACAAGTTACTTTATTTTACACTTCATGTTACTACAAGTTACTAAATACTATGTCTTAAATTCTTCACTTTAAAATGTAAAACACTTTTATTTTGGCAGAAAACTGCAGGGAGATGTTTAAATGCTTCTTGTTGCAAATCTGATAAAATTCTGAATACTTATGTCCACAGAAACATAGGGAACTGTGTGAATGTTAAAATAAATTCATGTTGTTACACAAATGCACATTGTACAATTAAGTAAACAACACACAGAGATGGAGTTTGTGTGGAGCAGCATTTACTGTAAACCAAGCCACTCTGAGACACAGAGAACATAGAAACACAATCACTGCATCCAAATATGCCTACTATCATGCTACACAGTAGGCGAAAATCAATAAGGCAAAAGAGTAGTATTAATAGTATTCGAGAAAAAGAGTGTGAAATGTACCAGGATGACCTACTACTTCTGGCGAGATTCGGAAGTATGAATCTGATTGCCATTTTACTATCCCATGAGGCCATGGGAGAGGATTTATGAATGGCAGTGGAGTGATGCAACTGACGCTGGCAGGTCACATTACAGTAACAATAGGGTGGATATAGTACATCTAGATTTCATTCATACCCATATTCGTACTATATTAACTTACTTTTTTAATGGTCAGGAAGTAGGTTTCAAAGCAAATGTAATATCTACAAGACAGCAAGTAATTTTGGACACAGCCAATGCACATCAAAAACCATTACTTGTGATTATTTTGATTTAATTGTGACTGCAATTTGAATTAAACACTTTGTCTCTGCTGCCGAAACATCCAGGCAAAAATAACAAACAGACCACAGTCCAACTGAAATAGTTGCCTTTTAAGGGTGTTCACACTTGGGTTCAATCTTTAAAAGAACCAACTAAGATTCAAACCAAATCAAGCACCTACTAGACAGTGTGTATTTCAGACTTAAATGAACACAGTGCTGTGATTCACTCTGAAACAGCTCAAATCACGGCCTTTCTAAATCAAGCATATCGCAATTCCAATTTTACAATTTCCGCAACTCTATTTATTTAATTTCAAGGGATAGTTCACCCAAAAATTAAAATTCTGTCATTAATTACTCACCCTCACGTTGTTCCAAACTCATATGACCTCCGTTCATCTTCGGAACACAAATTAAGATATTTTTGATGGAATCTGAGAGCTCTCAGACCCTCCATAAACAACAAGGGTCCTTACAAAATCAAGGTCCAGAAACGTAGCAAGGAGATCGGTAAAATAATCCATGTGACATTTTATGAAGCTTGGAATACTTTTTGTGCGCGAAAAAAAAAAAAAAAAAAAAGACTTTTTTTCAAATTTGTCTCCTCCGTGTCACCCTAGCGCCATTTTGGAGAATATCCACTGAACGCAAACAGCGTATGCTTTTCTGTGTCACGGATACGTTTTCTACGTTGTACGTACACTTTGATTTGAGCGAAAACAACGTATCCTTGTGGCGTAGCTGACACAGAAGAGCATACGCTGTTTGCGTTCAGTGGATATTCTCCAAAATGGTGCTAGGGTGACGTGGAGGAGACGAATTTGAATAAAGTAATTTTTTTTACTTTTGCGCACAAAAAGTATTCTCATAGCTTCATAAAATTATGGTTGAACCCCTGATGTCACATGGATTATTTTACCGATCTCCTTGCTACGTTTCTGGAGCTTGATCTTGTAAGGACCCTTGTTGTCTATGGAGGGTCTGAGAGCTCTCAGATTCCATCAAAAATATCTTAATTTGTGTTCCGAAGATGAACGGAGGTCTTACGGGTTTGGAACAACATGAGGGTGAGTAATTAATGACAGAATTTTCATTTTTGGGTGAACTAACCCATTAACTTAACATTTTGTTGTTTAATTAATGGCCTTTCATCAGCTCACCAACTCTATTTCCTTATTTTGCAACCAGAATGCACATTTTAATTTACAATATCCATAGACATATTGATAACCCACCTCTTATTAGGATTAAACTTTAATGTTTAACCTGTTGCCATGGTAACTTATGTCAAATTTTTGGAACATTCCAACATTCAAAAAAGAATTTCATATTCATGAGAAAAATAGAACTAATCCTTTTGAAACCACAATCGTGTTCCATTCACATGGTAACATGCGAAAGATTTCTCAAAAAAAAAAAAAAAAAAAACCTTTAAGGCTATGTTCACACTTGGCGTCTTTTTTGAAGCTGCCAGCGTATGTTTTACATTATAATCCAATGGAGTAAACAGTGTTTTCAAAAAAATTGAGCGCTTTTTAAAACGCCACCGCCGGTGTCTTTTTCTGCAGCTCAGAGAGTCTTTTCAAGGTGAAAAAAGTTCAACTTTTCTGAAAAAAACGCCCTACGTCAAGCGCCATTTTGACAGCTGACCAATGACAAGCGAGTGGCGAGTCGTTTCCATAATAACAAAAATAACAAGAAAAAAGGAGAAGATAGTTTCAGAGCACAAGGAGTTGTATGAAACTCCTAGACTAAATTGTTGGAAGCACCATACAGATTCCTCCCCCGTATAATGTCGCGCTCCCACAAATGTTGTGAACCGAAATTACCCTCCCCGTTAACTTCAAAAGCGAACGTTAACTTCAAAAGCCGACATTTCTGTAGCACACAGCGCTAGGCTACCGTTGCAGCTGTTGTTATAGCATCAAAAGACGCCCTCGGCTGCTATTTGTAACCAAAACGCTGCCAGCTTTTTATTTTACTAAACAAGCGCTCTTGTCAACTTTTTCTAGTCAAAAAAGATGCCAAGTGTGAACATGCTCTAATACCATAGTATACCATAGTATACCATAGTGCATTTTAGTTAGTGTGTAAAAGATGGCATTTTCATTGATAACACAGAAGTGGCGCCACCTACCGTGGTTGCTTTTGTTGTGCACCGGTGTGTAGTGGTTCTTGGACGTCCGTACAGGTGTGTTTTCTTTGGGCGAGGTGTCTATAGCCGCGATGTTTTCATGCTCGTACTGTGATATAGGAACAGGCCCCTGCTGTCTCAAAATGTCCGCCAGCGCTCTGCAGAAAAAACAAAAAGGCGAAGATCATTTCACTGCTCTCCGAAAAAAAAAAAAAAAAAAAAAAAAAACACCATCCAAATTCAGCTCAGCTTTGAAATAAATCCTTGTTTAGTGTTTCATCCAGTTTAAAGATACAAACACACCAGCCCCCAAGAGGTTTAGCCATTTCCCCCCATTTAGGCAATTGTTTCTGTTGTTTTCCCATTTGTGGAGGTTCTTGCCTCTTGCAACCAGAAATCCTCTTCTCTCTTTCACACACATACACAACTTTAATTGCGCTTTGTTTTATAATGAACAATGGAGGTTTAGTCTTTCAGGTTTTCGGGACCTCAGGCCAGCGAGCTCTACAGCAGCAAACAAAAGCCATTAATCAATGTTTCTCCGCAATATGGCGTTAGAGCAACACACCCCACCCACACCATCCTAATGGGATTCAAATTCTATTAATGTTTTTGCTCTTTGGCCCGAAGGACACGCTTTCTGACTCGAGACCCAACTGCCTCATGGATTTTCTGCGCAGCGGCAATCTGAGATTCTGCTGGCTGGAGTTAATGGTGTTTTCTCACTAATACAGTTTTCGGAGCATGTGCAGTTATACGGGGCTTCATCTTGAGGGCAAACTTTTTTCATTCCAGATGAACTTTGTAACTTTGGGATAGTGTTGGCTTAATGCTTAAAAAAAAAAAAAAATTGGTGACCAAAAAAGTTGGTGACAAAAGGATGAATAAGTAAATGTGTGAATGAGATCTGAAAGCTGTAAAATGATCATAATTTTAAATGGTAAAGACTGCAAAAATTCTATGGTTCCATAACTATAAAACTTTTGTAAGTGCAAAAGAACAAGTCATCTTAACAGTAAAAGTGTGTAAAATGTAAATAAATCTAATGGGACATTTCATGTAATTTCACAGTAAATTACATTTAAAGTTATTGTTTTTATTAGCAAAAAAGAACAAGTCATCTTAAAATGTACAGCCAAAAAAAAAAAAAAAAAAAATGACACTGCCACAGAAGTTTCACTGCAGATAAATTTTGGGACAATTTTAATTTTTTTTATTTTTTATTTTTTCCTAGTGGTTAAAGACCAAAAGGTTGCAGGTTTCTTGTTCATATTTTCACATATTCAATTTTAGTATGTGAAGATACACTAGGTTTGACAAAGTTTTAGAGGGGGACATTAGAGACATTTGTGTTTCACAGATGTACATTGAGATTTTAATCCAGTGCCAATCTGAAAAGTCTTAATTTTACAGTAAAAATTGTCAAAAAAAAAAAAAAAAAAGACTGTAAATAAATAAATTCAAGGTAAATTTCCTAATCAACTTTTTACTGTATGTCTGTATAGTTTGTATTTATGTTTATTTCAGTTTTAGTTGTAGTTATTTTAGTGCATTACTTGGCAACTAGCAGAAATTTTATTTCATTTTGAGTTATTTCAAGCAATGATTTTTTTGGTTTTAATTTTAGTTTCAGTTTTAGTTAACTACAATATCTCTTGACAACAATAACTTGAATAAACATTTTCAAGCAAAGTAAAACCATAAGGTCAAGGTGCTCTCTCTGGTCTAGGGTTTGTAAAAGTTCATCAAAGAAAACATTAGGATGACCATGGCACTCTTTCAGATTAAAAAAAAAAAAAAAAAAAAAAACCTTTATTATCAAATGGCCGCATCCAAACAATCTAAAAGCAGTTTTGGATTTTTTTTGGATGTAGCCATCAAAGGCTTTTTAATCTGAACGAGTGCCATGGTCATCCTAAAGATTCCTTTGATGAATAAACATTTATTCAGAAGCAGAAAAAAGGTTGAACCAGGTCGGACTGTCGGTTCTTATGGCCTGCTATCTGAAACCGGTGCACATCAATGCGGCGGGATCCAGCAGACCCGGAGGCCATCTCTCCTCACATGAGGAGCCTGAAATGGCATCTTAACTGTGTCAATGTCAGCGTATTTGCTCTGCCTCGCGGTCCACATCTCTGAGCACACCACAGAAACAGATAGAAAGAAAGAGAGAGAGAGTGTGACTTTGGAAGGAAGTATAATTAGTCTTTCCCTTCCAGGAGAAGGCCTTTTTTAACAGAAGTTCTCCTCACGTGGGGGCGACCTGGTTTCACTGCCCCAGTTGGCTGTAAGGCTCTGAACGCAGCTCTACCGATCCACCTTCTTCAGCTCAAGCACCGCAGGACCGGGGCCTGGCTACATTAAAGTACTTGAGTGGGCTCTTTTACTGTAGTTTTTACACGTCACGTTCGCTCCTTTAGAGATTTCGAACCGTTTATCTTTATACTTCCCATCACAGGTACCAGTTTTATCAGCTAACCAGCATACTGAAGAATAAAACAATGCTCCAGGTTCAATAACTAATGATGTTAAGCTTGACAGCATTAGCTATGTTAATAACCACAAAAAAATACTTTGACTCGTCTGTCAGTGGAAATCAATCAATAAAATAAAAATCATTGTGGTTACAGTAACACACTAATAGTGAAAGTATGCTGTTATAATAGTGTGAAATAATCATGCAACAGTCTTTTCTGTGCTAAGTTGTATTCAGACTTTCAGCTTCAGTGTCAAGAGCCATGAAAATCTGGTAAACAGCAGTAACTTTCATGACCCGCATAAACTAAAAAAGGATGATTTTAAAAACTTCACAGATCAACAACAACAAAAATTTCAACTAAATAATCACGATAAATGCTTTAAAAAATATGAACTTCACATTTCTGTTTTTAAACCCTCATGAATAGGTACGTGTGAATGATTTTTTTTTTTTTAATGATCATGATTTTAATGGTAAAATACAGTAAAAATAAGTTTAAAAATGTACAAGTAAAAGTTTTCTTTCTTTTTTTTTTGTAAATGAAAATGAAAAATCATCTTATAATTTATAATTATATAAATTATAAGAGGGGGGTGTGTGTGGACGGGGGTGTGTGTGGGGGGGGGGTAAAATTGACATTTCCAGAATTTCTCACTGTGGATGAGTGTTATTTAGTGGTTAAGGACCAAAGATTTTCACAATTTTACAGATCAAAAAAACTGATTTTTGTCACTAAATAATCATGATAAATGCTTTTAAACAATATGAGCTTCACATTTCTGTGCATGGCATTGTTTACATTTTAAGTGCCTTACTACAACTGTTTTTTTTAAATAAATGATTAAATATAAATAAACAGACAAACAAACAAACAAACAAAAAAATAAATGTATTTGTATTAATTTAATCATTAAATTCATTATTTGATATTTTAATTATTATAAATAAAAATCAATCAACAATTGACAAACACACACACACACACACACACACACACCCTACTCAAATAGACAGATAGATGAATAGGATAAATTCATTGTGCATGTGTAAACTCCACACATACAACCTTCCCTGTCTCTGAAGATCCTCATCAGAAGTCATTCAGTTGTCTGGTGTTAATATATGCAAGACGATGTTAATGGTAATTTGGGCCTAAGTGCTATCCTGTTTGCTCTAAAGACACATCTAAACATCAGTGTGAGTTAATTACATCCTCACAAAAACCCTGATGCAACCTCTGGGGACGGACAAGCACTGATTCCCAACAAATCAAGGCCAATTTCCCTCATTCCAGCACCTGAATTGGGTTGAATGGTGAAACATACGGCGGCTTTAGAGACCTGATGTCGCTACAGCTTGAATTAGACACACTGTCTCACTCATTCAAACTCTGGTAACATGTTTAAAATGCATGTAAAATGACCAATGATTCAAGTAATGATGCATTCACATTGAAAACAAATACTTTTGCCACCAGACCTGCCAACAGCAAGTGAATTTATCACACGAGGATGATGTGATCGGACAAGACTCTTGTTCCTGATTATGTCACCACCACAAAACAAATAGATAACATTATAATAAAAGAAACTTCTCAATATTTTACATCACTTGAAAAGACAGAAAATAGTTGAAAGAGATACAGACTGTTTGATGAATCAACAAATATGCCTGTGTTTAAGATGAAGAGAAAAACTCTTGGAGCAAGTAGTCCAAAAATTAAATTAAGTGAAATTTAAGTGTGTGAATCTCATTGCTCAGCTCATATTTCACTCCAGAACTAGAAAGAAATTATATTTTGCATAAATAAAAATTAGGTTTGTTTCTAGGAACTGAAAATATATTAAGACTCTTGATTATCCTATTATCCTAATCCTATTGATTTTCCTCAAATAAAAATCTACCTGTTTGGACACTATATTTTTAAAGAAAAAAGAAAAGAAAAGAAAAGAAAAGAAAAGAAAAGAAAAGAAAAGAAAAGAAAAGAACAATTTACATTATAAATAATTTCAATTATATTAATTCATCTCATTTTTTTTAAGAGAAAAGAAGAGAATAGGATGGGAAATTTACTTAATTCTCCTAAAAATAACAGTACAAAAATGGCTTAAACAAACAAACAAATAAATGGCTTTATTTTATTTGAGTAAAATAAATAAATAATATTTAGGGGTAAATATGACAGTGACATTGTAAAATGTATCAGAATAAAGCTTTAAAAATACAATTATGTAACAAAAGTAGTCTGGCTCTTTTTCAAAATTTGCTTTTATTTCTTTCTCACTCATTCAAACTCTTGGTTGCATGTTTAAAATGCAAGTAAAATGACTAATGATTCAAGTAACGATGCATTCAAGGAAAGAAAAAATTACTTTTGCCAGAAATGCCAATGGCGAGTGAACTGGCAAAATAACATTTACCTGCATAAATGCATTTTGCAGACTCTTTCATTCAAAGTGACTTCAGGCCTATTCATAGCAAGGACAATAACAATAACTATAAAGTCTTAAAAAATCGTTCTACACCACAAGTATAACGATAACAACACAGAAGAACAAAATTGTTGGAATAAGTTTCAGAACGATTCTTTCCATTTGAAAGACGATAAAAGCACCGACAACCAATTAGAATCCACCTGACTTTAACGAGCTCAAGCATTTAAAGCGGCAGACAACAAAACGGTAGCAAATTTATAATAAACAGAGCATTAGTATCCATTGGTGTGGATGATAATATAGTTATTGTTATAGTTACATTTATTGTTCTTGGTGTGAACAGGCTCAAATGAACATGCAGAACATGCTTTAGAACCATTTTGGACCATTGATGCTTGCTATTGTTTATTAGCATCAGTTCAAATGTGTGCAAAATGGGTCAGTCAGAGGACTAGTTTATTTCCAAAGCAGTGAAATGGAGAATGGCTGTGACAGAGCGGCCGTCTGGGTAAAAACTGCTCGTCTTACGTCAGCGTGCGCTCAGATTGCATCGGCGCGTGTTCCCAAGGAGACTGATCAATACAAGGCGCTCAGATCACCCGTGGAGGCTTTCAGACCGCGGCTTCTCTGTCCCGCTGAAGGTCACCGGTGAATCTGCATGTGCTGAACACAGCCGGTACCTCTTTTAACCTCTTCCACCTCTCAGCCGCAGCTCTCACAGACCTCGGGTGGCCCGGAGAGCCGTGAAATGTACTGTTATTCAAACCGTGGCTTTTTGGCACCAAGCTAATCTTGTGTTCCACTCAAACTGCTTATGTATGGCTGTCAGTTTATAAAGCGTAAAGCTTTACAGTCACCGGCGAACCGGCTCCAGGCAATTTGATTGGCAAAATATTAGAATATTTACATTTGTTTCAATAAATGACCATCCCTACAGTATAAATTCCGGGTATCTCTTATTCTTTGAAACCCCAATAATGGGGAAGACTGCTGACTTGGCAGTGGTCCAGAAGATGAACATTGACACCCTCCACAAAGAGGGTAAGTCACAGAGGGTCATCACTGAAAGGTGTGGCTGTTCACAGAGCGCTGTATCAAAGCATATTAAATGCAAAGTTGATTGGAAGGAAGAAACTGGGTAGGAAAGGGTCCACAAGCAACAGGGATGGCCGCAAGCTTGAGAATACTGTCAAGCAAAGCTGATTCAAACACATGGGAGAGCTTCACAAGGAGTGGACTGAAGCTGGAGTCAGTGCATCAAGAGTCACCACGCTCAGACGTCTTCAGGAAAAGGGCTACCAAGCCACTTCTGAAACAGAAACAATGTCAGAAGCATCTTACCTGTGCTAAAGAGAAAAAGAACTGGACTGTTGCTCAGTGGTCCAAAGTCCTCTTTTCAGATAAAAGTAAATTTTGCATTTCATTTGGAAATCAAGGTCTGGAGTCTGGAGGAAGACTGGAGAGGCACAGAATCCAAGCTGCTTGAAGTCCAGTGTGAAGTTTCCGAAGTCAGTGATGATTTGGGGTGCCATGACGTCTGCTGGTGTTGGTCCATTGTGTTTTATCAAGTCCAAAGTCAATGCAGCCATCTACCAAGAGATTTTGGAGCACTTTATGCTTCCATCTGCTGACAAGTTTTATGGAGATGCTGATTTCCTTTTCCAGTAGGACTTTAGCACCTGCCCACAGTGTCAAAACCACTTCCAAGTGGTTTGCTGACCATGATATTACAGTGCTTGATTGGCCAGCCAACATGCCTGACCTGAACTCCATATGGAATCTATGGGATATTTTCAAGAGAAAGATGAGAAACAGTCAATCCAACAATCCAGACGAGCTGAAGGCTCAATAGTGCCTCAGCAGTGTCACAGGCTGATCACTTCCATGCCACACCTCACTGATGCTGGAGTTTGTGCTAAAAGAGCCCCGACCAAGTATTGAGTGCAGAAATGAACATACTTTAAAGAACTTGAACTTTTCTGTTTTGCAAATACTTTTTTTTTTTTTGATTGATCTTAGGAAATATTCTAATATTTTAAGATACTGGATTTTTGACTTTCATGAGCTGTAAGCTCTAATCATCAAAATTAAAACAAACAAAAAAAAAAACTTTTGAAATGTTTTACTTTACATGTAATGTATCTAAAATATATGAAAGTTTCACTTTTTGAAATAAGTTACAAGAAAAAATTAATTTTTTCACGATATTCAAATTTTTTTGAGATGCACCTGTATATATATATATATATATATATATATATATATATATATATATATATATATATATATATATATATATATATATATATATATGTGACCCGTGCTGGCAAAATGAGTCGGAATGCGCACTGACTAATTTTGAGCTACAGACAAAGTAGTGAAAAATGTTAGTTTTGGTCGAATTTGAGGTTTTCACAAAAATTTGTTCATTAAGTCCTCTCCTAGCAATGCTCCAACTAGTAATTAAACATCTAAAATTATCTTTATTTGTACGTTTTCTGAGAGGAGTACCTTTTCTCTGCTCGCTTCTGGACGACTGCTGCTGCTTCTCACCAAAAGTTGCAAGTCAATTGTTGCAAAGCGCAGCATTCCAGCTTTGTGAATATTCATATCGAATTCTCAATGACATGAGTCCAAACCAGTGAAATATTATTTTTAAACCCATGCTGATGAAAACAAAATGATCACGCTGACTGACATTTGCAAAGCGTGTGCATAAGATGCGCCTTTCCGCGAGCGCGCAATCTCCCTTATGAAGTACATTATTGCAAAATATGTATTGGCGAGATTCACACAATCATAATCTGCTATGTCTTACATGAACGTTTAGTTAATGGTTGGGGGAAAATCTGATGTGTAACATTATATTTAATCCATGCATTACAGTAGGTCTTAAACTAGATCTGTCTCAATATTAATCATAAAGAAAAGACGGAATCACTCGCTGCTCTTGATTAAATACTGTTTATTTGCATCTTTGTTCTTATTTTTAATAACAAAGATAAAATAAAAATAGCTATATTGTGATTAATAATATAGTAATTATTATTAAGAAAAGGACTGGAGGAAAATATGCAACGTTGCTTGGTGATTTTGCTTTGGAATCTTTAACAAAATTTTTCTCGAAATCAGATCTGCTGCCTCTATTGCCTTCAAACGGCTGTAGCTCAGTCATTTTTTGTCAGATTCCAACAAGTCATATATAATTTTGAAGGTATTTTAATGGAGAATGTGAAAATAAAAATAACTTTTTTTTGAACATTTGCGCATTCCGACTCATTTTGCCAGCACGGGTCACATATATAAAGTGATTATCCTATATTCATATGAGATTTTATTTATTTATTTTTATTTGTGTTTGGGTCATAAATCATTTTGCTCACACGTTATAACTGCACACATAAAACAAATTTGATATTTTTTGTACTTTTTAGGATTATTTTCCCACCTTGTGACACTTGTGCTTCCAGTCGAAAACTGGACAACTGGCCTACCAAAAAAACCCCAAAAAAAACCACACAACACAACAAACACTTTGTTATTACCTAATCTTGGATTTAATGTTTTTATCAACTTGTTTTCTTTCACTTAGTACGGGTTTTGTATTTCTTTTTTGGAACAGATTGATCATAGGCCTCATCGATCTGAGCTTATGCAACTCAGTTTTGGAGTGAACATTTTCCACAAATAATGCTTTATTCATTCCAAAACTAAGGTGCATAAGCTCAGATTAATGAAGCCTATGATCAAAGTCGACAAAAAGATCTTTGACCATAATGCTTTGAAGAACACAAACTCACAAATCACACACATCAAACCTCATCCATGAAACATGAAGAGCAGAACACATTTCTGTGTAAATCATTTCTAAAACCTTGCATGAACTGTTTGTTCTGCTCATGATTTCATGTCTCACGAATACTTTTAGCTGTTTTATATAAATCACTAAGTGAAAATAGCATATTTTCTTAGCGATATCCTATTTACACTAAGTGCAAATAGCGACAGATTCTATGTATACTTCATAAAAATAGCAGTATTTTCTTTACAATAAATGTAAATAGTAGTTTATATCTGCAAATAGTGGCAGATATTGTCACTTCAGTATTGTAGTAAATTATAAAACAGTATGCAATAATAAAGTATTGAGTGTAAATTATCATTTTTATTCAAATTATTAAGGCCCAATAAGGCCCCCCCTACAGTTACCCCTAATCCTACCTGATAAACACCCATGAGGCACTTTATTTTCCACTTGAATATTTATTTTTATTGAAAATAAATGCCTTTCCGATGTATATATATATATATATACACACACACACACACACACACATTATTGTCATTTAGTTATCACATATAGTTATACACATATATCTTCACATATTCATGGCACTAGCACTCATTAGGTCTGAACTTTAATTTATGATTTTTTAGCCAAGTCATGTTCTTTCTCCCTTATTTCCTGACTGCTGAATTTCTCTCAAGGACTTTTCTTGATTCTGATGTTTTCTCCCACAGGCTGATCATTCCCTGGCCATTTCAGCAGGTGTCTAAGACAGCACAGCGGCATCAATATTTAAACAAAGAGAGACAACACGCTGAGACACAGCAGGGGTTTCTGGGTAGCTGAGAGTTGGAGACTCATCACACGGGGAAGATGCGATCAGACAAGACTGCAGCTGCTTGCCCAATCACATTCCTGATTATGTCATCAGCACCAGACAATTAGACGGCATTATAATCAAAGAAACTCCTCAATATGTCACGTCACTGTGATTCAGAGAAAATAGTTGAAAGAGATACAGGCTTGTTGATGAATTGACAAATATGTTTGTGTTTAAGATGAAGAAAAAAAATCTTGGAGCAAGTAATCCAAAAAAAAAAAAAAAAAAAAAGAGAGAGAAAGCAAGCAAATTAAAGAAGGTGAATCTCATTAAGAACATGCCAGGTCATATTTCAACCCAGAATCATAAGAATATATATTTTGCCTAAATAATAAAAATAATAATAATAATAATAATAATAATAAGTTTCTAGGAGCTGTAAGACCACCGGTACAAGATTTGGATTATTTTAAGACAATTAAGCACATTTTCCCCAAATAAAATCTTGTTCAGACACAATAAGTATGTATATTTAATATTAAAATTATCCAATCAATATAAAAACAATCAACCATCAGATTTTGATCTCACGTTTAGAAACTTATGTAGGTTTTCCAGGGAATGCCTTGACTTGGATTAAGTCTTATTTTCAAGATAGAAGTTTCTCTGTTCAGATGTGGTATTCCACAAGGATGTGTTTTAGAACCAGTCTTTTTTTTTGTTTTTTGTTCACTTTATATGCTCCCGTTAGGTCAGATCTTGAGTAAATATGGGGTATCATTTCACTGTTACGCAGATAACACCCAGTTGTATTTACCTCTGAAGCCAACTGCCTCTATCGCTGTAGAAAGATTGGTGGAATGTCTTGGTGATATTAAGGTGTGGATGTCTGCTAATTTACTATGTTTAAATGAATCAAAAACCGAATTGATTTTATTTGGTCCTTCTGAGTTTGTTGATACATCCAAAATTGAGTTGGGTAAACTATCCCCCTTTCGGACACATCAAGTAAAAAACTTAGGCATAGTTTGTGACAGTGCACTAAAATTTGATAAACAAATAAATTAAGTTGTCAAAATTTGTTTTGTTTTTTTTCAATTGAGACTAATCTCTAAAAAACAGTCTTTCTTATCTCAGAAGGACCTGGAAAAGGTTATCCATGCTTTTATTTTCTCGAGATTAGACTATTGTAACTCACTGTACTATGGTGTTAAACACAAAAGCTTGGACAGACTACATCTGGTCCAAAATGCGGCTGCAAGACTTTTGACAGGTACTCGGAAAAATGAGCATGTCACTCCTGTATTAAGAGAACTACACTGGCTGCTGGTTTCTTTTAGGATTGATTTTAAGATATTATTATTCGTTTTTAAAGCCTTACATGGTACAGCTCCATCATATATAGCTGATCTGATCCAGGTGAAGAAACCAATGAGAATGTTACCTTCTGAGTCATTGAATCTCTTAGTGGTCCCGCGGACGTACCGGAAAACAAGAGGAGAACGCTCCTTTGCGGCCACTGCTCCTAGGCTGTGGAATGGTTTACCTCATTATATCTGGCAGTGCCCCACTCTTAGAGTGTTTAAGCGACATTTAAAATCGTATTTTTTTTTTTTTTTTCAATTCTTTTGAGCATACATGAGTGCGGTGCTTGGGGTGAAACTGGTTGCTACCAACTACCCCATTGAGTCTGGGGTTTAATTTGTGTTTGTGTGTTATGATATAGAATTTTAAGGTGATTTTATTGTTATTCTGCATTTTTTATGTACAGCGCTGTGGCCAACATTTGTTGTCTTAATATGTGCTCTAGAAATAAAGTGAACATTGAACATTAAAATTAACATAAAATTTTGTTCAATTTCATATAAAAATTCTACATGTCAAACAATTTTCATTATACATTACTTTATAATTAAAATAATAGGGAATTTTTCACATTAAAAAAGAGAACTGGAAAGGGAAATGTGCTCAATTACCATAAAAATAATGGTGCTTTTTTTTTTTTTTTTGTAGGCGTTAATACATATTATTTTTTTAGATATTTTCATATAATTAAATATATGAGACTTTAAGACTTTAAGACTTAAGACTTTCACCCAAATAAGCTTTGAAAAATATAATTATGTAACACAATAGTAGTTGGGCTCTTTGTCGGCTCAAATGAGTCATAAGTTCACATGAATTACAACCCATGATCCATTTGCGCTAATACATTTTTTACCCAGTATGAGGTAATTAAAATACTTTATTCATCACTTTGTCACCAGTCTCAAGAATAACTATAGATCATGAGGTCAAACCACAACCAAGCCATACTGCACTACTTACAAAAACCCCATAGTCCTCGTAATCGATTCATAATGAATCAGCTAGAGAGGCGTAAGACAGATCTTGTCCCTCACTGACTGAGGTCTCATCTCTAGTCACACAAACGTTCTCCTCAGAGAAACAGCATTTCATGCGCCTGTGCTCTTCAAACACACAAAACACATCAAGAGCCTTCCAGCTCGGAGCGGTTTCACTACACATCTGAGCCCCTGGGTAAACACACTCATAACATATTTAACTGTATTTTGGTGCAAATTACCACCCTCTACACACAGCCTAAATGAAGCCGAGTGGATTCAAAGGGTGGAAATGTTAAAACAAATGTTCTGGAACATTCTGTACCCTCACGGCTCATAGTATGAAACTTCACTGGTGTCTCTGTGAGACAGTGAGCAGGAGGGACGGTTTGTCAAAAATGGGGCAAGTACTGATGGAGAACAAGACAGATCTAAGATGGGAGTTTAGCCCCAAAACCCTCTGAGAAATGTTCAATATCAGTTCAGGGAAATATATAAATATTTAGGGCCTCAAAATGTAAAAATCAACACAATAAATGCAATCAATGACTCATTCATAGTGATCAGAGACTGTCAAGCTCCATAGAATTAGTTCATGTGGCTTGTGGTCTACATTTCAAGACTTCTGAAGACATATGATAGTTTTGTGCGAGGAAAGACAGAATTTGTAATAACTTAACTGACTTCAGAAGACTTGAAAAGTAGAAGATAAAGGCTGGAATACACTACACGATTTTTGCTCTGATTTACAGTCTGGACATATTGACATTAGTTGCCGAAAGGCAGAGCCAGTCTGCAGATTTGAGTTGACAGATTTCATAGAAAATCTCATAGTGTATAATGGTCACAGACAAACATGTTCGATATCTTGAGCCGATTTTAGAATGCAAATTGTTTTAATTTTTCACTTGTTCGTTGTGCTTAGAACGACTTTAAAGTGTGATCCTCAGTCGTGTAGTGTACGATAGCCAGTTTTTCTCTGTAACCATTTACATAAGTGAATGATAGCATTTTTAAATCTGTTCAGATTTTAAAAGTCGTGTAGTGTATTACAGCCTTAGGTCCAATGGACTTTTTTTATGGTGTTTTCTTTGGGCTCATCATCAGCCCTTTGGTCACTTCGCTTTGGTTTCCGGTGAAGAAAGAAAGTTCTGTTGGAATGCCATGAGTACTGTTCATTTTAATTATGCCGCTCACAAGTGTCAACCGGCTTTACAGAATGTCATTCGGTCTTCAGAAATCCAATAAACCTCATTGTGTGTGCCAGCCAAACTCTTATCAGACTGTCTGAGCTTGACTCATATTTGCAACATGGATCAGTTCGATAGGAGAAGAGCAGTGTGCCATCTTTAATACTCTCAACAGTTCTGCATAGGAATGACTTTGCCTTTGCCTTGCTAAAATGGCTATGAAGTCAGTGTTACATCATTTTTACTATGAAAAGTCAACATTTTCTTTACCGAAATTAAATTAATAAGCAATAGAGATAAAACATGGCTCTCCAGGACAGCATTTTTTACCTTCAAAACCAAAGAAAGCTTTCTCCTTTTTGACACTGACAAACCAAGCCAATATAAATCTGTCTTATTGACAAACTGTGCCATGAAGACCTAGTTCCCTTCTACTACGACCGTTTCCTGTTGACCTCTATCTCAGCACAAGACTAATGAAATCCAGAATCAATCCCTCCTAGACGCAGATGAGTCCTAGATTTAATACAGTATGGAATTAACTATTAATATTCCATCTTAACCCAGAACCCAGCGCTTATTTTGTGATCAAGACTGCAAAATCTTTCACTTACGGTCTAGTTTATCTACTGTATGTTTTAAATGAAATGTGTTACAAGGTCTCATTCAATTCTGGTTTTCTCATTCAGTCTCATTCACTAAAAATGACAAATCACTCTTATTTTATACACAGTCTGTGCTCTTCAAACAGTTTTGGTGTATAAGAAGTAAAGTGTCTCTAAAACATATTGTGCTTATCTGAATTTCCCCACTTTATCAGAATAACTTGATCTAAAATGCTAATGAGAATAAAAAATACACCCTTTTCATATTTTTGATGCCAATATCCTCATAATTTCCCATTTTGAGAATGTAATTGGGAGTTAATGGGCTAAAATACTTTGGGCAAACACTTTCATTCAAAATGACTAACAGTACAGGTTTGGTTCTCCTCGAGTATCTTGAAGCACAGTGGTGATATGAATGAAACCTTTCTGTTGATGGTTATCCATATGCCACATTTAGCACTGTAAATCTGCCTAAATATCTTATGCACTCTCACATGCACTAAGTATGTTAAAGCTGCAGTCTGTAACTTTTTTGGGTTAAAAAATGATCCGAAATCAATATTTGAGCAAGTACATAACCAGCCGGTATTCAAAACTATCGCCTTACTTTAGCCCGATTCACATCGGTTAGCTTATAATAATGTTTTCTAATTTGAGTGGTACGGGTAGGTTTCCGCGGGAAATTCGAGCATGGCACTGCGTCATTACGTCACGTCTGTAAACATAAAGAAGTTGTCCCGGCTACTAGGCTGTCGCATGTGAGGATCCTACAGGTGGATGATCGTTTACAGACTTTTCTCACAGCAGCTAGAATAATCAAATGTATCATTTTGATGGTGGATTGTAATCCAGAAAGGATTATGTGTTTATGAAACACGTGAATGAAATTAAATTGTATTCCAGTTTTAAATGTGCTTCTGATTACAGATAGCCTGGGATTACACAAGATTTGTATTTTAAAGAAAACCAGTTCGAAGGGAGCATAGTTTGCTTTTTGGGTTAAAAGAATTTCTTAACATTTAATTCGAATGGTATGGCAATTAGATATTAGACTGTACAGAAATTGAAATCTACACGCTAATACACACTATACTCATTGTCACACAATGCTGATGTTGCTAACATTAATAATTTGAGAATAAAGTATAGCAATAATAATAATTTGCACGGTTAGATGTGATAACTGATCATTAGATTTAATTACCATTGGTAGCGCGAATTCTTTTTTCCTCAGTTGGGCAGAACAAACGTGGCAGACTTGTTACTTACTTGTTCAGATGGTAATATATTGTGAAAATTTTTATTTGGGTCATATATTCCAAGACGTAGGTTAGAATCTGTGAATCCTGAGTACAGTATCCACACCGGTGCGGTGACTGACTGTCACACATTCACCTCAAAACATTAGATTCATCCGCGCTGGAGCCGTGCCGGAACACCGGATCACAACCCCACGCACTGAAGATAATTCCGCACAGAGCTGCAATTAGAGGTTTTCAAACAGGGATGGCGACAAAGAGGCAAAAGTTACGGACTGCAGCTTTAAGGTAGAAAAAACTTCTTAAAGGGACAGTTCACCCAAAAATGAAAATTCTGTCATTATTTGCTCACCCTCATGTCGCTCCAAACCTGTATTACTTTCTTTCTTCTAAGCAATGCAAAAAGAGATATTTTGAAGAACACTGGGGTCCAAAAAAAAAAAATGGACCCCATTGAAAGTACCACAGAAGAAAGAATTTATACAGGTTTGGGTAGGTAAGTAAATGATGACAGAATTTTAAAATATTGGGTGAACTATCCTTTTAATGTAAAACTGCACAGTTTTTCATGGTACAAACTTTGGTTACCAGCCCTGAGGTGGTTGAACCAGGCTATGTCACCCTTATACAATCACTACATCATACACTATGCATTAACCCAAAGCTTGCATTTCCAAAGACATCTCTTGGGCTTACCTGTGGACATTCATTTCCTGAGGCGGTCTGGTGGCTTTGTCATAGGCCACTTTGGCAGAAATCCCCAGGATGATAATGAGGGTGATGACCCCACAGGTGATGTAGACGGTGGTGTTGGTCTGGTCCAGCGCTGGGTCATACGTGTCCCCTGTGGGTGCGGGTGAGGGCGGTTGGGTTTTGATCCAGACGGGCGTGTTGTAGTTGGTACAGACTCTCTGATCCACTCGTTTGGCTTTCAGGGGACAGCAGAAGCGCAGGAAGCAGCTCCCGCAGCAGTACCGGTGGTCGGTGTTGTTGCAGGAGAACTCTTTATCGAACTGACCACTCACGTCGTAGTAGCCGAGACAGGTGTCATGATCACCGACGATGGGCGCCTGGACTTGTGTGATCCGTTGGGGTGCTGCTGTCGGAGCAACGGTGCTGTTGACCTCCTTCACTTTGGGGGGTCTCTTTGGAGGGGGTTTGCTCCGCTTGGTCGTGGATGCGCTCAGGACGCACAGTGGGTCTAGATAGACCAAAAGAAGCAGGAGGTGTCGTATCCCCATGGCTTCAGGTGGTGATATGCGTTTCTCCTCTTTTTATGATTTCTTCAAACCGGCACTGACCCACTTGTCATGCATTCTTGTGGGTCCTCCATTCTCCATCTCCACGTAGCATCATTTCAACAGTCCTCCTCCCTAAGACTCTCATTCTTTAAGGCATAAGTGCTTACAGAGTTAAACCAACAATTACGCAATGCCCATTTCACGTTGAGTTGATGGAATTAAAAGGTTTTCAAACTTGAAATCTACTTGTTCAAAACTGACTACATTATGTTTATCTGAAAAACAAAATATGAGAGGGAAATCAATGAAACTCTTTTCAGTTAATGTCCGGAAAATCTACAGTCTACATGATTTCAGCACCATGGACAGCACACATCTCCTAGTTCAGTTTCTTCCAGCAAAATTCATTATACGTTCTTGACAGAAGCAAAAATTCATACTACGTTAACACAAAGACTGTCAACACTACTTACAAACAGCTATAAATACTGAATCTATTGGTGTGAATCTGTTGCATAACAGCATCAAATAGTGCATAAAATATAGAGATATTAAAATAAATCAAAATCTCTTTACAAGTCATCAGAGTTCGCACATTCACATTCAAGAATGAACAAATAAATTGAAATTGACATTAAATTAATAAAAACAATTAAACATATAACAATACTGACATTCAATAAAACAAATAAATTGCTATATAAAAGCGGAGATTTCCGTCAAGTAAACCTAAACGCGTTTCATGTGGTAACGTTCAAATTAACAGGTTTTAAAAATATTATTTAACATAAGTTAATCAAGGACTACGTTGGATGACACCAGCAAAAGTAATTTTTTTAAAAGCCACGTCGGTTACACATTTCCCCTTAAGGTAACGCCAGCACATTTTCACTTTTACAGTGCAATAAAGCAAATAAATACTCACATATTACATTACAATCCACTCATGTTACCTCTGACATCCGACATTCATTCATGAAGAAGCTAAAAAGTGGATTTAACAATACAAAAAATGGACAGAACTTACGAGTCCAGTGCGCTCGACTCCGGGATGTCCGTCAATGCGCCTCCGAAACGAAGAGAGCTGAAAGAGAGAAGCTCCACCGCTCCGCTGTGACCCGCCTCCATCTCTCTCTCTCTCTCTCTCTCTCTCTCTCTCTCTCTCTCTCTCTCTCTCTCTCTCGAACGTTGTTCTTCTACAAGTCAGGTAATTACAAACCCATCTCGGGTAAACGCACGCCTGCTCATAACTGCAGGCTTCCCTTAACAACCTACACGACCTCTCATACAACTGCATTAGAGTCATGACAGCCTTTAACACACGAGACATGTTCCTTGATCAACATTCCTGTCAGGAAAACAGAATTGTACATTGATTATCTTATGATTTACAGGTTTCAGTGCAATATAGTGTTTAAAAGCAGCAAATTATCATCTGCGGTGACTTCTCGACTTCTCTCTATTGTTAGTCTATAAAATCTTTTGGTTACTCTTACAAACATGACAAACTGTGTCAAATCTTTAAAAAAAAACCTCGAACATATACATTTGATCTCACAATAAACATCCACGAAGATAACCCATCCACATCCATCGATAAACGAAGATGGCCGTTGTGACCGTTAACTTTGAATTTTGAAAGCGCGCGAATTCCTGTGAAGGACTGGATGGCGCGTGCAAATATCGGAGCAGGGACTTGAAGGATAAAAAACCAACCAATGCAGGACTGTTCTACCCTGATTTCACATTATCAGCTGTATAAAGTCGAATTTACAATATGTATCTGATATTAGACTATAATTCTGCCTGCAATCAACATTCGGATAACACATTATCGTCCCTGTATGTGCAATTTGCAAAAGCATGATACAGAACAATCTATATAACTAGCCTATAATATCTATGTCGTGGCAGCTTATTTCGGTCAAGAACCACCCACTGACTGACATGTAGGCTGAAGTGGTCAATCACAGTTCAGTAGCTTATAGAGGCCATTTAAGGCGCAAGGTTATCTGAATTAGCCTATTGTATATGTAGTGCCACTGACAACCGTTTCTGAGTGAAACTGGATGTTCAATATGACAAAAATCTAAGACAGGAATTGATTGGATTGTGAAAAGTGAACATTCTATGCCAGAAATGAGCCAGATGGCCTAGTTTTCATTATTCAGAATATAATTTCTTTCTTTCTTTGTATTATCTGGTACAAAATGAAAGGGGCATTTTCTGGTAGTTTTCATGAGATTCATCCAACCAATTAACTACCCATGAAATCAAAATGATAGGTTTGTTGTGCAAGCCCCTGACCCTCAGCAATTTCCCAATCCCTGGATCAACAAGAACATACACAGGAACAGCACGCAGTGTGATGCATAATGAAATGTGACTCTCAACTCGTTCGATATGCTGTACAGAGCATTGAGTTCAGCTGAGATTTGATACTCTACGATGACAGAATAATTAAAGACGGGCAGATAGATATAAGACCTAGATTTAAGACTTCTTAAGAAGTCAGAAAGTTCAGGAAAAGATTATGAAACCCTGACTCATCGTTATTGTGATGAGTCTTGAAGTCGGATGTTTTGGACAGCAAAATAAAATAATAATATAAATATCAAAGAGAAAAACATTATGAAGAGAACATTAAAATGAAATTCAGACTGTTATTGCTATGCATTCTAGACATCTAAAGGAGTGAAATAGACAAGGAAAGATGCTAATGAGAAAGAACAAATAATAACAGTTTTGTTAGGAATAATAATAGTTCGTATGCTGTTAGGAACAGATTGTACAATGAAGGTTCTCTCTGTTTTTTGATCGTCATCAGACAAGTAACCATGAAACTCTGAAGTGTTTAGCAAGCTTAAATATATTATTTGCACATAAAATCTCATTCTATGCAAAAATTCTAATACATGTGATAGTCTTATTTTCTATAAAGGAACATGCAATTTTTACATGTCCATATAGCCAGCTGTAGAAAGTATATGTATTATTATTATTATTATTATTTTTACATCCCTAGCTTTGAAGAAAAAAACTTTAGTTTTCTTATTTATATTAATAATATTAAAAAAAACATAAATAAAAAACCTTAATTAAAAGAAAAGAGTTGCCGTTTTAGTGTAAATCGAAACTGCGCCAGTTTCAGGATCTCTCTCAAAAGTAAAGTGCACGTGTAATTTGCAGACACTGTTAAACCAAGAAGAGTTTGAGGAACCTGTCTCATTTTATGAGCTCTTTGGTCCGGAGGTTTGCAAACGAGCACTGTCTTTCTGTCAATCAGCATGTACAAGAGAGACAGACGCACAATGGGAGGACGGATTGTCCATTAGATTTTAACTGCTCCCACCTCAAAACTGCGACCTCAGCAAAAAAAAAAAAAAAAAAAGGATCCCTGACAGGTGATGTCAGTGCTGACATTGGCTAAGGAATTATGAGGCAGAAATTTCATCTCCCTGAAAAGACGTAATTAATCACAGAGGAATATTCAGCTGTGAAGATGGTGCGCCCACACAAGCTGTTCCTCCACGGGACCTCCTATAGCTACAGTATGCATACACCGCTGGACTGTAAACATTTCAGCATTGATGACTGCTTATCGCTTGATTGATAAACTGAGAACACTTGCTGACTAATTCAAAAGTTCAAACTTTGCTGGTGTCAGACTTCAGTCTTGTTGATTACATGACTACTAATTAAAGCACCGAGCCACAAGAGCTCAACCCTTCATTGAACAGTTTTTCAAGGAACCTTTTTTCCCATAAAAAGCATTTTAATAATTTGAAGAACTTTTTTCAAGCATAATGAACCTTTTATTAAATGGAAGGTTACCATGGAGGTTAAAGGTTCTTTGTGGAATCACAGAAGCCAAAAAGAACCTTTATTTTTAAGAGTGTAAAACACCCTACTGTGTTTTACGTGTATTTTAGCATGGCTGAAATATTCCATTAACCGATACAAATCTACAACCATGTCTAGAAACAAAAATATAGGAGATATGTTTTCCAAAAAAAGTTTTCCATTACATTATAATTTGGTGGAGAGTTTGAATAGCTTCGTGTAAGAGAGGTCAAAGATTACTTTTAGATTACTTTTGACATAATTTGTTAACAGATTTAAATGGGATTATTGTTATTAAAAAAAGTATGAAATCGGGGAACATGCAAATATGTAATTAAATTAAATAATTAAATATTATGAAACTTTTAATCTCAGGGGAACGTCAAGTAAATATTTTAAGTCAAAGTGGTTTGACTGACTAAAAGTCCAGGAATCCCTGCATCACATTTAAACTTAAAAAAAGAATTAGGGTGCATCAATAAATGATAAATAATTTAATGCCATTGTGTGAATAATTAGTAATCATAGAATCCATACTAAAGTAATGGTTACACTTTATTTAAAGGTTAATTAACAAACAATTAACTATGTCTTTTGCCTCAATAAACTCCTAATTTGCTGCTCATTAATAGTAAAATAATTGTCAAGTTTAGGTACTAAGTAGGATTAGGGATGTAGAATATGGTCATGCAGAATATGTGCTTTATAAGTACTAATAAACAGCCAATTTGTTAATAATAGGCATGCTAATAAGCAACTGGTTAATAGTAAGAATTGGTCCCTATACTAAAGTGTTACCAAAGTAACTGTAAACCAGTTTAAGCATTTTAAAATGTAAATTTTGGAATATGATTATGTAATCACTGCTGTTTGGAGCAGCTAATACAAAAATTGCAGGTTTATATCAAAACAAATAAAACAAACATAAATGAATGAATAATTATCATACGTTAAGGATACAAAGCTATAAAATGAATGTGGAGCTCAGATCAATTGATCTTGGGAGAATTTGATGAGAAATGTTCATGTTTGATGAGTTTGTTTTGAAATCTCTGACTTTTGATGGCAAACTTTGTTATCTGAGTACAGTCTGAGACATTATTAAACATCTTTTGAAGTTCCAGATGATCCCTGTGATCTCAAACATGTCTCATTTTCTCAGGAGAAACATCTGAGAAGCAGATCTATGTACTTTAATTGTATCGCCGTCTTGAAGAAATGATTGAAATATTAAAGAGATCTCATTTATTTTTTCTTTCCTGCATGCTAGTGTCATTGTGCATTTGAGGAAGACCGCAGATGTCCTCAGAGGAACCGGTGCAGTAGTCAGTGAAGTTTTGAGTCGCTGTGGATAAAAAGCATCAGTTGACATGACAAGCAACTAATTAAGCATCAAACTAAAACTCTATCAGAGCCTTTTCTGCAAGCTGAATGCAAATCGAGGCTTCGGTTTTCCCTCTATGGGCCCGAAACACTCTCCATTTGCATTAGTGTACTTGCGTACAGTAGGTTTTTGGCCCTGCAGTTTTATCAAAGATGCATACGCTTACTTGCATCTGTCGAGAGATCAAATGTGGACACATGTTGCTCGGTATCTTGTAACAGCAATGAGCCGGATCCACCGCAGAGTCCTTATGAGATAAGACGAGGGAAAATTACCATGGCCTTATCATCACGTTCCCGCTCATCAACGCTCAGAAACACAGCGTGCACGCGTGTGGTCTAAAGGAAGATCACAGTGCTGGATTCAAAGAAGTTTAATGCTGCTCTACAGAACTGGGATCTCTGACCCAGCATCCCCTGGGAAACGGATACAAGAGCGTTTAGACAGAAAATGAGCAGTGGAAACTGACACTAGAACAACTTCAAAAATGCCTCACATCTTTTACACCTCTTTTACAAGACTCAGATTGGATTACTATGCAGTAGGCTATATACTGTATATTACCTGCTACTTAAAAAATAGTATGGGAAATGCTATATAGTGCATTAAAAATGAATAAAGCTATTGATTTAAAGATGTTTATTATATTTATAGGAATAAAATATTATGAGTTTATTTTTAAACAATGCGTATACACAAATATTTAAAGAACATATAAGGAGAATTACTTTTATTATGTTGTTGTCAGTGCTTTTGGTGTGATTTGGTCATTTCAGTTCTCTGATTTGTGGAGAAACATGGGTAATGTAAAATTTTCACCAGGAAGTGTGCTGTTAAACAAGATTATTAAATAAAAAATAGTTAAAATAATGCTGACTGACAGCTTCAACATAAGCATATACCATCGATTAACAACCTTGTGGCTTTTAAAAGTTATTTTTAAGTTAAGTTAAGCTTTTTTAGAATGTTTAAGTTATCATTAAAGATTCCCTTTGGACAAAATGAATGGGATTTTCACTTTTAAGAACCCAACAGTTGCACTATATATCATATCAAATAAAATCATGTTTACTTCAGCAAATGGTCTCTAATTATTATCATAAATACTGTACAATTGTGTATTTGAAATCTAATATTGTGTAAAAGCTATTAAATTTTGCAAGTCCATGATGTCAATGCATAAAGATATAGATCGTACAAAATTATTTCAGGTTTATTTGTCAATGTAAACGCAAAGTCAGGTGCATTGCATTCTGGGATACAGTATTTAATGCAGCGTTCTGTGTTGCATATTGCACATTTTAATATTAAGGGCCAGATTATATTAAACAGGGCAAATTAGCGTTAAAATTACCACCTATTTTAAGACATGGTTTTTTTTTTGTGTGTTAAATAATGCCACAAATAACAGTGAATTGACAAGTGCAAATCTTCGTAAATTGTGTTGTGTTATTCATTTAAATACTCTCCTGCCATAAATTTACAGATCGAAAGGGAAACTCCTACAAATGCATATTCAATATGGTGAGTCACAAAAATAACTGTCCACACCTTTTCAGCACTAATTTCCCACTGTGTGTCTTCAGTATATCCTGAAGATATACTAGTTTTTAACCCCAAATGAGGGTTTGCGCTGGCACAACTTGATAGTAGCCTAAATCTGGCCCTAAGTATATTACCTGGGTATTTCATGCACGCAGAACATTTTTAAATGTGCACATTATACACACTGTTGGTGTGTTCTGAAAGATTCTGAAAGTATGTACAATTTGAACGCACATGAATGTCAAAAAGTCGTAATTACTAGTGGGAAAAACAGGATGTTCCTTACGTCACAAGTTTTCGAATTGGGGGCATGTCAGTAAGAAAACATAGTGGATGCAGAGTCTGTATTAATGGTACATTTCAAATGTACAAAATACCATAATATTGTGCAATTATGATAGAATGCATAACAATTCAATTTACAAAAGCTTTATAAATCGAATGAAAACATAAAAAGCAAAAGCATTCAATGTGCATTCTTAATTCATTAGTTCAAAAGTCTTGCTGAACTTATTGTACATTGCCATCTTGCTCCAAATGCACCTGACATCATAATTACGACTTCCTAACACAAACTTCCCAGGAGAACTTTTAAAGTATCCATCAATGCTACAAAAATAATATGACTAGTATGCCATTATAAGAACAGAACAGTGCTAAAGTTCAGATTTTAACATGTAAATGTAGATATTTTGAGGTACTTGCCAGTGCAAAACATGGCTAAAACAACGCCATGATGCAATGTCATGATATGTGCATTTGCTAGTTAGTTGCTTTCTGGTCCAAGTCTCTGTGATTTGGTCATAGACATTCAGGTCTCTAGATATGGCTCAGGTTCCTCGGTCAATGAAAGTGTGTGGGATTTGGTCACATGTATTCTCTCTCAACAAGCTGCATGCTGAAGTTTAATAGCAGGGATTAGAAGTCAGTTCAAACCTCTAAACTAAAGTATGAGCAATAGCAATAGCAAACACATCTAAAAACCAGAGCATGTGAAAGCATCTTCAGAAACCCCACAGCGGACGGCCTGCCAAACCGGAGGAGCGTTTCCGCAGCATTCACTACATGAATCAATTACCATTTCTGTCTAAATGTCACTGATCTGGACACTAGAGGAGACAGGCGAAGGGACAGAGAGACCAAAACAGAGATCAAGGGAGCAAATCAATTCTCATCCCACAAGGAAAGAAATTTGCAGTGTGCAAATGTTGAGCCGTCACCGTTTCTTGAAACATCAGTGCGTCAAAGTGCAACACCAAAACATGTCCCGGTCACATTTCACTGCAAAATCAAACGAAAGAAACAAGATATTAGATGTTGCATAAGATGCTGCATTTATACAAACAAAACAGAAGTCTGATATGCTTTCATTTATGGGCTGGTTTCCTGTAAAACGAGAGTACAGTGTTGATCAGATATCAGTCTAATCTCCATCTCTGTATCTTTATCCTGATGTTTTGTGGCCATTTGACCCTCGAGGAGGAGTTGCTCATGAATTGTTGTAGGTCAGCAATGACATTAAACCTTCCTAAAGCCATCCGTTCTCCACCTTCCCATCCCTCTCTCTCTTTTTAATAGCTCCTCTGCTGCTCATTTGGTATCTCACTCATCAAAGCAATTTATCAAAAGTGCAAGCGCAGTACTTCCTCTAATCAGCCCAATCAGGCATTAAGACCCCACCATTCTCTCTCTCACACTCACACACACACACACACCGTCTGTCCCTTCTTGACTTTCTATATTCCTGCATCTGTCTTTCTCACTTCTGCTAAATGACACAAGCTTTTAATCTCTCGTTTAAAATTGACTTGTGCTGTTGAGGTCCAAATTATAATCACAACATAAAAACAGCAGTGTTGTTAATTTAAACCAGAACGAAATCTATTAAAAATCATTTTCATTCATTAAAATAAAACTGACATATAAAATATAATTCTTAGTTTAAAAAAAAAAAAAAAAAAAATTAAATGCCTTGGCAAATAACTGAAATATCTGTGATGAATTACTAAAACTAATAAAACTAAAATTTAAATCATTAAATTAAAGTTAAACAGAAATATAAAAATACACAAAAAGTCAAAATGAATTAAAAAGTAAAACTAAACCTTTATAATATATAATAAAATATGAATAAATTAAAAATTAAAAACTGAACATATAAAATATTAATAAGTTCTATAATTGAATATAAATTATACTAAAATAACACTGAAAAACAGAACTAAATCAGATCTAAATCAAACACTAGTTTTACAGCAAAACCCGGAATCAACATGGTTTATTTATTTATTTATTTATTTTTTAACTCTACAAGAATGAAAAAAATGATTAAAACATCTCATGTACTCACTCAGACCAGCTTCCCAATCTTGGACCATTGCAAACTCGGGTAGCTAATAAAAGTCACTTGGTAACTTGACATAATTCGAGATTATCCATTCAGGAGCTGGAACAGTTCACCCAAAAAACAAAATTAATACAATTAACTCACCAGCCTGCTGTTTGCATCAAAATGTGCCACAGAGGGTTTGAAATCTGTGACAAAGGGCAAGATTTTCAGTTAAAAGTAACCTAAAATGCATTACTTAAAAAATATACAGAGTGTACTTTTTATTGTTATTTTGTCCTGTTTGACAAATGAGACACAATAATAGCATATACGTAGATTTAGAACAACATAACAGTCAGTCAATAATGTCAGATTTTTGTGTGAACTGTTTTTAAAGTTTAGCCAGCAATGTTTTCATAGCAATATCCACCTCATTTTTAACAGAGTAGTGGGAGCAGGCAGTGCTTACTTGAATGTGCAAAGTTTCCAGTGTCTAGTTGTTTTAGCTGAAGAAAAACATTCTGTTATGCGGCATTATATTGCAAACAGGGATTTTATTATCATACTATTTTAATTTCTTATTATTTTAAACACACTGGTTTGCATAACAAATGGTTTTACCATTTACTGCACTTATGCTTATTGACAGATTAACTAGTCCAATAGATGTCCCACATTTTTAGTCCTTAAACTTTGCATGGGCAATAGTTGCATAAACTGCTTAGACTAGTTTTAAATGTTAGTCACCTGCCTTGGCTAACTGCTAGTTGATCAGATTAGATTTTAAAGCACAGTCTTGACATGGTGGTTATGTTTCTGTAACTGACCCCTGGATGTTTTGTTTCCTAGGCTGAAGTACATGCCACTACTTTTGACTGCATTCACAGTTTTCACAATTTACTTTCCGCTTCCTTGCTAGCAACCTTGTAAAATCGCCTGTCCGTGACGCTATCTGCAACACTTTTCCTGTGGAGGTCAAAGGGGCCATTCACACAGAATACGTTTTTGCTATTAAAACCACAAGATGCACCATGAAGCGCGGTCGAATGGAAAAAACGCAACGTCTTGACATGCATTTTTTAAAAGTTGAACTTCTTTTGAACGGCTTATTTTTATAACACAGTGTGATGTGCGGAACGCTCCAAAAGACGTAAAAGGCATCGGTCAAACACATACGCCTAGCATGTTTATATTAGAAAAACAGTCCAGTGCAAAAAACTTTAGTTTAATTTAAATTTTAAAAAAACTTTAAACTTTAGTATAGTTTAAAGTTTTCGTGTATTATTAAATAATTGAAAACTAAATAATTGGATTCTCTTTCATTATGTATTCAGTACACAGGTGAGCTCTACAGAGCAGTGGTTCAGAGTTAGTTCTGCTCATTTTGAGGGAGATGTGTGGCGTGTTGTATCTTGTGACAGGCAGAACAACTACCTTTAATTAAAAACACCGCATGAACAAACAGACCACTGATTACCAATCACAGTTTAAATTACCGCACACCTAAAGCCAGAAACATACTTTAAGTCTATGAATGCAAATGTTTCCAGCTGTACAAGCTCTGCACTCCTAAGTGCTTTAATGGCACCATGAAGAACCTTTAATATCCATAAAACCTTCCATTCCAAAAGTTTTTTAAAGTGACAAAGATTCTTTAGATTATTAAGATGTTCTTTAAAGGAATAGTTCACTCAAAAATTACAATTTGCTGAAAATGTACTCACCCTCATGCCATCCAAGATGTAGATGGGTTTGTTTCTTCATCAAATTTGGAGAAATGTAGCATTAAATCACTTGTTCAACAATATATCCTCGATCTGCAGTGAATGGGTGCCGTCAGAATGAGAGTCCAAACAGCTGATAAAAACATCACAATCATCCACACAAGTAATTTACAAGTAAGCCATACCAAACCCAGTCCATCAGTTAACATGTGAAGTGAAAAGCTGTGTTTGTAAGAAACAAATGCATCATTAAGGTGTTTTAACTTCAAACTGTTGCTTTCGAATAAAATGTGAGTCCATAATCCGCAATTCCAGTGAAACGCTTTTCCAGTGGGAAAATAAATAAATAAATAAATAAAAAACATCCTCGGTTGTCTCTTACATCAAAATCCACCCACATATTTGCTTTGGACTGTTTTGGCTTGTAAACGGTGCTTGATCTGTGCAGATTTCTCTCCTGATTCAGACGAGACAACTCCTTCACTGCAAGAAGCGTTATTATGCATTATGGACTCACATTTTGGCCAAAAGCAAAAGTCAAAAGTTAAAAACGTCTAAATGATGGATTTGTTTCTTACAAACACACAGTTTTTCTCTTCATAAGACATTAACTGATGGACTGGAGTGGTGTGGATTCCCAGTGGATGATTGTGATGTTTTTATCAGCTGTTTGGACTCTCATTCTGACGGCACCCATTCACTGCAGAGGATCCATTGGTGAGCAAGTGACATAATGATAAATATCTCCAAATCTGTTCTGATGAAGAAATAAACTCTTGGATGGCCTGATTTACATTTAAGGTGAACTATTCCTTTAACCATCTATGGTCAGCAAATTAGTTGCAGTTAGATTGTCTGCATATTTACAACTAACTACCTGAACAATGATGCAACGGGAAATTTCAACCTTTACTACTGAGTTTTTTTTTTTAACACCAAAGTAATGCAAAAATGCATAGATTTATAATGAGACCGTGCATAGAGTATGTTTCTGGTTGTACTGTTTTTCTATCATCTCCCTCTTCAGAACACGCCAGTCATCGAGAGTAAAGCTGGAGCAGATGAATGGAAATAGAAGAGGTAGAAAAAGCTTTTTATTCGGCTCTGAGCTCAGAGTTCGGTTCTCCTAAGGCGTGAATTATGAAACACTGGAGAGGTGAAGACAGTACAGACACAGGAGAATTACCCACAATGCTCTGCTCTGCCCCAATTAACTAAGACAAATGGGCCGCATGTATTAGCCTGACACATCAAAATAGAGGGCACATCACTCCGTGACCCGGGATGCCGGATCAGCTCCACAGCTGGTGAAAGTCAAGCAGGAACGCAGATTATTAGTCTGCACTCTGGAAAGCCGTGTTGATGGTGGTAATGGAGAAACCAGAGGCCCTTCAAAGTTTCAGAGACGGTCTTCTTCATCAGCCTCGGATGAATTCCGCTGCGGCCTGATGGGTAGAAGAGGAGAAGTAGAATCGAATATAAAAAGAGAGAGAGAGAGGAAGAGGGAATGCTGGGAAAATGTCTAATGACTCTGAGGTCTTTGGAAGGTTATTAAGAGTGAAATATAAATTTATTAGTTTTCTGCCCATGAAAGCTGAGTCAGAATGAAACCAGAGAGATGAGGATAATGAAAAGAATAACTGACAAAATCTCAGTTTCTCTCCGTCAGAAGTCACGTCTAAAGGGAAGCACAACAGACACACAGGCGGATGAAGCGCACAACTATAGGTTGGGTGCAACCACAAAAACTTATAATATGGCACTTTTAAAATGGAGTGACTAAGTCACTATAATAATGCTATATTCACGCCATGATGAAATTACTGTAATTATTAGTTTTCAGCTTGGAAAAAAATTAATTAATTAAATTCATCAGAATTTTTAATTTTTTTTTTTTTTCTGTTTTCATCATAGTTTTATTTATTTATTTTACTTCTATTTTTAGTTCTTTAAGGTCCATTTTTTAAATAGTTAAAATTTTATTTCAGTTTTAGTTTTATTCCATCATATTAAATTAATGAATCCCTAAATGTTATTTATTAACATTATTATTATATTTCTGATTAATATATTTATATTTTCCACTGTCATTTTAATTTTGGTTAAAATTTTAGAATTTTTTTTTTTTTTTTTCAAATTTTTATGTCAGTTTTAGTTTTAGTTATTTTAGAACATCAATTTAAAATAAATGAAAAGGAGAAATGTTGGCAGCTAGATAAGTTTTTCCTTTTTTATTTCAGTTGACTTTTTTTATAAATATATTTTATAATGGTTTTAGTTTTAGTTAACAATCCTGCCCTGCAGTAAGTATTATGATAACTTTAAAACTCTGCAAAACTCATCCTCCAGACATGAATGATACCCCAAATAATGGGATTTGTTGAAGTGTGCCAATACTTTTCTAAGCAACCAAGCTTAGCTTAAGATAAAATGGGGCAAAAAAATACCATAGACTTACAGCATGAGTCATATCTAGGGAGCAGAATATCAGTTTTTATTGTTTTATTTTAAACTCACTTGAGTATATACTAGGTCAAGCCTTATTTTGGTCCTCAAAAGTGTCCATGTACATTCACAGAAAAAAAAAAAAGGTACAAAAGCCGTCACTGGGGCAGTATCCCTTAAAAAAGTACACCTTTGTACCTTATTTACCCCTAAAGGATGCATATTTGTATCTTGAAGACACATATTAGCACCTATAACATGTACAATAGAACATAAATGGACATATTAGTACCTTTTAAGAGGGAAAACCCACAGTGATAGCTTTTGTCCCTTTTTTCTGAAAGTGTACCTGAATCTATAAGACTAGAGAAAACGAATGAATAAATAAGGCACATCTGACAGTGATATTGTGTTTGTTTCAGAATCAAACACTTTTGTTCTCCTCTCTTTTCTTTCATCTGTCCCTCTCTTACTCTCATCATTCAGGCGGTCTGAATTGGGTCACATCTGCATGAGACTAAAGCTCTGTTCTCAACCCTAGTGAGCGACCTACGCAGACAGCACTTATCTGACAAGAACAGCTTAAACCAGCTTAAGGTCTCCCAGCCTGACCACCTGACATGTGCCCAAAACCCCTTTAAAACCAGAAAACCAGATCAGCCTTACCAGAGACCAGCTAAAATGTAAGGCTTGTTCAAGCTGTACTTTTCCAATTTTTCCAATTTTTTTTTTTTTTTTACATTTTATTGGCCAAATGCACGCTATACTTAATTAAATTTCTCTCACTGGGATACATAAGGGATATATTACCTTACTGGATATGCAATCCCAGAATGCATTTCAAAATAAATTAGGGCAGATTGATGCAGTCAGTGTGGAAGAACTTGACTGGGCCAAGTTCTAATCCCAGCTGAACACCCCTGGTGTGACTTTAGATTGCAGACCTTGAGCCAAAAAATCATCACTCAAGCACATATATATATATATATATATATATATAATTCTAAATTAATCAGACACATATTTAACTGATTCATTTTCTATATTTAATTGATTATATACATTTGAAAATATATATTTAATCTCAAATACTAATAAATATATTACATTATATAAATATACATATTAAATATAAACATTATATGTAATCATACACATATATATATATATATATATATATATATATATATATATATATATATATATACACACACACACACACACACACATTTTTTGTTTAATATAAAATAAAATAAATATATTTATTATATTTATTATTTATATTTATTAATATTTGATTATTCAATAAAAAGTAATTTATACACATTTTTAGTTAAATAAATAAATAAATAAATAAAATAACAGACTGAATTTCACTACAAGGAGATCTATTAGTATGAAATACTGCCTGTATGCTACTTATGAATGAATAAGATGCTGCCTAATGCTATGTAAAGCATATCTAATCAGTCACTTTTGAAGTTACATTTGCATCATGATGCTGACTTAGAAGGTTGAATACTATGTTTTGGAAAAGAGCCTTTTGTAACATCCTCTCTAGTGTTTTTTCTGAATGGGAACCACTTATCATCAACATCATCTCATCCATCAACACCCAACATTTTTCTTTCAGGTCTTATTTTTTGGACATATACTCTTTCTTTAGCTTTATTCTCTCTCTTTGTTCTCCCTCCTTTCATGTATGTATAAAGACCACAGTTATGCGCTTCTGTTTCACCCAAAGCTCAGAGGAACTACAGAAGAACAACTCTAACCACCCGCGGTGGCCGTAAAAGCCCAGCCTTTCTTCCATTCCAGAAAACCAAGTGGGACAAAAGCGAGGGAGGATGAAGAGGCACAGGGTCACGTCCCCCGACTGGACCCTCCATTCATCACGAGTGTCAGGATTGGCCGGCGCGGACGTGGAAAGCTGCCCGTCAATCTGGAGAGAGAGTGTCTGAAAGGACAGATTTCTATCTCCTTTCATGCGTTACGCTGAGGGACCGAGCCGGAGAGAGCGAGAGAACGAGAGACTAGTCCTAAAAATTTACTGAGGTTATCCTCGGGAGATGCATCTACAGACACAGACGAGATGCAGTCGATACAGCCATTTAAAAAGAGAGTGTCAGTATCCCTGAAGGAGGAGGACAGCACATACAAACACTGACAAATGATGCCAACCGCTTTGTTTATACACACAAAGCCAACATGGTCAGGATACGCTCTCGCTAATTAAACCTAATTGGGTTTTAATTGGGAAATGCGGAATTGCTTGCTTCACATTTTAAATTCTCTTTGGATTTAAAAGCCCATAAGGCCTTCATAGCAACAATACGATTTACTGAATCACACAGACTCACATACATTCATTTTCAAGTGCACCACTAAAATATAAAACAGTGGCCATTTTAACCTTCGTTCAGTGGATTTCCTGAAGTCTCAGATATTTTTGGGATGTTGTGTCATGTTTGAAGGATGCAGAAGATGGAAGGCCCTGGAACATGTTCAGATATAGTCATAAATAAATGTTCTTGATTTGTTTTTTGTTAATAGTGTAAATTTAAAAATCCAACCAAATGATGTAAAAAGAAGTATTGCTTATCTAGCAAACAAGTTTTTATCTAGTATTTTTCTAGTATTATATATAAACAATCTAGTTTGTTTGCTTCTTGTACACTATAATAAAATAATCAAATTATATAATAAAAAAATTATAGTTAAGTAGAAATAATAAAATTGCACAAGTGCATAACAAAATTATTAAAACTTCCTTAAATTAAAATCGAAACTAAAAATTTAAAACTAATTTAAAAATATGAAAAAAAAAATTAAAGCTTAAAGGGATAGTTCATCCAAAAGTGAAAATTCTGTCATCATTTCTGATCCTCAAGTTTTTCCAAACCTGTATGAGTTTATTTGTTCTGTTAAACATAAAGGAAGGTATTTTGAAGTATGTTGGCAACCAAATAGTTGCTGATAGCCATTGACGGAAAAAAAAAAAAAAAAAAAGTACTATGGTAGTCAAAGGGACCAGCAACTGTTTGGTTACCAATATTCTTAGTTCCTAAATCCTAACTGACACAGAAAGTCTGGGCTCAAAGAATATCAGAGAAAGACATGGAAAATTTGAGAAAAATGAGAGCTTTCTTGGTATTTTGTGAAATAAATAGATTTACTGATGCCAAGGCCAGCAAAGTATTCAAGACTCACCCATGACGTCTTTTTGCTACACCTCCACCAGCGCAATGAAAAAACAAGCTGTTATTCAAATAAAAAGAGAAGTTATTAGTCAGTAGTTTTATGTCAGTGTTAGTTCAAAACTAACTATCTATCTATCTATCTATCTGTCTATCTATCTATCTGTCTGTCTATCATCCATCAATCCATCTTCCTTCCTTCCTTCCATCCATCCATCCTTCCTTCCTTCCATCCATCCATCCATCCTTCCTTCCATCCATCTTCCTTCCTTCCATCCATCCATCCATCCTTCCTTCCATCCATCCATCTTCCTTCCATCTTCCTTCCTTCCATCCATCCATCTTCCTTCCTTCCTTCCATCCATCCATCCTTCCTTCCATCCATCTTCCTTCCTTCCTTCTTTCCATCCATCCATCCATCCATCCTTCCTTCCTTCCATCCATCCATCTTCCTTCCTTCTTTCCTTCCATCCATCCATCCATCCATCCATCCTTCCTTCCTTCCATCCATCTTCCTTCCTTCCTTCCATCCATCCATCCTTCCTTCCGTCCATCTTCCTTCCTTCCTTCTTTCCATCCATCCATCCATCCATCCTTCCTTCCTTCCATCCATCCATCTTCCTTCCTTCTTTCCTTCCATCCATCCATCCATCCATCCATCCTTCCTTCCTTCCATCCACCCTTCCTTCCTTCCATCCATCCATCCATCCATCCATCCATGTTCCTTCCTTCCTTCCATCTATCCATGTTCCTTCCTTCTTTCCTTCCTTCCATCCATCCATCCATCCTTCCTTCCTTCCATCCTTCCTTCCATCCATCCTCCTTCCTTCTTTCCTTCCTTCCATCCATCCATCCTTCCTTCCTTCCATCCATCCATCCATATTTTAAAACTTCCCAAATTCCAATCGAAATACTTTCAATCAAATTAACATTCAAAATCTGTCTTAGCATACTTTTATTTTCTTTTAATTTTATTTTAAAACTGACACTTATTGCAGTTAAATGAATTTCAGTCCATTATTTCTGGTTCAATTTGTAATTTAAAAGACATTATTAATTCAATGCTGAATTGTGCGCAATCCTGTCACCCAGATACATTCTGCTTGACATATATCAATCATTGTCTCTCCACCAGCAGAAAAAGAGACAGTAGCCCAGAAGATTGGGAAATGTCACACACACAGAGATGTGGAAAAGAACTGCGGTGAGATCAGGACTTTCATCTGTCTCTTTGTGCAAAAGCTTTGGCAGCTTGCATCAGACATCCTGACACAGCTGCTCCAGATCATGACAGCCCAATCACATCCCTGACCCAGGTTCACTTCATCTCTTCTGTCTCACTCTCGATCTGCACTCTCACCCCTTCGGAATCACTTTCATTTCAGAAAACCCAAGGAGACGCTCAGTGTGAATGAGGTGCGTAATATGAGGTTAAGTCAGTAATGATGGAACGGCATTCATCTCAACAGTCCTTGAGCGTTTGTTATGTTTTCCGTCGCGTTCGGGTTCAGGACCCGGAAGGGTTTTGTCTAAAACAAGAGAGGAATATTCAATGGAAATGAAGTGAAATGTGTTTGTAAATGAACACCGCTCGAGGTCAAACATTTGATTTCTTTCTTTTCACATAGGCACACCAGCAAAATGTGTGTGTGGGAAAGAAAGAAAGAGATTTTCTGTCAGATCTCAGACCACTTACAGGTAAACTAGACAGTTGAAGTAGCAGTTTTAACCAAGATAAACAGCTTTAAGAGGCTTTCTCAGTGTCGACAGACCAGTATCCGATGTGGAAGTTCAGTCTCAGTAAGCTGTTATGGGTCATCAGATGAATCTTGCACACAGAAATGGCAAGAGTTTCCTCAAAACGCCACGCTGAAACCTGATTTATCGGCTTTACGCAGTGTTAGGTAAGTTTACACATTCTGAGAATTTCTGAGGAGAACTAGTCACTGCATTTGATAAAGTTTGCAAGGCAGGGTCTTCGAAAAACATTTCAGTTCAGTTTAAGACACGCTGAGACTTTGTAGCATCTAAACTAAACATTCATAAGCCAAGTTTGGGCACAATTCAGCATTTAATTACTGGTTCCCTTTTCATTTCTTGAGTGTACATTTGAATTGAAATGGCCACAGCACACAGGAAATTCAACTGGAATGACAGGATGAGTAACTTACTGCTAATTCCATGTTCTTCCAGTGTCCTTCTGGTCCACAAAATTTAATTTATTTTTAAATTAAGCATCAAAATGTTTTTGTATTTTTGGTAAGGGTTTTTTTTTTAAATTTTAATATGTATATATATATATATATATATATATATATATATATATATATATATATATATATATATATATATATATATATATATATTTAGCTTTAATGTTTTATTTCATTTTTAGTTCTAGTAATTTTATTACTTGAACTTAAACCTAGATCCCTTACTATACATGGTGAAAAACTATAATAAAATCAATGGGTCATTTCATGTAATTTTACAGTCAAATTTAAAAAACACATTTTTGGAATTGAAAAAGAACAACAACAAAACATAAAACTGAAAAGTAATTGTTTTTAAAGTAAATTTAGCTTAAATCTGTTAAACCTTAAATATTACCAATATTTTGCCACCTACAATATTTTTTATGGTAAAATCCTGGTAACCACATGTGCCAATTCACTGCAAATGTCACAGTTTTGTGCTTCATAGCATTGCTATTTACCAGCACTATTCATACACACCCTAAAATGAAACGTCCGCTATCATGCATCATCTACTAGGCCAGACATTCACAGCACCTTTCTCAGATCCTCCATTGTTTCTCCTCCAGTTGAGAACTCACAGGTTTGTTTGAACGAAACACCCTTAGTGCAGCACTAGTACCTTTCTCCGTCTGGCTATTACATCCAATTTACAGGAACAGGCCTCATGCACGGTCTAGCTGACCTGATTTCATCCCCTCCTGTCTTTTACACTTAGCGCCTAATTGCTCCACTCATGAGCTCCCGACTCAAGCCAACCTGCAGCTAGCATAGCTGTCCGGCCAATAACACCGCCACCTGCCTCTCATTAATACCGAGTCCACGGAGAGGCGAACGACCACGCTAAAACTTCCAATCTCCACATCTTTCAGTGGTCCGTAGGCAAGGGAAAAACAACTTAATGAGTCTTAACCAAGCACCCAGCAGGACCATTTATAACCGTTATACTAGACGCCGCTTTCTGCTGTAAGCGATCGCGTTCTCGCTAATTTACTGCCGAGAGGAAAGATCATTCATCTACCTTTATGTCTCTGCAAATATGAATCAGCCCACCTTTTATACTCCCATCTGAGGGTTGGTCTCTTGTGTGGGCTAATGTACGCACCGCGACATAAGCTTTGCATTAGTTCTGTGAATGAATCAGCACTAGCTTTTGTTTTCTTTGAAAAGTGGTATGGTGGCGTTTAAAAAAAAAAAAAAAAACGGCTTGTGTGCGTAACGGGAGTGTTTAATGTTAAATTACAAGAAAAAGGAAGAATAATATCCAATAAGACTTTGTGAAACAAACACTTTGCAACTTTCTTGCTGCACAGAGAACGAGAAGACAAAGAATTGTAAGGTTGTAACATCTGATTAGTTTCATTAAGTAGGATGGATTGAATAAATGAACCAGTTAAAAACATCCTGAATCATTGAGACAACACTCAAAAATGTGGACTTACCCTGATGGAAAAACCCAGATGGTTTGTTCCAGGTCCAATAGGTCTCAAAAACATTGTCTTCAGGTTTGTTCTCAAGAAATTCCTTGGAAGAAGTCAAATATTTCAGTATTTCCATATTTCATTTAATACCATGAAATTATTGTGGATCATCTGATCTTGTGAGGATTTGATGAGAAATGTTTGAGTTCATGTGGAGATCTCTGACAAACAGTGGGATGTCTGATTGTTTTGATTAAATCAGATGGTTGGTTTAAATGAATCAATTAAATAAAAACTGAATCATTGATTTCACTCAAAAATCACAGAACAGAACTTTCCCTGATTAAAAAAAAAAAAAAGAAGAAGGTCAGTCTATTTTTTGAAACATGCTGGTTTGTTACTGGTCCAACGTGGTCTTACAGGCTGGTCTACCAGGTAGAAATCAACTTTGCCTCAGATTTTTCCTCCAGAAATCCTTGTAAGTAAAAACAAACACAAATTAAAGCTGCAAGCAGCGATGAAAGGGCCCTCGCACCCGGGATCACCGCCATCCAGTTGCTTTAGGAAAACAGCGAACTTTGAGCAATATGCATTTAAAGTGATAAATACAGGAGGAATATGTCAAAGTCATTTATATGTGCCAAACTTCCTGCTGCCAACTGGTGGCACTATGACTATAACTGGATATTGGCATGTAGATATCTTCAGGCCAGCACTTTTATCAAACATATGAAGTTTGGTGCAGATTGAACATAATATGTTTGAGTTAGTATAAAGCATGACATATCCTATTGCCAACAGGTGGCACTATGATTGTAACTTAATATTGGCCTTTAGGTGTCTTCAGGCCATGACTCTTACCAATCATGTGAAGTTTGGTGCAGATTTGACATTGCATGTTTAAGTTAGTGTAAATCAAACTATTTCCTTTTGCCAGCAGGTGGCGCTATGATTATAATGGAATATTAGACTTTAGATGTATTCAGGCCAGGACTCTTATCGAACATGTGAAGTTTGGGCCAGATTGCACATTTTATGGCTGAGTTACAACAACTTCTATTCCCATGGCGAGACATCGAAATTTGTCAGGCCGCCACGGACACGCTCTTCAATGAAAACTCAAGATCTTCACAATTTAACATCGCAAAGGCCTTTAGATTACACTGACCAACTTTGGTGTTGATATGAATAAATCTCAAGGAGGAGTTCGTAGAAAGTTTATAGGTGGCGCTAGAGACATTTTGCCACACTCAATTCTGAAACGCATATCAGACGTAAATTTTCACCACTTCTGGTGCGTTTGGAAAGTTTCATGAGTTTGAGCACGTTTAGACCCTCAAAACCGTGATTCACTTTGGAGAATAACAATAATAATAATAATAATAGAGCAGATCCAAGAGGGTCCTCGCACCGTGGTGCTCGGGCTCTAACAAGTCAATAGCTGTCATGCAGTAAAAATACAGAGCCAGAGTCATTTTAGCATCACTGAGATACTATAATATATATACAGTGGGTACGGAAAGTATTCAGACCCCCTTAAATTTTTCACTGTTATATTGCAGCCATTTGCTAAAATCATTTAAGTTCATTTTTTTTTCCTCATTAATGTACACACAGCACCCCATATTGACAGAAAAACACAGAATTGTTGACATTTTTGCAGATTTATTAAAAAAGAAAAACTGAAATATCACATGGTCCTAAGTATTCAGACCCTTTGCTCAGTATTTAGTAGAAGCACCCTTTTGATCTAATACAGCCATTAGTCTTTTTGGGAAAGATGCAACAAGTTTTTCACACCTGGATTTGGGGATCCTCTGCCATTCCTCCTTGCAGATCCTCTCCAGTTCTGTCAGGTTGGATGCTAAACGTTGGTGGACAGCCATTTTTAGGTCTCTCCAGAGATGCTCAATTGGGTTTAAGTCAGGGCTCTGGCTGGGCCATTCAAGAACAGTCACGGAGTTGTTGTGAAGCCACTCCTTCGTTATTTTAGCTGTGTGCTTAGGGTCATTGTCTTGTTGGAAGGTAAACCTTCGGCCCAGTCTGAGGTCCTGAGCACTCTGGAGGAGGTTTTCGTCCAGGATATCCCTGTACTTGGCCGCATTCATCTTTCCCTCGATTGCAACCAGTCGTCCTGTCCCTGCAGCTGAAAAAACACCTCCACAGCATGATGCTGCCACCACCATGCTTCACTGTTGGGACTGTATTGGACAGGTGATGAGCAGTGCCTGGTTTTCTCCACACATGCCGCTTAGAATTAAGGCCAAAAAAAAATTCTATCTTGGTCTCATCAGACCAGAGAATCTTATTTCTCACCATCTTGGAGTCCTTCAGGTGTTTTTTAGCAAACTCCATGCGGGCTTTCATGTGTCTTGCACTGAGGAGAGGCTTCCGTCGGGCCACTCTGCCATAAAGCCCCGACTGGTGGAGGGCTGCAGTGATGGTTGACTTTCTACAACTTTCTCCCATCTCCCGACTGCATCTCTGGATCTCAGCCACAGTGATCTTTGGGTTCTTCTTTACCTCTCTCACCAAGGCTCTTCTCCCCCAATAGCTCAGTTTGGCCAGACGTCCAGCTCTAGGAAGGGTTCTGGTCGTCCCAAACGTCTTCCATTTAAGGATTATGGAGGCCACTGTGCTCTTAGGAACCTTAAGTCCAGCAGAAATTTTTTTGTAACCTTGGCCAGATCTGTGCCTTGCCACAATTCTGTCTCTGAGCTCTTCAGGCAGTTCCTTTGACCTCATGATTCTCATTTGCTCTGCCACGCACTGTGAGCTGTAAGGTCTTATATAGACAGTTGTGTGGCTTTCCTAATCAAGTCCAATCAGTATTATCAAACACAGCTGGACTCAAATGAAGGTGTAGAACCATCTCAAGGATGATCAGAAGAAATGGACAGCACCTGAGTTAAATATATGAGTGTCACAGCAAAGGGTCTGAATACTTAGGACCATGTGATATTTCAGTTTTTCTTTTTTAATAAATCTGCAAAAATGTCAACAATTCTGTGTTTTTCTGTCAATATGGGGTGCTGTGTGTACATTAATGAGGAAAAAAAATGAACTTAAATGATTTTAGCAAATGGCTGCAATATAACAAAGAGTGAAAAATTTAAGGGGGTCTGAATACTTTCCGTACCCACTGTATATATATATATATATATATATATACTTTTTTTTATTTTTAGTTCATCAAAACCCTGTACAGAGCTATAAAAATTTTATATTTTATAATTATTATTGGGTGTAGCAGATGAGCTATTTGTTTTTGAGAAAATGTGATAATAAATTTTTGAGATCATATTAACATCATATCAAATGTTGTGACATCTGATTCACTGATTTGGGAGTTACCATTCAAAAATGTTCACATTGTGAAATTAATAGTTTAAAACTGACATTTATTTCTTTGTTTTTGTATATTTTGATTCACAAATGCATTGCGGATCAGTACAAACAAATAACAAACATTTTCAAAAGCATCACTTTAATATAAACACATGAAATACTATTAGTACTACTTGTGGTGTTGTCATTATATTCTCATCTCACAAATCATTCTCACCCATAAACTGCCTCTCTCCATTCATGACTAACCAACCAAGACACAGAGAGAGAGAAAGAGACAAAGCAGCAGATTTATAGACTGACAAAAGCTGTTCATTTTGTTTCCTTATTTCTTCAATTCCCTCTTTCCATCTTTCTTCACCTTCACTTCACCGTTCAACTTCCCCAAGCATCTCTTCAGCATCATTATCTGCTTTTGGCATCTCTTTTCTCTCACCTCACTCTCTCTCTCTCTCTCCATCTCTCTATCTCTCTAAGAGAGAAGTCACAGTTGTGATGTATGCCGTCTGGATCGATACAGAATCGATGCTGTCAACTCTTTTGTGTGCGAACAGTGACTGCTGGTTGTCCACAGCTGTGACACACAGTCTTATCAGTATCGTCACCATCACTCCATTCAGACACCATTCGCGCTCTTATGAATATAAGAGCGCATCTCAAATGTCACAAAGCCTGATATGTGCAGAGCCATCAGAAATTCAGAGTAAGATGTTCTTAATGGAGAACGTTAGAACTTATCCTGATGGAAAAACCAGGTCAGTCTGGTTTTGCCACATGGGAGATAGTTTAATGCTGATCCATTGTAGTCTAGCAGCCATTACCAGCTTAACAAAGGCAGTACGCCATGTAGAAACTAACTAAGTCTCAGGTGTTTCTCCATAAACTGTTTAAAAGAAACAACGAAACAAATTACTTTAAAGACCCTAGCAACTGCATAGCAATGTTATGGCAAAAACATAGAACACTCAAACCAAAGCATAGCAACAGCACAACAACCATTCAAAAAAAATAAATAAATAAATAAAATGTAATGAGGCGAGAGTAACATTTGTTCTACTTATATAATTGACCCTTTGCAAAAACCCAGCCCTACGTAGTTATTGTTGGTATGTCTGAAACTCACACTAAACACAATCTTCTCATGCAGTGAAAAATACATTGTGGAGCAAAGAGTAAACTGACAACACGCTGACAGACAAGACAGAGCAGATTACGTCTGGAATGAGACAATTGTCTCAGCTCTCAAATTTGGTCATTTTTTTAAGAAAGTCAAACAATAAATACCATTTAATGTGTTTTGACAGATAGCTGTATTGCCTCAGTTCAAGCGGCATGTGAACCGATCATCGTATCACATTTACTTAAAGCACGAAATAAACATGAATGAACATCAGAAGGTATTTTATTTCAACTGTGGAAACAAATCAATACACACCATTATTCAAGTTCAAGTCCACCGAAGTTCATCTACTCTCCTGCCTGATTTGTTTGTCGGGCAAGATGGCAGATTCAGCATTATGACTGGTCAAATCGCCTGTCAATCAAACTCTTTGCGAAGGGTCAGTTCATTCTATACTAAAATTCTTCTCCCATTTAAAAGTTTGGGGTCTGTAACATTTTTTAAATTTTAGAATAAAAAAATATTTATTTGATCAAAAATACAGTAAACACTATAATATTGTGCAATATTATTCCTATTTAAAGGAAGTGTTTCTATTTGAATATATTTTTATGATGTTGCCTGGTGTACAGTAAAACACAGTTTTGGGCCCATCTGCATTCATCAAATAACCAATCAGAACACCTTAGCAGCTGCATAGCAATGCATTGGCAAAAACCTAGCAATGGCATGGCAACATGCTAAAAGTCACTTAAAATACCTTAGTAACTGCATAGCAACACATTGGAAAAATCCCACCCTAGCAACAGCACAGCAACAAGCTAAAATAGTTTTGAATACTCTATAAACTACAGAGCAACATATTAAAATGTCTAAGAACTGTATGGCAACACACTAGCAACAGCACTGCAGCCATTCAAAATACTCTATACTAACATGCTAAAAAAAATGACTCAGAAAACCTTAGCGACTGCATAGCAATGTTCTGGTAGCATCCCACAACAACCTAGCAACAGGAAATGAATGTGGAGTTCAACAACATCAAACTAAATGCTTTCATAACAGGAGAGTGAAACATCCAGAAGGCTGAGAGATGGAGGGCCATACAGTAAATCCAAGCTGGAGCGGGTTTGAAGTAGAGAGAGGTAATAAGTGGATCAGGGTATTCCTGTCCAGGACGGCAACGCTTTAGCAGCAGGGCTAATTTTGGGGAGCTGAAGTTCCTCTTGCGTCTGTTGGACAGACCTGATTAATGCTGCTTTTCATCATTAAAGCCAGCGACAGATCCAGGACAGACACACTCAGCTCTCTTTTCCTTTCTACTCCACTTACTCCTCTTCTTCTCTGCCGTCTTTAATTAGCAGTGTCTGCTAAAGCCTGCATGACTATTACAGTTAGAAAAACCACTAACTTTAAGTTTTCAACTTGGAAAAAATCCACAGATGCACACTGAAAGTGAAACCTGTGTCATGTAAGCTACATACACACTACATACAAATTTACAGGAGTGACAAATGCATTCTATAACTGAACTGACTCTCAAACAATGTATGTAGAAACAACTGCATTTGCAGAAATTCTATGCAGTGTGTATGGAACCGAAATGAACAACTATTTGTTAATGTATGGAAGGCTGATGGGGCCAAAAGTTTTCAAAAATAACATGAAATTTGACTGTACCAACATGCACTGTTAGTCTGTGTTAACGCTGAAACTTTGAACATAAATTCTGGCTGTGTTAAGGTGTCAGTTTTCACCATTTATCTTTAGTATGTGTAAAGACAACAAATTTGAACAGGTCTCTCAACGTGTGCACATTCTAGCTGTTTGAATGTGTAATACTTTTTAAAGCAGATTTACCTCTAGATTTATCCACATAGTAATCATTTCTTTTAGTTTATTGGGGCATTGCTTTACTGGTATCTACTGTGCTAAAGTAAATTTATTAATGTAACTTTTACCTGAGAAAGTTGAACAACTATAAAGGACACAACAAACTATGACATAAGACTGATATCACACACAACGCACCAATAAATTATGATGTTTGTATACCTGCATACCAGTGTACCATTACGACATGCTTCAAGAATAAACATGACGTCTAAACCAATGTACCACCATGTCCCATATGCACATATAGCCTCAAATACAACAATTTCATTATCTGCTGTGTGTTGTCGTGTTAAAGCAGACAAATGTTGCATGTTGACATGGTCAAATTCCACGTGTTCCGTTTAAAGACTTTTGGCCCTCCATAAAACTAAACAACTAAACAACTAGTCATTAATGACAAACAACAAGCCCAAAGATGCTTAATAAGCATCACTTATAGTAAGTGGACATGGCAACCATTCAAGAGTGTGCTCTGCAAAGCAGCCTTCCATGATGGCTCTGTCAACGTCAGTTTAGTTAAAAATCACAGAATATAATAAAACTTTTCATTTGCTGACTTCAATGGCTGCAATATGCTGTGTTTTCTGCCAACTGGCAACCAGGGGTGTTGAAACACTATTGGGTAAGCTGGCAGTGGGTGGAATCAGACAGGCCAAAACAAAACAGATATTCTGACACGGAACACACATTTTCAAAGCAGAATAACTGGCTGTAGCATTGTTTTTTTGTTTTTTCAGAGAAAAAAGTATGTGAACTAAATATATGCAAATGTACTATGGTATTTTTATGCTTTAGTACAGTCAAATGACATACAGCACCTTTAAATGTGGTTGTCACTCCTTTATAGTGTGTACATGGTAATAGATTGTCAAGTGGCTTAGGCTTGTCATTAAGCACCCTAGCAACCGCATAGCAACATCAGGGTAATGCGTCTATGTGCGTGACTCATTATTATTAATCCGTGGTGTCTCATATTCAGTCTGCCCTTATACCACATAGCACAAACAAAACCTCCTGTTAATGTTGTTGAATTAACCCATAGTCCCTAATTAACATCCCACTCTCTCCCTCTCGCCTTTATGTGCATAATATCCTCTAATGATTATTCTGCTCCTGTGCTGGGTTCAGGAATCTCTGAATGGAAATTACATACTTTCAAGAATCTAATGACAATGAATTTGCATTTCACAGCTGGTTATTAGAGCAGTTTGCTAAGTCAAGTATCGCTATTACTGTTGCTCACACTTGAGGTTAGTGATCTGAACAATCCTGAAAGAGTAAATATCAAACTTTAACTCATAACTTTAACTCATCTGGCAATATTTGTGCTTCAGACATGATGTTGATGTTGAAGCTGTGTTACTGGACGATTATGATGTTGCCCAGTGTACAATAAAACAGAGTTTTGGGCCTGTCTGTATTTAAACAACCAATCAGAGAACCTCAGCTGCATAGCAACATGATAAAAGTCATGTAAAACACCTGCATAGTAATGCCCTGGCAACCCCCCACAGCAGCTTGACATCAGTGAGTTTTGCACCACTCAGTTTTCTTCAGAAAAAAATTTACAAATCTACTTGAATACGTGTGTGTTATACAGAGAGCAACTCTTAATGACTAAAGCTGCTTATATGAGCATTAATTACATTCACAACACTCCTAACAGTCATTCAGTCTGTCTGAACACACAACAGACAGCAGCGACACACAGACGGGAACATCCGGACCATCTGCTGCTGCCTGTGTTATCAACTGCTTTCCATGGATATTATGCATGTGTTTCCACACTGAAGTCAAACCTTGACCCCAAAGACAAAACCAAAACCATTTTCAGGCTCAAAATAATTGTATATTAAGTCTGTCCTTTCTGGAAAAACATACATTGCACGGAACAAATATGCTGTATGATGGGAGTTTCTACTGAATCTATGACACATAACAGACTAATTACAAAATGTATTTAGCAATGAGAATTAATTATGAATGAGCATAAATTTGTGATTACTGGAAGAGATTGATAATTTTTTTTTAGGTAAAATATAATAATGACAATAAAAAACATAAAATATGCATGTTATTCACCTTTTGCTTTGTTTATAAGGGTGTGGATTTTTTTTTTTTTTTTTTTTTTTTGACTGTTCTAAAGCATAAAAATACCATAATATGTTTGCAGATATGTGAAACATGATAAGTTCACAAACTTGTTTCTCCAAAAAACAATGTCACAGACAGTTATTCTACTGTAAGATGTCTGTTTTTGGTCTGTATGACTGTACGCCCACTGCCAATTTCCCCAATAGTATTTTAACACTCCAGGTTGCCAGTTGGCGGTAAGCACAGTGTATTGCAGCCATTCAATACAGCAATGAACTGGGTCAGAGATTTCAGATTTTACCCGACCTAAAAACCCTCAGCATCCATTGAATAGCTCTACAAGCAGTCATATCAAAATATGGATAAATCAACTTACAGTGTATCTGGCAACCTGTGTGAGCGTCAAGTCTGAGGAAGAGGGAGCAGGAGAAACAACTCTCTCCAATATTCTGAATTTGGACTGCAGTACCCATTTCAACCGTTTGCTGTCAATAATACATACTGCACCTTGAAGGCATTTTGGTAGAACTTTAGTTTAGTGGCCAATTCTCACTGTTAAAGTTGCTTATTAGCATGCATATTACTAGTATATTGGCTGTTTATTAGTTTTTGTAAAGCACACATTAATGCCTTATTGTGCATGACCATATTTTAGATCCCTTACTAAGTATAAATAAGCAGCAAATTAGGAGTTTGAGGCAAAAGTCAAGATCCCCAAACTAAAGTGTGACTGGCATTTTATAGAAGATCTTTGCTTTCACAGGAACAATCTGTAAGAACTGTATTGCCATGGCCAATTTGAACAGGATTAAAATCAGAATAAAGCTCTGGTAATTATTGCATTTCCGCACCTCGCCATGTAAAACTAATCCTGTCCCAATAAAATTTTACCTCAGTCAAAGAGAAAACAGAGCAGTGCATTTCATTCAGATGTTGCATGCATGAGCCGTTCAGCAAAGTTAAGCAAAGTCAAACACTTCCCGCATGCAATAAATCCAGAAATACATCAGGCAGTTCACTAACTGTATTCAGCATTAATTAATTCAGCCAATAATGACTGCATGGAATTAATGTCAGAAACGTCCACGTAGCCGGAAAGAGTACGACCTTTCCCCTCCAACGGGAAATCTCTGGCCTTTAAACTCACACCACAGCTTCTGAACTTCATATCAGGAGGATTCATATAGTTCAAACCCAGAGGAGGAAGTGACCTTTTGGAAATTTAATTATGTGCTTTGATGACCTCGTCTGACCTCTGTTTTGAGATCTCATTCACAGATTTATTAGAACGGATGGAGTTGGAGGAATAGAAGTTTGAAACAGCAGCTGAAGGGGGGAAATTTGGCAAATGTTGCCTGGAGTGACTGGAGAACCACAGGTATTAAATCCCACGGACCGTCTGATGCATATAGCACACAAGATTGACAAGAGATTTCTGATAATCGCAGCTCCGCTCTGATACCTGGCTGGCTTTATGCAATTTACATGAGTCAGTGTGTGCAACTTTATATCGGGAAATAAAGTTGAGTTCTGAGAAAGAACTAGACACAGGGTTCATTGAATTGAATTTGAAGGACATGAAAAAGTTTGTTTGCATATACAGCAAACAAGAAAGGAATATAAAGAGGAAAACATTATTTTTATTTATTTTTTTCATTTAAGTTGGATGTTCATCTAACATTTATTTATTTATTTATTTATTTAAATGTTACTACTTGTTTCAGAATGTTCGGAAAACATGTAAAAGTAACGTTCCCTTAATGTTTGTTACATGACAAAATAGAATGTTTCCTTAATGTTAATAACGCACAACCAAGGGGGAAAAAAAATGCTCATTTTGAAAATTCAGAAAATATTCAATTCTAACTTAACAGGGCTGTTAGCAAATTGTTTCTAAAACATTTTCCCTAAGAGATGATTTCTAAATAATTCAACATATTGAGAAAAAAAAAAAGAATAAGGATAAAACCTTTTTTTTAAATTAATTAATTAATTAAAATCAAATTAAAAAAAATTTAATATCAAGAATCAGGATCCATTAAAGAATCGCCATTAAATCCAAATGAAAAAGAAATGTGCGTGCGTGACGTATGAGGTCTGTTCCAGTGCCTCAGACACATTTGAGCTTCTGTGTTCGGTGTATTTGATACACACTTTTGTAAGGATCCATCATTAATTTATCGTTTACTTTTATCCGCCGTCACACTACCTGAGACGTCGTTGTTATAACACATTGCTTTGGGTTGCGTCTTGCTTTGGATTTGACTGACAGACTGGCATTCTGACATCGCGAGCTTCATGCTTTCTAACCATATCTCCACTTTTTTATCTTTATACTACAATTATTCTGCTTATTGTACGTATAAAATACAAGACGTTTACATCAGTAGTCTCATATTCTACCAATGTCTTTATACAGTATATAGAAATGTACACATAGAGAGATTGTATCTTATGTATACACACACAAATATATTACTTTTACTCTCTGCACAGCTCTGTATACATCGGATTGATTTTAATAACTTTAATGTACTTGAATTGTGCATCAAATAATAGGAATATACAAGAATTGGATCAGGACTCAGTATTGGCAGAAGCTCAATGATGTTCAATGATTCGGATCGGATCGGGGACATAAAAAACCTGATTGGGGACATCCCTAGTAATTGCAACTTTTTAATCTCACAATTCAGATTTTTATTTTTTTTTCCTCACAAATGCAACTTCATATCAAATGTGAGGAAAAAATCAGAACTGTCAAATAAAAAGTTGCAATTACCTTTATTATTCAGTGGCAGAAACAAGTTTTCATGAAAAAAGTAACAAACAGCATCTAAAAAAAAATAGATTTCACGAGGTTACAAAAAGAGAGAAAACAACAGCAAGCTGAAAAAAGCAAAATGAAAGCAAATGAAAACAAGGTGAAAGGGCTTGAAGAACTCTGGGGTCGTAACATCATGCATCTGCTTGCACTGTAAAATAAATGAATGTTAAATTAGTTCCTACAGAGTTACATCACGGCGGGAGTGAACGTCTGCCGGAGTCGGTTTAACTCGGGTGAGTTTGAGTGTTTTCAGAAGCTCGACTCACGGTGAGAATCTCATCAATAAAATTACAGGATGCTGTCAGACGAAACGTGACATGATTGATCTGAAAGCACAAAGTTGAAATCCTCTTGCTGTTCACTTCAGATTCGTCAACGCTAGTTAAAACCACAGGCAGCATTTACCAAAACATCTCTTGCTAAACTTTAGTTCCTTTTACATTTATAATTCTCTAGGATAAGCATAAAGACAAATCCACATCAGTCAGAGTCGAGCATCATTTCAGCCAGCAGTCTGAAAGTTTATCAATTAAATCCTGAATGCAAAACACTCTGACGAACAGCTCGAACGATCAGATGGTAAAATATAACGGAGTAGAAATAATTTAATGAGCTGCATGTAAAATATTCTCTTTTTCATATCTGATTGGCATCAAATTAAGGTTGACTCATCTCGGCGTGTCTCTGCTCTCTAGGGCCGCTGAAGAAATTAAAGGCGAGGACGTAATTCTATCAGTGAGCTCATTTTCTCATTTTCTCTGCTGTGTGCAGCTGAATATATATCTTGTTAAATATTAACCGGCGGCCTCTGCTCTTGTGCATTTCAATGAGCTGCGTTTGAGCTGCATTTATCCATAGTGACGCAGCCATATGCACATACAACCAAACTAACATGCTGCGAATCCATTATGATAGACGAGTCCGTGAAGATGGGTTTTTATAGAGGCTATTCATATGCTAGCCGAGACGTGGCTTGGACTGAGTTTAGTTCATTAGCACAATAATGAGTAAAGCTGAGCCGCATGAATGAGTGCGAAAGTTTATGGGAAGGGATTTACGTCGAGGAGGGATGTTCAGGAGCGGCGACTGGGAATCTTTGCGGAAAAAAAAAGTTTTCAAAAAAAGTTGCAGCCTGATTGCAGTTAGGTTATGTTGCGGAATAAAAGAAAAGAAAAGAAAAGAAAAGAAAAGAAAAGAAAAGAAAAGAAAAGAAAAGAAAAGAAAAGAAAAGAAAAGAAATGAATTTTAAAAACAAAAAGTAATTGTAGTTGCATATATTTGTTTTTAATCTTAATCTTTTTGTTTTTACACTTTTAACCTTATATCATCTTTATATAATAAAATTTAATTATTTTGTATAAAATAAATAAAAAGAAAATTTTAAAATGAATAACTTTAATATTAAAAATAATATAAATAAAAATAAATTAATAATAAAATAAATATACATATACAAATACAAAGAAATAAAATGAATACAATGAAAAATAAATACATATAATTGTATAATGAATAAAAATATATAAATGAAAACAAATAAAAGAAATCACAATAAAAAATAAAAAGAAATACATAAATAAATATAATAGTATAATGAATAAAAATAATATCAATAAAAATCATATCAATAAATAAAAAGTAATAAAGCAAATACAAATCACAAAAAAATAATTGATGTGCATATATACATATAAAAATATAAATTAATAAAATTGATATTAATAGAAATAAAAAAACTAAAAACAGCACTTACTCAAAATAGAATTTTTTTCTAAATTTTACTGTCACTTTTTTTTATAAATTTAACACATTATTGCTGAATAAAAAGAATTTCCAAAAAAAAAAGGAAGAAACCTTTGAATGGTAGTGTATATTGTTACAAAATATTTCTATTTTAAACAAATGCTGTTCATTTTATGTTACTTTTTATTAATCAAAGAATCCTGAAAATAAGTATCACAGGTTCCAAAAAAAAATAAATAAAATAAAATAATAATAATAATAATAATAATAATAATAATTAATAAATAAATAAATAAATAAATAAATAAATAAATAAATAAATAAATAAATAAATAAGCAGCACAACTGTTTCCAACATTGATAATAAATCAGCATATGTGACCCTGGACCACAAAACCAGTTATAATGGTCTTATTTTATTTATTTATTTATTTATTTGTTTATTTTTATTTATTTATTTTTTTTAATAGGGTAATATTTGTCTGAGATACAGCTATTTGGAAATCTGGAAAACTGAGGGGGCAAAAAAAAAAAAAACAATCTAAATATTGAGAAAATCGCCTTTAAGGTTGTCCAAATGAAGTTCTTAGCAATGCTTATTACAAATCAGAAATTAAGTTTTGATATATTTACAGTGGGAAATTTACAAAATATCTTCATGGAACATGATTTTTACTTAATATCCTAATAATTTTTGATATAAAAGAAAAATCGATAATTTTGACCCATACAATGTATTGTTGGCTATTGCTACAAATATACCTGTGCAACTCATGACAGGTTTTGTGCTCCAGGGTCACATATTAGAATGATTTCTGAAGGATCATGTGACAATGATGCTGAAAATTCAGCTTTGCATCGCAAGAATAAATTACATTTTGAAGTATATTAATATAGAAAACCATTATTTTAAATTGCAACTTTTCACAGTATTACTATTTTAGTTTTTTTAATCAAATAAATGCAGCCTTGATGAGCATAAGAAACGTCTTTTAAAAACATCAAAAATCTTACTGATCCCAAACTTCTGAATGACAGTGTACATATAGTACATACATATTCATAGTTGTGCTAGATGGGCTGAGAGCTCCTTACTGGAAAATCTCAGAACTACAGAACTAACCCAGAAGCAAAGCAACTTGAAATAAGAGTAATGAATAAAAGCAGCTGGTGACTGGGTGATCTGTAGGGTCTGAGGATCACTGCACTGCACAGCAAACAACATCTATCCCCGGAGCCAACGCAGCGAGTGCTTTCATAGCTAAGCATAAGAGAAGCCAGAAATGTAGACAAGAAATAAAGCCACTTCACTGACATGTAAGTAAATAGCTTGGAATTATATGAGAAATGTCGCAGCTAAAGGCAGAGATGATTTACGACTTGTTTACAGGATCACAGCGAGCCACTTCTGCAAGGAAACTTTAAAACGGTTCGCACTTGACCAAAACTCCACAGGGAACTCTCTCTTGTTAAAGCAGTAGTTCATTCAAAAATAAAAATTCATCATTTATTCACTTTTATGATATTCTAGACCTGCATCTGACTTTTTATTTCTTATTTGGTACCAATATGCACTCATAAAAATATTTAGGCCTAAAATTAAGATGAGTGTATTTGAACTGCACATACAATTTCCATCCATTTAGATTATACAGTTTTACAATAAACTAAATCATAAAATTCATAATTTGTCCATCATGCATGAAACAGTAATAGTACTAATAAACTGAATGTGATTTCTCATCATCAATATATCCAAAATTGTCTCATTCATGAATAAATGTATTAAAACAATTGTTTAAATAAAATCAAATAGATGCAAATATCCTAGCTGATCAAAAATATATACACCATGTTTTTTTTTTTTTTTTTTTTTTTTTTTTTTTTTTTTTTTTTTTTTTTTGTATTCATGTATGACTGACAAATAAGCATCATATTAACATTTAAGTTTAAAATGGATCCAAATGGATGTAATGATCAGAACCAACAGGAATTCAAAAGTATTACAATTTTAATCACAAAGACTTTTTAGCTTTATCTTTTTAAATTAACTTAAATTAATTAATTTCAAATTAACTTTATCTAAAACAATTATTAAAACAATTAGCAAAAATAAGTAACTCTAAATTAACAAAAAAATAGATATTTAGCAAAACAAATCTAACTGAATAAAATAAATGAATATAAATCTAAATAAATAAAATAAATAAAAATAGACAAAAAACATTATTATAAATAATAAAAATACAATTTAATAAAAATAAAAATAATGAAAAATAAAAATATAAAATTATATAATACATAATATTAAATTACATATTTAATTTTAATATTTCTTTATTTTATTTTTATTTTATTGGGGGTTTTTTTGGGGGGGGGGCTTATAAAATTTGTAGGAATTTATGACTGAAGCTTTAGCAGGGAATATTATCAGTGAATAACTATCGTAAGACCTAACATACACGTCATCTGGACTTATCAACCGTGACCTGCTAAAACATCTGCTGGCACATGTATCTGCGTAATAACAGCATTTGTGCATTTGTGACATGCGGCTGCTCGTCTTTCACTCTTTTTTCTTGGTTCTGTTCATACAGACTTTAACACGTTCAGTCTTCCAAAAGACAAACAATTATCAGACCACAAACACATCAATAGCGATGCTGCTTTTGTTTGGGGCTTTTCTTTTACGTTTTGGAATTTTTGAAAAGCTTTGAACAATTTTTAGACCATTCAGTCATGCAGACTGAATCAATTCATTCACTGATGCAGTTTATTGATGTTTTCAATCAGTTTTTTTTTTTTTTTTTAATTCCTTCTACTGAACAATATCTTCAGAACTCTTCAGAAATTAATTTACATATCACTCCTAAAATAAACATTTCAAGCTCTTCAAATGTAAGTTTTAATGCAAGTTTATTCGTAGATGCTTTTTAACAAAACTCCCTAGCAACTGCAAATAAAAGTAATTCTATAGTAACATAATATCTCAAATTAAGTATAATCCACTGTTTGCCCATTGTAGGAAAAACAACAGTCACTGATGACATCAAAACGGTGGCTAGTTTGCATATTATTCTGATAGTAGATGGGCAGATGATATGATGAGATTTCATTAATGCACTAGAAAATGTAAAGATCTGGCCTTCATTTCTTTGAGTGTGCTCATGCTGCTCCTGCTGACGCGGATACACGGAGCTGCACACCAACGCATCAGAAGATTTTAAACTCAACTCGCACACACTTCAAACAAACTACAGGCCGCCATTGCTGAAAATGCTGCTAAAAACATATTTTTTCCAGAACTGGAGGAGTCTGCATAGTGCTTTCACAGTCGACGGGACACTTCTGAACCTCTATAGTCCAGAGCCGGAGCAAACGGCCCTGTGTTGACGGTTAAATTTAGCACCATGTCAGAGATGACCGTTTAACTGGTGAAGAGTAATTGACAACCCGTACATTACAGTCAAGAACTCATTATGAACTCAACTAGATCTCTCTTCATTATGAACTCAACGAAATCGAACTAAAAGTCGTGGCCTAATGGTTAGGGAGTTGGGTTTGTAACCTGAAGGTTGCCAGTTCGATTCTCGCACCGGCAGGAATCGAAGGTGGGGATTGTGAATGAATAGCACTCTCTCTGCCTTCGATACCATGACTGAGGTGCCCTTGAGCAAGGCACCGAACCCCCAATTGCTCCCCGGGCCCACTGTTCACGGTGTGTGTGTGTGTGTGTGTGCGCGAGTTTGTTCACTATTCACTACTGTGTGTGTGCACTTGGATGGGTTAAATGCAGAGCACCAATTTCGAGTATGGGTCACCATACTTGACAATACGTCACGACTTTCACTTTCACTTTTTTACATTATTTCACAATAATGAAATATAAACACCCCAGCAATCGCATAGCAACACCAGGGCCCCGAACATTAGGGGGCCCCCCCGAGTCAATTCTCTTTTGCATTTTGTTCAAGATTGCCAAGCATTCCGTATAATACGGAATCATCCCGTATTTAAGGCATCAGTTTGTCCCGTATTTGCAGGCATAATAATCTGCCAATGGGGTAAGTAAAATAATCTTATTTCAAACACAAAGAAAACAAGATTATTTAGCCTGCCCCATTTTTTTCTGAAAACAAGACAATAATTTTTACTTGTCTAGGAAAACCTTCTTCATTTAAGAATTTTTAGATATCTGGGCTGGAAACAAGACAAAAAATCTAAGTAAGAAAAGCATTTTTTGCAGTGTAGACCATACAAATAACAAATACAGTTTTCTTTTTCCAAATCATTGTTTGAATTGCGAATGTAGCTGCTCAAGGAAGGCTTTAAGACCAAGCGGAATCCTCTGCCGGCTAGTCGCTCCCGCTTCACAGCAAGTGGGTCTCGTGTTCTGAAAATCATTGGGGTCGAATGCAAAGGCATGATTATTGATCGTAAGAATAACATCCAGCTAGAAAACATACTATCTAGGCTACCTTTTACTATTTGCAATAGATGGACCGAGGCTATGGAATAACCTTCCTTTATCTGTGAAAGCTTCAAATTCTATCTATGAGTTTAAAACTAAATTGAAATCTTATTTTCTTACCTTGGCTTTTTAAACTTTGTTAAATTATCTTTTGAGTTTACTGATGTTATTCATTTTACTGGTTTTTATTTTATTTGTACAGCACTATATGGTCAAATGCTGTTGTGTTTATCGGTGCTTAATAAATACAAATACAAATACCTGAGGGAATGTCTTTCACTATTGTAAGTTAATGTTGTTAAATAGAGAAACTAAATTATAATTTTTTTTTAAATGTCTATAACTTCTAGTGCATTATAAAAAGAGCAGGAGAAAGCCCTTTTAGTGGTGAGCGATATTTAATTGTAGGCCTATTTGCTAGGCTGTTGCTGATTTGTAAGATTATTACTCGATAATATTGTTTCATTTATGCATGTAATTTTTTGCCTCCTATGGGATTAAGATGTGCGCATTGTGTTTGTTTATTTTTTTATATCACGAGTACATCGTGCACGTCTTTATACAGTGTTTGATCACATTTTGGCATGTAATGGAAGGGGGGGGGGGCCTTGCTGTGTTAGCCCAGGGCCCCGCAAAAGCTTAATGCAGCACTGCTAACGATCAATCAGAACACCCCAGCAACCGCATAGCAACACACTAACAATCACTCAGAACACCCCAGCAACCGCATAGCAACACACTAACGATCAATCAGAACACTCCACCAACCGCATAGCAACACACTAACAAACACTCAGAACACCCCAGCAACCGCATAGCAACACACTAACGGTCACTCAGAACACCCCAGCAACCGCATAGCAACACACTAACAATCACTCAGAACACCCCAGCAACCACATATCAACACACTAACGATCACTCAGAACACCCCAGCAACCGCATAGCAACACACTAACAAACACTCAGAACACCCCAGCAACCGCATAGCAACACACTAACGAACACTCTGAACACCCCAGCAACCGCATAGCAATACATCAATAACCACTCAGATAGCGACTGCATAGCAACACATTAACGATCACTCAGAACACCCCAGCAACTGCATAGTAACTAGATCTGCATTATTTCACACAGAATCAAATGCACAGGCACCTCTGAGGTAATTAAACACCTCTAACCGTAAATATGAACACCCCAGCAACCACATAGCAACACACTAACAACCGCTAAGAACACCCCAACAACCGCTTAGTAATACACTATCAACCACTCCGAACACCCCAGCAACCACATAGCAACACACTAATAATCAATCAGAACACCCCAGCAACCACATAGCAACACACTAACGATCAATCAGAACACCCCAGCAACCACATAGCAACACACTAACGATCAATCAGAACACCCCAGCAACCACATAGCACCACACTAACGATCAATCAGAACACCCCAGCAACCACACAGCAACACACTAACGATCAATCAGAACACCCCAGTAACCACACAGCAATACACTAACGATCAATCAGAACACCCCAGCAACCACATAGCACCACACTAACGATCAATCAGAACACCCCAGCAACCCCATAGCAACACACTAACAATCAATCAGAACACCCTAGCAACCACATAGCAACGCACTAACAATCAATCAGAAGACCCCAGCAACCCCATAGCAACGCACTAAAAATCAATCAGAACACACCAGAAACCGCATAGCAACACACTAATGATCACCCAAAACACCCCAGCAACCATATAGCAACACACTAACAGCCACTCAGATAGCGACTGCATTGCACCACACTAACGTCACTCAGAACACTTTAAAAATAACATGCACTGATGAATTAAAGTAAATATGGTCAGTTTTGATTTCATGTAGACTGTTTTATTAATATGAACTTCTAATAAGCATGCATTTCTTTCCTGCTCTTTTATATAATTATAATAATTGGCTATTTTGATAGTCTTATTTATGAGCACATTAATGCCATACATGTGGTTTTTCTCCGTCAGGGCTCATATCGTCTCTTGACAGACAGTTTTCTTTTTTCCTGTTTAAGACACCTTTTGTCACAGCTATAACTGGGTCACGCAATTAGCTCTAGCTGTTAGTGCTGCCCCCCTAAACCACACACACACACACACACACACACACACCATTAGAGCTCTGAGGGTGAAGGAGGGGAAGTGTGGTCTTTCTCAAGGTGATCTGAGTTCTAGGGCATCGGTTTCTTTTGTGAGTGGACATCTGCTCACTAAAGTCCTCCAAGATCCATCACTCGTAGAAACAACACCATGACATCTCTGAAACATTATGAGCCATTAAACAAACACCTAGAACTCCATAGTAGATGCCTAGAGACCCCTAGCAACCACTCAGAACACCTTAGAAACACCTACAACTCCATAGTAGATGCCTAGCGACCCCTAGCAACCACTCAGAACACCTTAGAAACACCTAAAACTCCATAGTAGATGCCTAGCGACCCCTAGCAACCACTCAGAACACCTTAGAAACACCTAAAACTCCATAGTAGATGCCTAGCGACCCCTAGCAACCACTCAGAACACCTTAGAAACACCTAAAACTCCATAGCAGCTAGGGCTGCACGATATATTGCATGCAACTGTCATGCGCATCTCGTCAGTAAAGCCGGTTCCATGATTAGTCGTAAATCTCCATCACGTGCTTTCAGATGGAGCGGCATTTAATTCACAGAGCCGTAGATCACTGACAGGCTTCGCAATATCACGTTCATTATCGCAGGCGATTCATCTGTGATTATCAGCGCGAATTGCGTAGCTTACAATATATTGTGCAGCCCTAATAGTAACTACATACTGACTCCTAGAAACCCCTTATAAACACGTAGAACTTAATAGTAACTGTCTGCAACCACTTAGAACACCTTTGAAACACCTAGAACTCCATAGTAACTGCCTAGCGACCCCTATAAACCACTTAAAACACCTTAGGATCACCTAAAACTCCATAGTAACTGCCTAGCGACCCCTAGAAACCACTTAAAACACCTTAGGATCACTAATACTCCATAGTAACTGCCTAGCGACCCCTAGAAACCACTTAAGAACACTTTAAAGATACTTAGAACTCCACAGAAACTGCCTAGCAACCCCTTAGAACACCATAGAATCCATAGAACAACCACTCTGAACACATTGGCAACTATATAGCAATGCCCTGACAACCAGTCTATCTAGGCAGCAGACTAGGTTTTGAAATACATCCTCTTTGTGTGATTTTTTTTATTTTTTATTTTATTTTTTTTTTTCATGCATCAGTGTTATGGTTTATTTTTACCTATTTATTTATTCATTTATTTATTTATTTATTTTATTGTATTTTATTTATTTATTTATTTATTGGGGGGGGGGTAAAAAATGTGATTACATAATTAATACTCAATTAATTAATTAGAGTTATTAATTCAAATTTTTAAATGATTTAAAAATGTAAATAAAATAAAATTCATGCTTAACCATTTTGAAACAAAAATATACACAGTATATTAAAAATTATTTTTGCTTTTTTTTTAATTTACTGTAATAATTTCATTGTGTTTTTAAGTGATACTCCTTGATGCTGAAAGTCATAAATTAAAGGCAGCAGACAGATAAACTGACAGTATCATTAATGATAATCTGTGTGAGATCTGATCTAATCTGATCTGCTGTGAATCTGTGTCTGCAGGTACAGTAGAATGATCTATATTGTATCTGTATTTATGACCTTCACTATGTCCCTAATAAAGATTAAAGATAGATTTCTCTAGAGCTGCGGAGAACAGTGTGACCTTGTGTGGAGCAAAGGAGTGTGTGTGTGTGTGTGTGTGTGTGTGTGTGTGTGACAGAGTGTGTATGTGCACATTTTCACAGATGAATCAGCCACTTACGATAATTAAAATAAAAAAAATAATAATTTCACAATGCAAGCACATTAGACATGAATTTACATGCATGTATACACACACACACACACACACACACACACGCACGCACACACACGGGTGAATCTGGGCTAGTGCAGTGCATGTCTGTGCCTCTGAGGAGCAAACCTACATATCAACTCTTAAACTGCCATACTCTAAACACACACACACACACAGCTCCTTATCACACTCCACACATGGCAGATAAATGAAGCAGAGAAAGAAAGAGAGACTCAGGCAGAAAAGGACAAGAAAGGAAAGAAAGAGAGAGAGACAGTTACTGAGAAAGAGGGAGAGAAAGAGAGAGATATCGGGTGTCTTCCTGAACTTCTAGAGAGGAGAATTCAGTCCGCCGTTAAAGTGGGGCGTGTTACTAAACCAAGAGAGACACGCAAAAAACTCACAGTCCTCGATCAACCTCAAACACTCACACTGTAGTTTAGTGTACAGACACAGAGAGATCCTCTAAAAACGTATGATGGCATCATCAGCGGGCATTTTTATGCATAATTGCTAAAGATTATTATTATTAAAGATTATTAGCTGTAAAGTTGAAACCACATCGAAATTAACCCTAACTGACCCCTTCTTTAACCCTTACATTGTCTTTTTAACCCTTTATGGTACTTCAACCCCTTATGGCAAAATGTACCCTAAATTATAGGATAACTTAAACACACACACACACACACACACACACACACACAATCCACCCTTGTTATCTTTTTATTGTTAATTAAGCTATTCAATGTTATAAAAATTTATAATTATACAATTTTATGTTATAATGCATATATACATATACATAAAGTATTTTATACCACAAAATTACATCATTAAAACATTATTAAATAGCTTCAATACTAGGTGATGGGGGGATTTGAGGAAGTTTTGTGATATGGAACCTTGAATGTATTGATGGATTTATACATTTGCATAGAAAATAATGTAAAGTCATAAATCATAATTGTTTCTACTGGATAAATACAATTGCATCATAAATGCTTTAAAATAAATGAAAAACAGCAATAATATAATTGATGCCAATATTTATAAAACTTTCTGAATGGAAAATGCATTACTGGAGTTACTTATGGAATATGGCAACATTCATACTTTCTCAATTTCCTGTCAAACCATGTTTTACAGAAAAACAAAAGTTGCTCGGTAAACAAAACGGCACTTGTGCATGTCAATATCATGTAGATGAACAACAGCATATTATTGCTTTGCCCTTTTAATTCAAACGCAAATGCAATTTGAGTTTTTGCTAACAGTGAGAAACTCAAGAAAAAAATAGGCATATTGCAGAACTGTACCAAAGGGGGGTAAAAAAAAATATTGTCTTACTGTGCATGATTAGTCAGTGCATGTTATTTGAATAATAATAACAGAAAAATGTGCATGTAAAATAACAAATTGCAAAGCGTTTCATGACCTTAAGGCATTCAGAAGATGCGTGTATCTTGTATTTACAGTGATATATGCTGGAAAAATCTAGAGATAACTTGGATTAGTACAAATAACCCTAGTAAAGATACAATAAAGCATAGCACATCAAACAAGCCAATCCAAGATATATATTCAGATTAATCCATATATTGTTGAATTGATTTGAAACTATAATTACAAATCTAAATCCATTACAGAACAGGGTTTTTTTTTTTCGTTCACTAAAACTAAAACCATAAAAAAACACACATTAAATAAAATAACTATAAACTGAAATAAAATAAAATATTAAAAATACTTAATGACAACATTTCCTTTTTTTATTTAGTTCAAGTACTAAAATAACTAAAATGAAAAAGTAAATATATATATATAGATAAAATAAAAAAATAGAAATAGACATAAAAAATAATAAAAATGACAAAAAAATACTAAAATTACATATTTTATTTCAGTTAGCAGTCAAGGCAACATTTCTAATTCTTATATAAAGATGCTAAAATAAAACAAATAAATAAATTTAAAAAACTATAAATTTAGACATTTAAAAACATTTCGGAAATGACAAAATGAATTCAATTTTAAAATTAAAATGAAAACAAAACTAAAAACTCTAATCTAATTTACAATAACAAAAATTATAAACATTTCTCAGTGATAAAAAAAAACTGCTAGAAAATAATCTTGTGAATTACTCCACTGATATTTATTTTTTATTATTATTTCATTTATTATTATTGTTTATATTATTTTATCTAGTTTTTTTTCTTGCTTTTCCTACAGTGGGTGTGTTTCATTATAAACTCTCTGTCCTAAATGCGTGTGCGTGTTCGATGTGTAATGTAATTCGGATGGCTGACATTCTGGCTCTCTCCTTTCAGTTCTTTCTAATAAAGTTCAGAGAGTCTGTTTCTGCTCTCTGTTCGGCGGCTTTTGTGAGCCCTTCACGTAATTAGAGAATCAACCCATGCCAGTCGGCCCGCCGCCCCCAAGGGTCCCTCTCCACCAGTCTGAGAGAGCACCAACACTTTGTTCTTATTAATGCAGCCCTACCCTTGCCTGACAATTTCACGAGTGAAAGAGAATGGGAAATGGAACTTGACAATGACTAAAACAAAAAAAATCACAATCCAAAAATGTCCAAATGACATCTCACAGCATATAAAAATTCACATGCTTAGGTAAAATGCAAAGTGGCATGCAAGATGTGCAAAACTTTTAGCGAATAGACTGAAATCCTTGAGATCTAGGATTCATTTACACCTGCTATTAAAGAAATTATTCAGACAAAAGTGAAAATTTCATTTACTCACCCTCATGTCATTCCAAACCTGTATGACTTTGTTTCTTCTGTTGAGCACAAAACATCTGTTTAGCAGAATTAAATGATTGCAAACAGTGACCATAGCCTGTCAAACATCAAAAAAGACAAAGCAGCAACATGAAAATATAAAAGTTCATACAACTCATGCACTTTATTACAAGTCATATGATAACTTCATGTGAGTTAACTTAAGTTAATTTAATCTTCCCCTCCATTTTAGAATTTCAAAAAACTCTAAAATAGAAACAGATCTCATAAAACACAAAGTTCAGACTCTTAAAGGCATAGTTCATCCAAAAATGAAAATTTGCTGAAAATATACTCACTCTCAGGCCATCTGAGAAGTAGATGAGTTTGTTTCTTCATCAGATTTGGAGAAATGTAGCATTACATCACTTGTTCACCAATGGATCCTCTGCAGTGAATGGGTGCCGTCAGAATAAGAGTCCAAACAGCTGATAAAAACATCACAATAATACACATGTAATCCACACCACTCCAGTCCATCAGTTAATGTCTTGTGAAGTGAGAAGCTGCATGTTTGTAAGAAACATATCCATTATTAAGACGTTTTTAACTTCAAATCATTTCAATTCAATTAGTCCTCTCTCCATAACATCTATATGTATATGTATATGTATATGTATATATATATATATATATATATATATACCTTGTTGACAGCAGCTGTGAATGGGGTCTTGAAGACTCTCATCCAGCACTGTTGGGCTGATTCTAGATCAGTTCTGCAGTGTTCAGCACATTCAGAGCCGCGAGCCATGTACAGTGACCCTGAATCCTAAATAGGACACCCTGCCTGCTGGAGCGCTCCGGTGCCGTTGATTTGGAGGTGCTTCTTCCTCTTTAGTCTTGAGTCTGGTGAAGATCGTGAGGACATGAGACACACACTTTCACACCCCACAGGCTTGTGCTTGAACCAATTTCACTTGTGCTTCACTTGTCACTAACAGTGTGCAAAAAGTGTGCACATAAATCATGATTTAACAATAGGCTGGTACTTAAATTTATTCTAAATTTAGGAAAATAATTTTATAGTTTATAATCAACTACTAGTATTTAGAGAGCATAAGAGTTGTGTGGAAAGACCTTATAAGGAAGTTTGGGTGAGTTTTATTCCTATCTATATTCTGAAGGTTTTTACAGAGGCGTTTGTTGATATACAGTGAGGGAAAAATTATTTGATCCCCTGCTGATTGTGTACATTTGCCCACTGACAAACAAATGATCAGTCTATAATTTTAATGGTAGGTTTATTTTAACAGTGAGAGACAGAATAACAACAAAAAAAAAATCCCATTTCAAAAAAGTTATAAATTGATTTGCATTTTAATGAGTCAAATAAGTATTTGATCCCTTCGCAAAACATAACTTAGTACTTGGTGGCAAAACCCTTGTTGGCAATCACAGAGGTCAGACGATTCTTGTAGTTGGCCCCCAGGTTTGCACACATCTCAGGAGGGATTTTGTCCCACTCCTCTTTGCAGTACTCTCCAAGTCATTAAGGTTTCGAGGCTGACGTTTGGCAACTCGAATCTTCAGCTCCCTCCACAGATTTTCTGCAGGATTAAGGTCTGGAGACTGGCTAGACCACTCCAGGACCTTAATGTGCTTCTTCTTGAGCCACTCCTTTGTTGCCTTGGCCGTGTGTTTTGGGTCATTGTCATGCTGGAATACCCATCCACGACCCATTTTCAATGCCCTGGCTGGCTTCAATGCCCTGGCCCTGACGGTACATGGCCCCGTCCATCGACCCTTTGATGCGGTGCAGCTGTCCTGTCCCCTTAGCTGAAAAACACCCCCAAAGCATAATGTTTCCACCTCCATGTTTGACGGTGGGGATGGTGTTCTTGGGGTCATAGGCAGCATTCCTCCTCCTCCAAACACGGCGAGTTGAGTTGATGCCAAAGAGCTGGATTTTGGTCTCATCTGACCACAACACTTTCACCCAGTTCTCCTCTGAATCATTGGCAAACTTCAGACGGGCCTGTACATGTGCTTTCTTGAGCAGGGGGACCTTGCGGGCGCTGCAGGATTTCAGTCCTTCACAGCGTAGTGTGTTACCAATTGTTTTCATGGTGACTATGGTCCCAGCTGCCTTGAGATCACTGATGATCAAGATCCTCCCGTGTAGTTCTGGGCTGATTCCTCACCGTTCTCATGATCATTGAAACTCCACGAGGTGAGATCTTGCATGGAGCCCCAGACCGAGGGAGATTGACAGTTATTTTGTGTTTCTTGCTAATAATTGCACCAACTGTTGTCAACTTCTCACCAAGCTGCTTGACGACGGTCTTGTAGCCCATTCCAGCCTTGTGTAGGTCTACAATCTTGTCCCTGACATCCTTGGGCAGCTCTTTGGTCTTGGCCATGGTGGAGAGTTTGGAATCTGATTGATTGATTGTTTCTGTGGACAGGTGTCTTTTATACAGGTAACAAACTGAGATTAGGAGCAATCCCTTTAAGACCTGTATAACCTTATACCTGTTACCTGTATAAAAGACACCTGGGAGCCAGAAATCTTGCTGACTGATAAGGGATCAAATACTTTCACTCACTAAAATGCAAATCAATTTATAACTTTTTTTTTAATGAGTTTTTCTGGATTTTTTGTTGTTATTCTGCCTCTCACTGTTCAAATAAACCTACCATTAAAATTATAAACTGATTATTTCTTTGTCAGTGGGCAAACGTACAAAATCAGCAGGGGATCAAATAATTTTTTCCCTCACTGTATAATTTGCCTGGCTTATATAACACTTTATTCCTAAAGCATGGTGAAACCGTATTTTTCTGATTTATGGAGTGATAAAAAGAGATATCAAAATCCCCTTTGTAAAATTTTTTGACTGTAACGTCAACAAAATGAAACAAGAATCCAATTCAATGTCGACATTTCTGTTCTGGAAACATATGCTACATAGTGCATATTTAAATAGATAATGCCTCATTTACATATTTAACATAACATTTCAGAAAATGTGGAACACAAACCAGTCTTAATGTACTGTGATTAAGAAACTGGGGGAAATATAGTGATATCTATAAGTTTTTTTTTTTTTTTTTTATTATTATTACCCTCTTCACCTTCTATTGTCTTGCCTTAAATCAGCAAGCGACGTCCAGATATCATGTGAAAAATAAATGTCTAATTTACATTTTTATTACAATCTTTGTGCATAGAGTATAAACTGTACAGCCTACTGTATAGTTTTTTAAGATGGCACAAGACAGCATGCAAATATGTAAAGATGAATTATTTAAACAGTATATGCTACACTGTCATCATCTCAACAACTGGGGAAAAACTGCAAGTAATTTAGTTGTGTTAAATGTTTCAAATAAATTTGTGAACATTACCTTCGAGAAACAGATGTCTATACTATGTTAATTAGTACTTAATTAATAAAAAGTCTGACAAAAGAACAAAGAAACAACCTGATTAAATGAGGATTTCACAACAACCAAAACATACAGAGGTGTTTTGCGTTCACTTCACAGACACTTAATGAAACAAAACATTCTCAGTTAACATGTTTGTTGTCTGAATCTGCATATCATTACATATTCATGAGGCTCTCATCATGTGGTATGAACAGAGAATATACACTGATTCACAATATAACAGTGAATAGCAGATGCAGTACCCTATATATAACTTGCTATGCTGAAAGCCAAAAATAAATGAGTGAAAGGTAAAGGCACTGGCATGTCAATTTGTTGTCATGAGGAAATTACCTCAGTGACACAAATCACAAACAAACAAGTGCTTTATCAAAGAGCTTCGGGGGAAAATGGCACAGGTAATTACTGAAGAACAGGAAACACTGATGATCTGATTGGCTATTGATTGTGTGTGTGTTATTGCCTCCGGGTGTTTGGTTTCCATCCACAGGGATCAAGGACAGGAAAGCTGAACGATAGCTTGGGAATGTGTTTGTATTTCTAACTTGTTGTACTTCTATGTTTACAACGAACATGAAAAAGAAAAAAATCCGTGGGGACCTTCATGATTGTTGCTGGTTCACAAAACTGTACTTACTTCATTTTATGTGGGCAATTCGTGTATTGATTTTATGATGAAATCTACAAGTTAAAAGAGCTGTGTGGCGGCCAAATGTGATTTCCAACCAGAATAACCATCTTCATTAGCGGTAATGTACCTGCAGCTTCCCATTGGGCTTAAATAGTGTGTGACTGATGTTTGCTGGGATCTGAACAAAGATTTTTGTGCATCATTGGTGATAAAGCATCATTGCGATGAGTCTTACCTTCAGAGCTGTTCAGACTCCCTCTTGACAAACCTACATTTCACTTAAATGCACCAATAAGACAGCATCAGATTAAAAAAAAAAATCACAGTAAAATGAAAACTCTTGCAATTACTCACCATATCACTCTAAACCTTTACGATGTATTTCATCTGTGGAACACAAACCGCAGCCTGAGCATTCTGCTAAACATCTCATTTTTTCATACAATGAAAGTGAAAGGTTATTTTATTAGGTTTTAGCTGGTTTCTCTATGGATGATGTAACTCAACTATAATGAATGCAAAAAGCATCTTTCTTCAATGATGGCCAAAAGATCTGTTATTTGAACAAAATAAAGGTTATTTCAGGCCTCCATCATAAGTGACACAGGACATTTTGTCAATCATAAAAACCACACCCCCAGTGACATCTCATTGGTCCCCACAGCTGTATATTATACATCAAATGTGTTCTGACTGGCTGATCGTGTCACATTGTGCATTTTCACTTCAATAACAACTGAAAAACAGGAAGCTTTTGAGTTGTAGTTGCTTGATTTGAGCTTGACATGTCCAAGAGTATAGTCAGTTTAAAATGTTTTTTAAATCAATCAATCAATCATTTATTCTGGAAGAATATGGTTCAGACAAGAAAAAAAAAGAATTGAAAGAAATAATAAATACATTTAAATCCTTACAACATTTGCATTTGGAGACCTGACATCCAGCCGTTTCTTCTTATGAGAGAAAACTAAACACTACACACACTCAGACACACTCTTACAACAGCAGTACTTCAGACGCTGATTGATTATGTTGACTCGTGTGTGTGTGTGTGTGTGTGTGTGTGTGTGTGTGTTGTGGGAGAGATAAACAAAAAAGGAGATAATGAGTATTTTTCCTTCATGGATTGAGAATGTTGAAAGGGTAAAACACAACCTCATGAATTATTCATAAGTCATAAGGACTCAAGCACAAACCCCGCCCTCAGGCGGAAACCAAACTCAAGAGTCAAATGTTCGTGATTGGAGAGCAAATCAACTGACCTCATCACTGATGTGACATTCATCTCAATAGGAACCATAGTTTCTACCAAATAAATCATTAATAATAATAATAATAATAATAAAACCACAGAGAGCACACTAGCAACACCCTAGTAACCACAGAGAACACCCTAGCAACAGAAGAGAGCACCCCATCAACCACCAAGACCACCCAAGCAGAAAACACCGTAGCAATCACTGAGAACACCCTAGCAACCACCAAGACCACCATAGCAACATCCTTGCAATCACCAAGGCTACCCTAGCAACCTACAGAACACCCTAGCAACCACAGAACACCCTAGCAACCAGCAAGACTACACTGGCAACCACAGATCACTCTAGCAACCACCGCAATTACTCTAGCAAACACAGAGAACACCCTGGCACCCACCACAACCACTCTAGAAACCATAGCGAACATCCTAGCAACCACCAAGACTAACCTAGCAACCACATAACACTAGCAACCACTACAACTACCTTGGCAAACACAGAACCCCCTAGCAATCACTGAGAACACCCTAGCAACTACCAGAATCACTCTAGCAACCACCACAACTGCCCTAGCGACCACAGAACACTCTGGCAAATACAGAAAACACCCTAGCAACCTGCAAGACCACCCTAGAAACCACTATCTATACTAGAGCTCCACAACAGCAACTTCCGCACAGTCAAAAACCACTTATTTATTCATAAAAAGTAAAATTCTACTTTCATATAAGGTCCTTTACACAGGCAGCTCAACAAAATACAATATTAATGGTGTGCGAAATGTTTTAATTCAAAAGCAATTGAACTTCAACTTGTCTGTACGGCTATACATACCATTAAAGCATTCTTAATTAAAGGTTCGTAACAGCTTTACATTCAACACAATGACCGAACACAGACCAGACCACCGTTCATTTACTGCAGAATTAATTACCTTTCCATATGAAAGAAACCGAGAAGCGACCGACTATGGAAAGGTCCATCATGGTCGCCGAAGCGTGGATTATCTATCTGATGTTCATCCTCCAACAAAATCAATTACTGAGGAGCCACTGATTGAAAAGCGCAAGCCGAGAACACATGATAGTCAACACCACTTAGTTGGACAAGAATGGAAATAAACGCTAAGTGTGGCACAGTTGCTAATCAGGCTACGAGTGTAGGGCCAGAAGAGGATGCTTCTTTATGAAAATGTCAGTAGCAGATGGGAGGAATACAATTTAGCCTTCAGAAAGGAAATCTATGCGACGTAATAAGTGAGAGTATTTTGTGTCCAACCGTAGGGTGAAACGCTCTTCTGGTGACACACACACTCATTTCATTCAGATGTGACTCACACGCGCCGCATCTCTGAATGAATGGAGGATTTCTGCAGCATGAATGCTAGCGCAGGTCACTGTGAACCCTCGTGACGCGTCTGTGTTTTTTTCACCATACGCACAATAAGGTTCAACAATGATGAGACTGGAGGGAAAATATATATAGAAAATACAGCACAGGGTTTGTGAGGTTATGGGAAACCTGGAAATATCAGGGAAAATATATGAAAGAGTAAAAGTCCTGGACTTTTCCATATTAAATGCACATTTTTCTGGTTATGATGCACATGGAGGCTCAGAAAGACAAATCTTTCATTGAGCCGCATTCAAATCTGCTGCTGCTTTGTCTTTTTGGACACAAATATGTGTAATGGTTTAAATCTCTTGATTCCAAAGACTGGTACAAATGGAAATGTTCCACAGGAAACTCTATTAAAAATTTATGCAATGATCACAAATGACCTCTGAGATCACATCTGAGAAAATCTGTGATTCAAAAGCTCATTTCCCACATGAAAAAAAAAATACTACAGTAATTTATAGTAAATACTATAGTGTACTATAAATACTACATATATATACTATTATACTATATATTATACTATGCTATGGTGTTTTTGAACCATACTATAGTAAAGTGTATTATACTGTGTATATTGTAGTATTTACTACACTTCATTAACACTTTGTTAATGAATGCTACAGCATACTGCAGTATTAACTATAGTGAACTGATTAACTGTAATAAATACTGTAGTATACTTTAGTTTTTACTACAGTAAACTGAAGTATATTGTAGTATAATATACCCATATAGTTGTAGAAAACTTAATACAGTATTGGGTAAAGTAATTTTTTTATATTACTATAGTTGTTATATTACCACAGCAACTATAGAATTACCACAACAAATTAATTCAAGTACTTTACTATTGTATGGTTCAAAAACACTATAGCAGGGGTAGGCAAAATCGGTCCTGGAGTGCCGCTGTCCTGTCGAGTTTAGCTCCAACCCTAATCAAACACACCTGAACAAGCTAATCAAGGTCAGGCAGGTGAGGTTTTTTTTTTTCAGGGTTGGAGCTAAACTCTGTAGGACATCGGCACTCCAGGACCGACGATGCCTACCCCTGCACTATAGTATTTACTATACATTACTATAGTGTTTTTTCATGTGGGTTTACTATAAGTAATCTAACGAGCAATCTAAGCTGTTAGGCCTTACAAACCTAGAATTAGGAACATACACTGAACTTCACTAAAAAATGAGTTTAAACATTGCATATAACTACATAAATGAGCGATGGTATTACATCAGTTGCACATGTAAAGAAATTTTAAATGTTTATTTGCAGTGTTGCTTACACTACTGTTAAATGTTTGGACTTGGTAAGATTCTGCTCACCAAGGCTGCATTTATTTGATTAAAAATACAATAAAAACAGTAAAAATTGTGAAATATTATTACAATAAAAATATCTGTTTAATGTCTATGTGAATATATTGTAAAAGCTTCATTACTCCAGTCTTCAGTGTCACATGATCCTTCAGAAATCATTCTAATATAATGATTTGCTGCTCAATAAACATTTCTTGATTATGATCAATGATGAAACCAGTTGTGCTGCTTAATATTTTGTGGAAACTGTAATACTTTTTTGTTTTTCAGGATCCTTTGATGAATAGAAAGTTCAAAAGGGCAGTTTTAATTTGAAATAGAATTTTTTGTAACATTACTAATGTCACGTTTGATCAATTCAATGCATCCTTGCGGTATAAAAGTATCAATTTCTTTCTTTCGGGGGGTAAAAATCTGTATTTTCTGTATATATGGTTTGGGTTCCTCCTTCACTGTGCATCGGTGGGATTTTTTTCCACTGTTTTATGGTGCGTCTGATCACTTAGTAAAGTAACAGCACACTCCTCACACATCATTTGAGGAATCATTCACGTCTGTAGCACAAATGGGGTGAAACTTCATCCCATCATGGTTAACCACGTCTCGTCCTCCTTTCATTTTCTCAATTATCCTGCTGTCCGTCTGAATGATCGCTCAGTATTTCTTGAGGAGATAACGTGTTAATTACCTGCTGTCCTCAGTGCGTTTAATGTTGCATGTGGTTCGTTGAGTTTATGGTTGAATTTGGGGGACGTCAGAGGATACGCTTTCAAATAAACCTGCAAATCACACACACACACAATCAAAGAAACACAGAGAAATGAGAACAGGTGGAAGTACATTAGCCAGATTGACCTCACCTGATTATGATGATATCATGTTCAAATTGCGTGCTAAAATTATATACACAAATTATTATTATTATTATTATTATTATTATTTATTTTTATTATAATTTTTGCATGCACTTATACACAAAAAGTACCAAAAAGCATTATACTATAACAGTAAGGTATCAGATGGTAATACCATGGTAGGTAAAAAAAAAAAAAGGTACTTGGTAGAACATGGCACTTTTTTTTTTTTTTTTTTTTTTTTTTTTGGTACCATGACATTTGGTACCATGATGTTCTTAGAGGAGCCTTGAAGTACGATCTAAATACCTAAATGATACATGAATTTCAGTAACATGGTATATATCAAAGTACCATGGTATTACCTTCTGATATCATCACTGTTATAGTACAATGCTTCTTGGTACTTTTATTTTTAGTGCATATCCAAAAACCCAAAGCAGTACCAAGGTAAATGTCCTAAAACTGCATCAAGGAAAGCCATTCCTCAAATAGTGTAAAAAGCAACAGTGTAAGTGGATTTAAATGTACAATTTGGAAGCTTGTGTTTTAACACCTGATGGCAGAGATACAGAAAACAGCTTGTACACAAGAAAAAATCTGTCTGCATGCTTAAAAATGAAGGTGCTTCACGATGCCATAGAATAACCTTTTTTGTCTAAATGGTTCCATAACAAACCTTTAATATCTGAAGAACCTTTCTGTTTCACAAAAGGTTCTTTGTGGCAAAAGAAGGTTCTTCAGATTATAAAAAGGTAAGACAGAGATTGACCAAATGGTTCTTTGTGGAACCAAAAATGGTTGTTCTATGGCATCGCTGTGGAGAACCTTTTAAGCACCTCTATTTTTAAGAGTGTAATTCATTAGCATCGATGGTTCCTTAAAAAACCTTTAACATCCATGAAATCTTTCCATTCCATTAAAGTGGAAAAAGGTTCTTTAGAACTTAAAAAGGTTTTTCACTGTAAGAAAAAAACTGTTCACTGAAAGGTTCTTTGGAAGATCTTCTACAAAACCCCCTTTTGTAAGCTTTATTTTTAAGAGTGTAGGAGGGAAACTTTCTCTGGTTGATTCTGGAGATTGTCAGGTTTGCTGTGAGCCTCAGCATCAGTGGCACCTGTTCGGAAACATCCTCATTTCCTATCGGCACGGAGGCGAGGGCTGCGTGCGCTTTCTTCAGCCGCTGCTCCTGTAAAGCGTGGACGTGAGAGATATGAATTAGTTAACACAGTCCCGGCTGAATACCTTTCATTCTGCGCGTGAACTTTCATGTGTTTGGCTGCTGTTTCGTGCTTCTCCTGAAGCCTGATGGATGGAGAGAGAGCCTGTTTTCTTTATCACTCATGAAACACCAACACACAAAGGCTTTCATCATCTCTCCGGCTGTCAGTGGAGGTGGAGTACTACAGGATGAAGAACCAGGCTTCCCACAGGTCATCGGCGTGAGTCAGCTGGGCTGTGAATGAACGACCTGTTAGAGGAGGCGGAAACAACCCGGCACAATCACGCTAAAAGAAAAGAGCCTAAAATAACAGCCTAGACTGTGATCTTTCATTAAGCACTACACATTACGAACACAAAAGACATCATGAAAAACGGGATTCTTACATTTTATGAAGGAAATATAAATGGAGTTGGATGCCAGAGCACAGCTATTGGTTGCTTGGTAGTTTCTGACTGGTCCAAATCCAAATAAACCGTCTTTTCCACCAGAATGCAGTTTTTAGCTGTGAAACTGCAAAATCAGCCCACCTTCCCATTGACTTACTGTGGAGTCAGAAGTGCAGGATGATGTAACTGAAAATATTCCTACATAACCTGCCCACAAATTTGTTTATGAGTTACATGTTTTGAAAATACAAAATAAATTTGTAATTCAGAATCTTTATGATCTTACAATCTGCTTTTGATGCAGAGGTCACTCAGTCAATCAAATTACACATTTACATTTGCATTTATGCATTTTAGCTTTTAAAAGCAAAGCAACTTGCATTACGGGAACAAAAGCAACTCATCACACATGATATTTGTATATTAAGGTCTCTATGATATTCCAGACTTTATATTTGGCTCAGGTCACTCCTTACTGTATGTCTACATGATTGATATTTTATTCTCTTTTAGATATTTAAATGGACATAATTTGGGTCCGTGACACAAATAGATGAATTATGCACCAAAATTTAATTATCAGGGTTTGGGATTTGCTCATATCCTTAAACACGAGCAATAATAATTCTGGTTGCTGTAAATCTGTGTCGATCTTGTTTTAGAGGGAGTGAGTCTTAAAATACAGAGTTCATTGGTTGCACATGCAATGATCTGTATAATCACTTTTTCTTATAAAAGCAGCTGATTTCTTTATCCATTTGTAAATGTGAGAAAAAATGTTAAATTAAAAATGTGGGTTTTTAACGTTTTTACAGAAAAAAAAAAATTAACATGAATTTAGAACATTTTAACAATAGGTGTGTGCCAGTTCACTACTTGTGCACTGTTATATGCCATGTTTAGTATAAATATTGTGATTAGAGTGTTCACATTAAAAAATTCCAAAATTTGCATTTAAAATAGACGGATCATACTCTTATTTAACTAACCAACTTACTAAATAAATGTGTATTGTTGGACAGTTCATGCAATCAGCTGTCACTGCTTTAGAATAACGTAGAGGAGTTAGGGAAAAGGCTATTAGACTCAGATGATAGTGTATAAAAAACCCATATGCTATATGGTTGTGTTCATAGTGCATATTACGTCATTTGGGACACAACTAATATCTCCAACTTCACCAAAAGCATGAAATCAAGAACAAATTTATCATTTAAAGACGGACCACAGGACATTCCATAAGTGCAGCTGTTCCCATGGCGATGAGGTCAGCGGATGGCCAGTGATGCTGTGAGTGTGCAGTGACAGGAAACGTCCAGACTGTCAGAGGAATTGTGCCATTGTGATTTACGCATGTGAATGATGACTTCAGAACAGTGAAGATGTGTGAATAAAGTGCATCATTTATGACACAGAATTTGAATGTATTCAGATGTTTATGAGGATGAAATATCTTTATTTTGTTTACTTTAATTCACAAAATATTCTTAAGAATTAAATTATACATTAAGAATGTTCTAAAGACACAGCTTTCTTAAGAGTAACATTTTTTAACTGCTATTTTCTTCTTCTTAGGAATACATTTAATAATGTTTTGTATTTAAAAACAAAATTTTTTTTCAAAGATTTATTTTTGGTGTTTTTGCCTTTAATTTGATAAGACAGAACAAAGTTGATAGAAAGCAAAGTGAGAGAGAGAGAGAGGGAACAGGATCAGGAAAGGTCTGCAAGCCGGGACTCGAACTCGCTACGCCCGAAGCGCAACGGTGCTGCATGTCGACACGCTGCCCACGAGGCTACCGGCGCCAACAAAAAAAAAAGTACATTTAAAAATATAACAAATTTAAGAATATTGCTGTATTCCCAAACAACATTTCTTGCGAATGTTTATTTTTTTCTTAAAATTGTCCTAAAGATAAAACTTTCTTATGAATAAAAATATTCTTAACTGCTATTTTCTTCTGTTTTTTTTTTATTAAAATTATTTTGTATTCTCATACCATTTCTTTAGAAGGTTTGTTTCTTAAGGTTGTTCTTAATACAAAACTTTAAGAATAAAATGACTCTTTTCTGCCATTTCTTCCTATATTTTCCAACTTTAAAAATATATTTAAAGTTATAAATAATTATACTAAACTTAAATATTTTTTTAAAAAAGTTTTACTTTTTCTTAATACTGTTCCAAAGACAAAACTTTCTTAAGAAAGATTAAATTAATTTTTTCAAAAAAAAGAAAATTATTCTTAACTGCTATTCAACTGAAAATTTCTAAAAATACATAAATAAATAAAAATATACATATACATACTATATATATATATATATATATATATATATATATATATTTATGTGTGTGTGTGTGTGTGTGTGCGCGTGTGTATAGATAGACAGACAGACAGACAGACACATAGACACATAGACAGATAGACAGATAGACATATAGATAGATAGATAGATAGATAGATAGATAGATAGATAGATAGATAGATAGATAGATAGATAGATAGATAGATAGATAGATAGATTTTTTTTTTATTTATTTATTTTTTTTATTTTTTACTTCTTACTTAAGAATATTTTCATGAATCCGGCCCCAGACGAGGACCTCCTTCCATCTTACAGCATCTTTTATACACTCAATGCTATTTTCAGAGAACTGTAACCCACTTCCATAGGGCTATTTTTATTCTTCTCAGTTTTAAAGGAATATCTCTGTCTTCAGTCATCTGAATAAAAATGACTTACTTCACCACATCAAAGTCGGTGGCAGCATTTTGTTTTCAGTAAGGAGAAAATAATCTGGTACTTTCTGAATGAAAACGGTTGCTTCTGAGCAGGACATGATACATACTGCACTGAGAGTTCAGCTCAGATCTGTAATAATGGATCTCTTTCATGTTTCACATTGTAAAGTGAAGACTGGTGTTGTAAATCCGCATTTCAAATGAAGTGCAGTGGCCTGTTTTATGCCTTGCTGATATCAAACCTGTCGGCCTCTTGCTCAGAAATGGAAATTCCCAAAGCTGTGATATCTGTGAGGTAAAGCGCAAAGCTCGGGTCACACATGGCTTTCTCTGCTTGTCTCTGATTGCAGGACTGAAGTGAAGCGCAGTGGACTGAATCAGGAACTGAGTTTGGATAAGCTGTGCTGAATGAGACTGAGGAATTATGGGAACCGTTTGAGAAAAACCACAAGCAAATACAAAACCACTAACAATTTACAGGACAGTTCATTCACAATGAATATTGAACAACATTAAATGTTGCTTGAAGTATTGTGATAATAATAGCAATACTAGTACTACTTATTCTATTATTATTGTTATACTGTATTATACCCATAAAGCCAGGGATCCCCGGAATATGATGATTCCCTTTCTAAAATATAAAAGCAGCTATATTAAAGATAGATAGATAGATAGATAGATAGATAGATAGATAGATAGATAGATAGATAGATAGATAGACAGACAGACAGAGAGACAGACAGACAGACAGACAGACAGATAGATAGGACAGACAGACAATAAACAGACAATAAACATGATTAATTTTGTCATCTCAATTCAAATGTATTGTAGAGCATATTAATAATAATTAATATTTTAATGCAATAATAAAACAACAAAATAATTGATAAACATGATAAATAAAAAAACTGTAAATATAAAAGAATAAATAATTAAACAATATAAACACTGTTGCAAGGAAAAATGAAAATACAGATTTTTATTTTTCAGAAAACTATATGTATATTTGGTTTTTATTTCTTACTGTTGAAAGACCTATATTATTTTTCTCAGATTTTTGTGGACCCCTTAATACGCTCTTATGGCACCTAGTTTCAAAACCTCTACACAACTGAAGAAAAAAGTTTAGTTTTGCACAGAATGCATATTGATACTATTAATACATCATATTTATGCTAAGCGTATTAGTTTTACCTCGTTCTCATCAACACCTATCAGCATCTTCAGCTCAGCAGATCTTCAGTTTGATTCTGTGCTCGTCACTCACTCTCTCTGACACTCTCAGCAGTTGTTGGAGCAGATGCTTGTCCTTTTCTACAGGAGCAATAACAACAGAAGTTACTCTCTCACACACACACACACACACACACACACAAATACTTACAGACTTGGAAAAAAACTCAAGCTGTCACCAGAGACTTTCAGAGCAGCATTTTACCTGCAAACAGAAAGATCTTGTCCTTATTTTACACAAAATCAAACATATATGTCTGTGTTCATCGCAGTAAACTCACCAGGCATTAAATATTGAACTAAAGGAGAGTTTCTCTCCTTTTCCTTCAGGAATCACATTATAAAAGTAATTTTTATGCATCCCACCTCAAACCGGATTCAATTCAAACTCTGCTAAAAGACTAATAAATAAATACATAAATAGCTCTAAGAGTAAGAAATGAATGCATATATAATGTAAATAAATTGTATTAATATGATCCACATTTGGCAGCCATGTGTTTAAATAATACAGTTAAACTGCATGTTACATTCACAACCATCAACTGTCTAATAACATTAAAAACATTGGCTTTATCCATTTGTCAAAATGACAAACAGATAAAAAGCAATCAAAGCAAAGATCAGCGGTGACCCCCACTTTTCTGCGGCCTTCATTTCTGAAGTATTTCTCAAATATTTGATCTGTAGGGACTTCAAAACTTGAATTTCTTTCTTTAATTAAGAGAGTTTTGAGCCTTGAACCAAACTAATCAGCTCGGAGATGAATCACAATATTACAAATTTAATTTGAAGAAAAAAAAAATCTATTAGCGAATGCAATTTAAAAATGTTAAAAAAATATATTTTATTCACTTTTAATTTATAATTTAATTCATTTTAAAAAGATTTTAATGAGAATTAGGTTAAATAATAATAATAATAATAATAATAATAATAATGTCTCTTATTTGCCAATTTGTTAGGTGATTTATTTATTCATATATCTATTTACTTTTTTTAATAGTCCCTAGTCTCTGTCTCGCCCACAAACTGACTACACTGCAAAAAGTCATATTTCTTACTATGTATTTTTAACTCGTTTTCCATTACAAATTCATTCTCAGCATAGTTCATTCTCGTCAGTGTTTACATTCATCTGCGAGTGCACGTGAGCTCAGTTTTACAGAAACTCTCTGATAAGATCACAGAGACAGAGCAACAACACCCGGACTCTGTTATTATCATTCTCGGGGACTTTAATAAAGCAAATCTCTCCCGTGAACTGCCAAAATACAGACAGCATGTTACATGTCCCACCAGAGACAGTAATATATTGGATCACTGTTACACAGCAATAAAGGATGCATATTGTTCCGTCCCACGGGCAGCTTTGGGGCTCTCTGATCACTGCCTGGTTCATCTTATACCAACTTACAGGCAAAAACTTAAATCTGCTAAACCTGCAGTAAAGACTATAAAGAGATGGACCAACAAAACAGCAGGCATTACAAGCCTGTTTTGACCTCACTGATTGAGTGTTTTACCAGTCCCTACCAGGACTCACTTAACATTCAACAATAACAAGCCATGGTTCACAGAAAAACTCAGACATCTTCGTCAGGCCAAAGAGGACGCCTATAGGAAGGGGGACAGAGTCTTGTACAATCAGGCCAGCAACACACTGAATAAGGAGATTAGAGCGGCTAAGAGGAGCTACGCTAAAAAGTTGGAAGATCAGTTCACTTCCAATGACCCAGCTTCAGTGTGGAAAGGTCTGAAAGCCATCACCAACTACTGAGGCCAATCAACAACTTGCTGAAGACCTGAATGAGTCACCCGCTCTGAACATCTCTCCACACAACCATTAACACCTCCAGTAACCCCCTCTCCCCCACTCCTGCACTTCAGTTCAGTGAAGATAATGTGTGCTAGGTCTTCAGAAAGAACAAGAGAAGAAAGGCACCAGGCCCAGGTGGTGTCACACCAGCCTGTCTAAAAACCTGCACTGACCAGCTGGCCCTCATCTTCATACAGATCTTCAACAGATTTCTGGAGCTGTGCGAAGTCCCCTCATGCTTCAAACCCCCCACCATCATCCCCGTCCCAAAGAAACCCAAGATAACAGGAATTAATAACTACAGACCTGTTGCTTTAACGTCTGTGGTCATGAAGTCTTTTGAGAGGTTGGTGTTGGCTTAAATGAAAGACATCACTGGACCCTTACTGGACCCCCTGCAGTTTGCTTACTGAGCAAACAGGTCCATGGATGATGCAGTCAACATGGGACTGCACTTCATCCTTCAACATCTGGACAGACCAGGGACTTATGTGAGGATCCTGTTCGTGGACTTTAGCTCTGCTTTCAATACCATCATCCCAACACTCCTCCAGACCAAACTAACCCATCTCTCTGTCCCTAGCTCTATCTGTCAGTGGATCACCAGCTTTCTGACAGATAGGCAACAGCTAGTGAGAATTGGCAAATTCACATCCAACTCCTGCACCATCAGCACTGGTGCCTAGCAGGGCTGTGTTCTCTCCCCACTGCTCTTCTCCCTGTACACCAATGACTGCACCTCTAAAGACCCCTCTGTCAAGCTCCTGAAGTTTGCAGACGACACTACAGTCATCGGTCTCATCCAGGATGGCAACGAGGCTGCTTACAGACAGGAGGTTAAAGAGCTGGCTGTCTGGTGCAGTCTTAACAACCTGGAGCTCAACACGCTCAAAACAGTGGAGATGATCGTGGACTTCAGGAGAAACCCCCCTGCACTCCCCCCACTCACCATCATGAATAGCACCGTGGCTGCAGTGGAGACATTCAGGTTCCTGGGCACCATCATCTCTCAGGACCTGAAGTGGGACACTCACATAGACTCCATTGCTAAAAAGGCCCAACAAAGGTTGTACTTCCTTCATCAGCTATATATACAATACTATTTGAGCTTTCCTGTAGCTCAAATAGTAGAGCATGGCGCTAACAACGCCAAGATCATGGGTTTGATTCCCAGGGAAAGCAAGACCTGATAAAATGTAAAAAGCTGTAACTTGAATGCAATGTAAGTCGCTTTGGATAAAAGCGTCTGCTAAATGCATAAATGTAAATGTAATACAACCTGCCACAGGAGTTGCTCACACAGTTCTACTCAGCCGTCATTGAGTCTGTCCTGTGTACTTCAATAACTGTCTGGTTTGGCTCAGCTACAAAATCAGAAATCAAAAGACTACAGAGGACAGTTTGGTCGGTACTCCCCTGCCTACCCTCCAAGAACTGTATACATCCAGAGTAAGGAAAAGGGCTGAGAAAATCCCTCTGGATCCCTCACATCCATGCCATCTCCTTTGAACTTTTGCCATCTGGTCGGCGCTACAGAGCACCGAATACCAGGACAGTCAGGCACAAGAACAGTTTCTTTCCCCAGGCAATCTACCACATGAACAGTTAAATGTTCTCCCACTGTGCACTAAAAATATGTGCAATAACCTCATATTTATTTATCACCCTACATTCTAATATATCTATAGCAGACCTGTACATACAATTTATTATTATCATTATTCTTTATATATATATATATATATATATATAAAGAACTTGGCAATAAAGCTCTTTCTGATTCTGATTCTGATTCTGATTCAAATATCTAAACATTCTTAAACTAAGATACATTTATTTGAGGTGCAAAATTACTAGGTTTTAAATATTGTTTTCTGAAAAATATATAAAAATTAATATTTTATATTTATATTTTATATTTAACATGTTTATTCCTAAAACAAGTACAAAAATATCTGTCAGTAAGGTTAGAAAAATAAACTTAATTAAATGGGAGAACAAGTTTATTTTTTAACCCCTTTGGCAGATATTTGATCTTGTTTTAAGCATAAAGTATTTTTTTAATTTTGTAATTCTTTTAGACAATAAGACTATATCTTATTGCAGTATTACAATATTAAAAACTTTAATTTGAAACAAAAAGTGTATTAGCAAATGCAATTTAAATTAATTTAAAATGTTTATTTTTAATTTAAATTGAATTCTGATTCATTTAAAAAAATTAACATGAATTAAAACTAATGAATTAATACTATTAAGTCTTTTTGTCTGAAAAGTATATAAAAATTAAGTGAGTTTATACTTAAAACAAGAAAAAATATCTGTCATTGAGGTCAGAAATATAAACTTTATTTTTAGGAATTTAGGGAAAAGTTTTTTTTTTGTTGTTGTTTTTTTTTTTTTTAACCCATTGACAGATGTTTATCAAATAATTTTGATATTTCTTTCAGAAAACAAGACTTTATATCTAATGTCATTTTGATTCCCAAGTAAATGCATCTTCATTTAATAATGTTTGAAAACAAGACAAAAATACTGAGAAAGAAAATCTTTTTTCTTTTTTTATTTCTGTTTTTGCAGCGCACAGTCCATTAACATCTGAAGAATATTACACACAAAAATATCACTGCAAACTTCAAACTAAATGGTTGACTTCTAATATCAGGGTTCAACATTGAACTAATCGTTGCAATTTTCGTGACACCTAATATTAAAGTAGTACATATTCTGCTTTGTGATCTGAATTATGTCTGTGAAACAGATATGAATGTACAGCTGTCACACAGCAGCATAACAGGGAAACTGAATCTGTCTGCAGATTCTGCAGAATAAAGCAATGTGTGTGTTGAATCTCTGCTGATTTATGACTGTTGATTATAACTCTGTGCTGCATCAATGTCTCAGTGCCGGACACATCAATAACTACTGACAAAATTCATCTTGCCAGATTAAAGTGACAGACGGTCGGTGGGGGGCGGTGTCCCACGCCTACAATCCAGCCTATCACAGACCTCATCTCATTATTCCCAAAAGCTTATTAAATATAAAACAGACACCATTTATCACGGCGCACAGTTCCACAACAGGATGCATGCATCAGGAGAAATGTCAGCGAGAGGCTTTATTTACACTGTCTATACGCTGTCATGAATGTTTCCCGCTCACCTCTGGCGTCCCGTCAACGGCAGACACGTTTTGCTGTGGGGTCCACGGGAGCCATCACACCGAAAAATGAGCTACCGGGAGAAAAAGTGCATGTAGCCGCAACAAATAAGGACTTATTTACACTTTTCAAAGGTCTTTGTTGTTGAAAAAAAGCTGGAAAGTTTATTCTGGAGTCAAACTTCATTTTATATCAGAAACGCAGACACAAATAAGTATTTTGTTATTGTAATGCACCACAAAAAAAAAAAAAATTTTGCAAACAGTATGGTTTTCTAAATGTCTATACATGCTTAAATCAAGATACATTTACATGAGATGTGAAATTACTTATGATATTAAGTCTTGTTTTTTTTTAAAAAAAAAAAGGTATCAAAATCATGAGTTCCCTTTTAGTCGGTCACGTTCAACGTATGTCGGAACTGACCGACGAATTGGGGATCACTTTGGGAGACCAATCTACTTCGAGTGTAAGAAAACGAGCCAATGCAGATTGGCATGCGATAATTGCAACAGCTGCTCTGCGCCGCAGTGCGAGTATTTAATGAGCAGCAGGTGTGTCGCATATTTGCTTTTTGCTTTGGAGCCGAACACGTGCTGTTCCTGCTTGTGTGTTTTCTCTTTCTGCGGAAGTGGTGGAAGACGAGCTGCTCGTTTAGGAAGGAGCCTCTGCGTGTCTGGTGCGGGTGTGATGGCGCTGACAGTGTTGGTCGCGATCTCACGAGAGAGCAAAAAGTTCTCACAGCTCGTGGAGAGGGCACCTTCAACGAGATCGCTGTTTATACATGCTCACAACAGGCTTGCATTATTGTACTGTTGTGTAGCCACGGCCATTTCCCGGTGCGTTTCAGCACCAGTAGAGAGCAAATTCCTAAAAGAGCACACACGGTTTGACCCTGCGTCTTTTTCAAGATGTCATTCAAACCGTGTGCTACTGGATATGGTCGCTACCTGGCCCCCGGTGATGGTCATGATTACTGCCTCACACAGTGGCCTCGCACACGCTGAGGTGGCACTCATGGATGGTACATGTTCTGACTGCGGGAACATGACCGTCTCAGTGTTAAGGTCAAGACTCCAGTATCTTGAGGAGACTGGAGCCCCTTCGTATATTCCCCGATCTAGTCCTTCTTCTGGGCCATCTCAGAAGAAGCCTACTTCTGTCAATAACCTAGGTGACCTGAGGGTTACAGTGAGGAATACCCCGCCAAGTCAACCTCCTCGGGCTCCTCTCTCCTCCATGACACTGCAACCAGTGGGGTTTCCAAGAGGGCGTGCTGATCCGTCTCGTGCGGTACCAGTCGTCACTTTTGGGGCTCCCCCGGATGACCAGATGTCGATCGCTGCATCGGAGGGTGAGTGTATGTCCTCCGGGGATGAAGATTCGGCTGCGTTGCAGCCCTCGCGGCTGGACGATTGGTTTCTTGGGGTGGCCCGCTGGGGCGGAGCGTTCTCAGCTCTCCGCCCCAGTACCTTTCTTTCAGGAAGTGCATGAAGAGGTGACTAAATCGTGGATGGCACCTTTTTCTGCCCAAAGCCAGTCTGGTCCTTCTTCCTCCCTCACTTCCCTCAATGGTGGGGCGGGTAAGGGGTACGTGGAGCTCCCCCCAGTGGAGCGGTCTGTGGCGATGCAACTGTGTCCCAAGACCGCTACCTCTTGGCGGGGTAATCCGCGTCTCCCCTCCCGAGCGTGTAAGTTCTCGTCCTCTCTGGTGGGCAAGGCTTACACAGCTTGTGGAGAAGCCGCTTCCAACCTGCATGCCATGGCGCTCCTGCAGGTCTACCGGGTCAAAGCACTCAAAGAGCTGCACGAGGGTAGTTCCGACCCAGGGGTTATGCAGGAACTGCATACAGCGACGGACGAAAGTCACTGCACGCTCCCTGGGTCGGGCGATGTATACCTTAGTGGTCCAGGGGCGCCACCTGTGGCTGAACCTGGCAGATATGTGTGAGCCCGACAAAGTTCGGTTCCTCAACGCCCCTGTCTGTCAGGCCGGCCTCTTCGGCGACGCCATTGAAAATTTTGCCCAGCAGTTTTCAGCAGCACAGAAGCAGATGGAGGTGATTAAGCACATCCTGCCCCGATGACCAGCTGCTGCCTCTACCCAGTCATCAGCTGCAGCCCCTCCATCTGCTCGTCACCGAGGGCGCCCCCCTGTGGCCGCCTCCGCCCCTGCTCAGCCTAAGCAGCAGCCTCCACCTAGGCGGCAAGTGGCCAGCCCGTCCAGGCCCCTGCCAAACCAGACGGCAAGCGGCCCTGAGACGGGCGACCCAGAGATGGAAGGATTTGCTCTTCGGGAGATGGTGTCCGTTCCACTCCCTCCCCCGGAGGAGAGCCGGGTGGAGAATCTTTTGTTTCCTTTTGTTTTTGTTCTGCCGCTGGCTCATCGGAGTCCAGCGGCACCCACATTTTCAAAAAAAAGACCAATTTCCTCTATCTCTGGGTCACAAGAGGGCGTGGTTGGCAGGGTGTGGTTGGTAGTGCGCGACGTGTTGCAAACACCTTGCCACTCCCTTCCCCCTCTTTCTTCGCCTGCAGGCAGCAGTGTGTGGTTCGAGGACACCACCAGGCCTTCTCACACACCCTCTGCCCCACCCTGGAACCAGGTAAGTGTTGTGCAGCTCACACAGACTCCACTTCGGGCCACCTCAGTGCCTCCCAAGTTGAGTCCCTGTGTTCCACCTCGCTGCCCCACCCCGGGTACGTCTATGGTTCCGTTGGTCCCGCTTGCACGGTGTCTGGGAGCCTGGCTAGCGCTCCCCAGCCCATCTTGCTGGCTCATCCATACCATCAAACTCGGCTATGCGATTCAGTTCACCCGGCGTCCCCCCAAGTTCAGGGGCATCCACTTCACCTCTGTGCGAAGCTGCGATGCCCCTGTCTTATGGAAGGAGATCGACGTCCTACTGGCAAAGGACGCGATGGAGCCGGTCCCTCCAGCCGATATGAAGGTGGGGTTTTACAGCCCCTACTTCATTGTGCCCAATAAAGGTGGTGGGTTACGGCCAATCTTGGACCTGCGAACCTTGAACCGGGCGCTGCACAAGCTCCCGTTCAAGATATTAACGCAGAAACGCATTTTAAAGTGCATCCGTCCCCGAGATTGGTTTGCAGCGATCGACCTGAAGGACACATACTTTCATGTCTCGATTCTCCCTCAACACAGGCCATTCCTATGGTTTGCGTTCGAGGGTCGGGCATATCAGTACAAGGTCCTACCCTTCGGGTTGTCCCTGTCACCTCGCGTCTTTACAAAGGTCACAGAGGCAGCCATTGTTCCACTCAGAGAACGCGGCATTCACATTCTCAACTATCTCAACGACTGGCTGATACTGGCGCAGTCTTGGGACCAGTTGTGCAAACACAGGGACTTGGTGCTCCATCACCTCAGCCTGTTGGGACTTCGGGTCAGCTGGGAAAAGAGCAAACTCTCCCCTGTGCAGAGGATCTCTTTTCTTGGTATGGAGTTGGACTCGGTCAACCGGACAGCGCGACTCACAGAGGAACGCGTCTAGTCAGTGTTGTACTGCCTGAATTCGTTCAGAGGCAGGACAGCGGCCCCACTGAAAGTTTTTCAGAGGCTTCTGGGGCATATTGCATCCGCAGCCACAGTAACGCCGCTCGGGTTAGAAAATTCTGTCATTAAAGACCGTTCTCCTGACTGCATTGACTTCCATCAAGAGGATAGGGGACCTGCAGGCATTTTCGGTCGACGAATCGTGCCTAGAATTTGGGCCGGCCAACTCTCACGTTGTCCTGAGACCTCGGCCTGGATATGTGCCCAAGGTTCCTACCACTCCCTTCAAGGACCAGGTAGCGAGCCTGCAAGCACTGGCCTCGGAGGAGGCAGACCCAGCCCTAGCATTGCTACACTCTGTCCCGTCCGCGCTCTGCGGCTGTACGTGGACAGAACACAAAGCTTCAGGACCTCAGACCAGCTCTTTGTCTGTTACAGAGGCCAGTAGAAAGGAAAGGCTGTCTCCAAGCAGAGGTTAGCCCACTGGATAATGGATGCTATTGTCTTGGCGTACCAATCCCAAGATGTGCCTTGCCCGTTCGGGTTGCAAGCACACTCAACTAGAGGTGTTGCTTCCTACTGGCTCAAGGCGCCTCGCTGACAGATATTTGTAGAGCTGCGGGCTGGGCGATACCTAACATGTTCGCTGTGTACTTGCCACCAGTGGCCAGTAGTGTGAAGGACCCGTTCTAAGTGTCGGCTTGCAACGCCACTCCCGCCCGCAGGGCCAGATACATGCGTCTTTTGCCCCCCCCCACCGGCAGTCTGACGCCAGGCCTTCACTCGTTGAACCTGTGTTAGGCTGGGTGTCCATATGTGTGGTCCCTGCAGCGATCCCGTATGTGTATTCTTCCACGGAAAGCTACCCAGTCCGGCTAGCCCGTGTCTTTCCCTCGACAGAGCCCACTCTGTCATCTCTGCTGGTGTTCTTTCCATCCTAGAACTAGGTTGGAACCACCCCAGAGACTTCCATATGTTGTACTACCCTGTTGGTTAGTCCATATGTGTAACCGCCACATTTTACCTTCCTACGGGCAGGATGTGTCCTCCGCAGCGTCCCCTTTCCTTCTAGGGCACGCTTTCCCAGCGTTATTCAGTAGTCACATTGAGTGGGTTTTGCGGAACAGCAGTGACTGACCTTCTCTGCTTAGAGCCCTGACTCCCGCTCCAACAGGTTGGGGGCGGTCCAGGAGTCTCAAACAGAGTGCTGGAAGGGAACGTCTCGGTTACGCATGTAACCCTTGTTCCCTGAAGGAGGGAATGGAGACGTATGTCCCGTCGCCACAGTCGTTGTACCTCCGCTGACCATCTTAAACCACCTCAAACCAGCAGCCATGCTTCAAAACATAACTAACCAGCATATGCTGGATTTTTCAACAGGGTAGATAGATATTTTCTGAATTAGAATTTAAAAGTCATTTAACATTTTAGTTCTGAACACCACACAACCCTGCTGTTTGTGCATAAAATTCAACAAATCTAGAAGCTTCACCCAACTGGTTGTCGCCGCATTGCTACACTTTTGCTAAAATATGCATAAACTCAGTTGCTTTTTCACTTTGAACACACCTTAAACCTGCAGATCAAGATCCACCGCACCTGCTGGACCACGACACACATCAGGTATGGATGAGGATTCATCTCTGATTCCTCTGTCCATTAATCCCACAGGATTCCATTTGGAGTGTTGCTGGATTCCGAGGTACATGTCGTCATCACTTGTTGTGAAGCATCATGAGAGTTGTCATGGGACGTCGTCTGAGCCGCTGCAACTGTGTAAGAACAGCAAGTAAATAAATCATGAAAGTGAAAGAGTCACTATTTGTGTGAAAGATCAACCACTGACCTCTGCTTTCTGTCCCAGAGCCTGGAGGGATGGCGGCAAATGACGTAGACAACCCTGTCCACCATGTCCTTTGAGTGCTTTGTTAAAGTAAAGGTCAGGCGCCCCTCGAACCGGCAGTTCGGCTCTTAAATATTAATACACCAAACCAGTCACTAATCAGCATCTGCAGTAAAAGTGCATTTTGTATGGCAGACTTTCTGTTATTTGTCTGACAAACACTTTCATTCAAAGTACTGCATTACTGTCAGAATCTTATCAGGAAAAGTTTGAACTTCTAGCATTATATGCTTTTAAATTACCCAGTGAAGTCCCAAGCTAATGTTAACGCTAGATCCTGTAGGTTTAGGCTTCATGTTCAGGCACTTATGAGACATTTCCACAGAACACAATATATAAGAGAACCATATATCTTCCTCAATATCCTAGTCTACAGTACATTTCCCAAATGTCCATCCACACAGGCAGAAATGCTGACAATTGCAGGGAATTTTTTTCAATAACACACCAAGAATGTCATAACCTGTACAAACCTTATGCTATTGTGGAAATACCACAGTTCATTGAGGATATTAAATGGCAAAACCAAAGTGTATGATATATATATCATGGTACTAAATGATTAACTTATTAATTTACCAGGTACACTCTCCAAAAAACATTGAAATACCACAGTAAGCTTCATATTATTAAAGTTTTTAGCAGTGGTGTAACTTAGAAATGACGGGCCCCAGTGCAGGCTATTACGACGGGCCCCCTGGGCTGCACGGTTATGAAGCACATACAAACACACAGCGCTCGTGTATAGAAGGGAACCCATATAAGCGAATTTGTGCCTAAACTACTTAATTTAGACCAACTAAAACCAGTATCTTATCGGTTTCTTAAATTAAATTGAACAGTTCTCTTTGCGTGCGTCTCGTCTCTCTCCAACACACACGCACACACGCAGGAATCATGGCAACTGCACTCCTCTCCGAGAGACAAGAGAGCACGATCATCTCGCAGCATGCATGGTCGGATGTACTTCAACGAATGAAACATCTCCATTCGATAAGAAATTCATTGGTCTGTGTTAAATAACAGGCGATCTATCACTGGAATGTGTTTATGGCGAGCGCTCGTTGGCGCTGTTATCAATTCTCTCTTGGCGCTCGTGCATAATGCGCATCTTCACACAGACGATCGAGCACTTCGTTCTGGTAAAAGCACAAAACAAAATGCACACAAACGTGTCCTTGCTCTTGATATACGATCACTGATGAACACCGCTTTGGTTTTAATGAACAAAACAAAAAAAAAAAACTATACAAGGATGGATTAGAACCAGAACGCTTGACAAACATTCTACCACCAGACCATTACTGCAACAAATGTTGCAAATTTATGTATTATTCACTACTGTGAAGACCCTCTGTATGAATTATATATTAATATAGTCGTAACACAAGTTGAAATTTGTGATTTGAACGTTGGTATTTAGAAGAAGAAATGTCCAAATTTGGAATCTGAAAGTTGAAATTTGGAATTAAAAATGTCCAAATTGCTTTATACAAATGCATGCTTCATACAAATCCACAAATCATCTTTGCTTCATATCTACATTAAACCATAATTTACTAAAATGACAAATAGATAAACACGAAAACAACAAAGATTACGAAGTAATCCGTTTTTGTTTGTTTACAATATTTCTTCAGGTTGTCCTCATGCTGAACTCTGGTCAGATGAGGCTTCAACCATTTAACCTTGTCTTCAAAACAACAGAGACCTTTTCCACATTGACGTCTCTGAAATTGATTCTATTTAATGTAAGTCGACCCATGGCTCTGGCGGGGGCTGGGATCTGACTGACATGACCAGCTGTCGTGGAGAAAGGTTACCTTGGGTTGCCACAGGTAAATACCTATGTGTGTAAATCCACATAGGTATTCCGCATAATTTTAATCATTCCTGCACAAATGTGGCGAGCACTTTATTGTAACATGAAAACACAGTCATGTAATCGCAGAAAACTGGATGCGAGCTCTCAAATAGGCCTAACTTATACAAATGAACTGCTTGTGCTCTCACTCCGGCATTGCTTGTGCGCGCTCAGACTGTGTGCAATCGCGATCTCTCCGTGCTTTTAAAGTAGGAATTATTTTTCTTTGCTCCTGGATTAAACTTTGTCGAAAGTTATCAATCATTCAGAATAGATCCACGCCTGACCGATGAAAATGCTAATGGAAATGTTATTGGCTGTAAGTGAAATGCACCAGAAAGTCTTTCAACAATCAAAGATGGAACTTTAATTTCTTTACAACGCAAGTTTATGCTAGACATGTTTTGGAATGGGATATTTGTCTGATTTGTACATATAAATATCCTAGTCTGCCTAACTGCATCACTACATTGTACAGACATTACAGGTCAAAGCCATCAGATCCATTTATCTCAACAAATAGGCCTAAAATATATGGCTCTTAAATCACTGCTTATAAAAATTAAGTGTTGTCATATTTCGAATACCTCAACTGAATTGAGGTCATGTGTTTTAGAATTTTTATTACTGACTCTGTACTCATCACTTTTTTGTAAATTCAATCAAATTTCATGAAATCAAATTTGAAATCAAGCTTCCTTGTGCTGTAAGCTTTTGCAACAAAGTTACCCTATTTTAAAGACACAAATACACAGAATGAGCAAATGTTTAAGATTGAGATTTTTGTAATGGCATTTGATCAATATTTATATGTATGTACATAAAGGCCTATATTAAAATCTGTTCATCATATAAAGCGAATGTGTCTGTTTAGAAGACTTGGATTAAACCAGTTTCAAAGCTTGAAATAATGATTGCCTTGAAAAAAATGGATGGACAAAAAAAAAAAAACGTAAAATATTAAAATATCTATATGGCAGTACACAGTATGTGGTAGTCTTGCCAATGGTATTGAAAATTAGTCATCATGAAATCAAAATGACCCTACTTACTTTTTTAGTGCACATTACTAGTCTTGTGGTGAACAATTAAACCGTGCAACTCAATATACTGGGAAAATAAATAAATAAATAAATAAAACAATTGTCTGTCATCGTAATCTTTAATCAAAACCTGAAAATTTTGTTTCCGCTCTGGAATGGTGTCTCACTCTGATGACGTCAGTTTGAAGGCTTGGGGAGAATCCTCTTGTTAACTATGACGCAAGGAATGCAGTTTCCAGGTTCATGCCTCTACTCATTTCACATGAGAATCCTATCTCACCAGCCATTTATGAGCACTATTTAATTAATATTACATATTTAAGCTAAACATTTAACAAATTTGCTGTGCACACTACAGTCTCTGTGCTCACAGTGTCTCTGACACTAATATTTTAGCTGAATCACTGTCTGGTCATCTGGGATTTCATTATGGAAATAAAGGTTAGAGTTATAATTTTTCAGTATTACATGACATCCTGGGTGTATGTAAGCACAGTTCGTTGTTTTTTTTGGGGCGTCTGGCAGAGTGTTAGGACCCAGAAGCGGTGAGGCGTGATGTCAGATGTAACAAGCAGATATTCTTAACCACTCCTATCAAACCGTGAATCTGCTCTGAGCAAGAGGTGGAGTATTCAATATCCAATATTCCATTTTAGTCCATAAGATAAAAGTGGGGTTTGTTCAAAGTAGCTATTATCCACATAGATCTTTGATATGAATTAATTTTTTATTTTTTTTTTTTCATTAAATATCACCGGCTAAAAAGTAACTAGTAATTAGTACTCCGAGTAGTTTTTGAGAGGAGTACTTTGTACTTTTACTTAAGTACTGTTTTGGCACCAGTACTTTTACTTGTAATTGAGTATTATTTCAGCAATGTAACAGTACTTGTACTTGAGTACAAATTTTCAGTACTCTTTCCACCACTGGAAGTACATTACTGTACTAGCATGATTATTATGAAAAAAGACATACACAATATAAATATGCAGCAATAAATACAAACAAGAAAAAAAAAAAGATTTTTAGATTTTCTGAAGAAAATACAAATGTAATTACCTGTGCAAAAGTTCCTGCCACAATGCTGTTGGTGGTTGCCAGGGCATTGCTGTGCAGTTGCTAGGGTGTTATGGGTTTTATAGGGATTTATAGGGCATTTCCAAGGCAAAGAGACAAAACGACACCAATTAGTGTTAAATTGGCCACTGTTGTATTAAATCTAGGCAAATCGAAGTTTCCGTCAAAATGCTGGAATTTTGTTGGAGGTTGCCAGGGTGTTGCTAGGGTGTTCTTGGTCATTTCTTTGATGTTATCAAGTCAAATAACTATAACACCAATAATTAGTGTTTAATTGTTTACTGTTATATTGAATTATAGGCAAATCTTCACTGTCAAAAATTGAAGTTGTAAATAAAACTAACATTATTGGAACACACTTTACAAGAAAATGACTATTTCAGTCTTTTTACATCGAAATTCCATGTTTAATTCAATATGTTACTTGCTGTTTATTTAAAAGTATTTGTGAAATTTACTAGCAATTTCTAATTGAAAATTGTTTTAATGCCAATTTTTTTATTTTTTTATTTTATTATTATTTTTTTTTATCAGTGTCATTACCAGTGGTTTCTTCAAAACAAATTCTACTGATGTTGAGAGACTTGAAGTCAGAATATGATCGTAATCTTGAGGTTTGGTTTAAAACAGAGAGGATAACACTCTCATCCAGAGAACATATACAGCATGACCCTCTTAATATGAAGTATGAGAAGGGGATTCATACTGGAGTCTCCTTGCTTAGAGAACGAACACACACACACACACACACACACACACACACTACTGGACATGAAAGGTGTTAGAAGTGTGATCATTTCCTGGGGGAAATAAATATCTGTATCATGCCCTTACTACATCCTACAGCCATGACACACACAGAGCCACAACTCCCAAGACAGCTTTCACTGCCCTTGAGAAAGACCTGATACACACACATCGAAATTACACAACCACCAAAGGGCATATTGGCCTGGTGTTACACTCATTGTCATTCAAACAGAGTTTATCACATTCATATTCTGATTCTTCCATGTTGAAAACAACAAGGTCTACACTCTTACCAGTCAAGGTTCCAGTAGGAACCAAAAAGGGTTTTACAGTCTGACCTCAAAGAACAACAATTTAATTTCCACAAATAACTCTTTATTCTCTAGTTCTTTAGACAGCCACCTATGTGGTGCCTTAATGAACCCAGAAACCAAAATAATAATCTGAAGAACCTATAAAGAAACATCAAGGATCTCCAAAGAACTATGGCAACACAATACATTCATAAAATGGTTTTTGATAAGAACCCCGCAATAACGAAACATTTGCAAAACTAGATTTGGAGGCTAGGTTATCAGTAACTTAGCATTTTAGCACAGAAAAGTAGCATTTTATACGCAAATAATATAATTACATACACGTACATGTATAAATGGTATGAAAATATTGGCATGTTTTCAATGTTTGTGGAGAATTTTGCTCAGAAAAATGCACATGCAGAGAAAGCAATGTCATAAATTGATTTATTAAAATTAAATTAAAAATTAATTAAATTTATAAAGTAAAATTAATGAACATAGGGAAGGCCTAAATTTAATAAAAAAAAATAGAAAAAAGAGTAATGTTCAAATAAATATGATAAAAATTAAATTAAATTATTGTATGGGAGTAATGTCATACATTTCAATAAAAATTATAGTATGGAAATAATTTCAAAATATAATGAAGTTGTTAAAAATAAAATTTATAATAAATTAAATTAATAAAATTGTATTGTTAGCTATGTAGATTCAAATTTAACTAAAAAAAAAGAACAGTGATGTTCATACAAGCTATTTATATTTACATTTAATCAAACGTCATAGTTTGAATTCAGGATGCTGAATATGTGAGAAAGCAAATACACTATATAAAAACACTGGGACATCATATTCGATCTTTTAAGAATAAATATTAAACGTTACCTTACATGTAATTTGAAAACACAATTTTGAAGATAGAAGTCACAGCAGCATTGTGAATTGTCACAACAAAAAGTCACCAAGTTTTGTAGCATTCCGATAAAGTTTAAAAAAAAAAAATGTAAAAAATAAAAACTACATGGTTAAGGTGCCAAATATTGTCCCTTAATGGAAAAGTTCATTTCTGTCGCTATTGTGAAGTAACCACAGTTAAAAAATATCAATACTTTTTCCCAATTGAGTTGCTCTAACCGGAAAGAGTGCTGCATTGTGTCTAGAGCTGAAAAGAAATGCATCTCTCCTGCCCTCGCTCTGAATGAATGAATGTGTTTATGTGTGTTTATATGAGACTTTGACTAAATGAATGTGCTGGAGACAGAGGGTTTCCTAACACATTTGTCACGGGGGTGATAACCTGTCAGCGCTGGAAAGCTTTTCTGCCGTTTTGATTCATGCCTTGCATTCACTCAGCTGTCATTAGCAGCCAGCGTCTGTCTGAGAGAAATCACCGGCGAGCTGAAAGCGAACTCCTGCGTTTTACTGATGAGACAAAATTATAAGAACCAGTGTTATTCATGTCCTGACATGACACTAGTGATAAGAATGAATTAAAACCCCAGACAGAAAAGGATGACTTTAAGACTTAATGTTTAATTAACTGATATAGCGTTTTTTTTTTTTTTAACTTTGGAGGCTTGTTGTGTGTTTGCCAGCACTGAGCACGACAGTTGGGTTCGAGAAGTAAAAGTCCTATTCATTTTCTCCATAGAGAAATTGATTTTTTTGAGATAATGTATAAAGCTTTCTGAACAGACCCACCACGAGCTCTGAGGTTGTTAAATGATGGTATATGCTTCTGTAGAGGCCAGGACTGTGTGTTTTTTTTTTTTTTTCATTGTTAATAGCCAAATGATTTACACTTACTAATGAAGACTGTAAGCAAATTGAGACATTGTTAGCATGGTTAGCATATAACTTAATGGTAAAAAAGTCATTTTACATGAAAGAAAGTATGTTTATGAAGGCCAAAAGAAGCCAGTGTGGATGAAAACTTCACCATTTTATGATTTCAAATGAATTTGTGTTATTTAGAAAAAAATTAAGCATAAAGGCTCAGACCTAACCCCACCCCTAAATATAACCGCCACTGGGGCATGAGCAGATCATACGAAAATGTACAAATGCGATAATACAAATTCATGAAAATTGTCCACAAATTCGCCAAAATGTAAAATAGTTACAAACAGTGTTGGGGTAACGCATTACAAGTAACACAAGTTACGTAATCAGATTACTTTTGTGAAGTAACTAGTAAAGAAACGCCTTACTTTTAAATTTACAACAAAATATCTGAGTCATGCCCAGCCCAGGTTACAAAAAGTAATGCATTACTTTCAATAAAAAGTAACTAAGTATCGCAATTAGTTAGCTTTTTATGGAGTAACGCAATATTGTAAAGCATTACTTTTGAAAGTAACATTCCTCAACACTGGTTATGAATTGTTTAAGATTGTTTTGGAGTAAACAGTATGTGACCAATTTTAAACGAAAAAAGTAATACGATCATGGGATAGGCTAGCTTTAACGTTTAATGTACCGGGATTTTTTTTTATGCATAAAACCCAAGTAATAACTGAAAACTTTAATAATATGGATCATAAATTCAATATCTCTATCACTTACTTAACGTATCCTGACTTAACAAAGCAGGTCACACTTACATGTTCTGTTGAAAAATTTTAAATAATAAAAAACAGTACAGTGTAAGTATAGGAAGCTAGCTACAATTTAATGTTTTTAAAAGATGTATAGATATTTCCATAAGGATATTAAATGTACCTGCTGAGAGTGTGTTAACAGTCCATGTAGTTTGATGGTTGAGCTCAAGGAAACTAGTCACATAATTTTTGACAGTTACAGATTTAAAAAACAAAAGGCCGGGAAAAAAGAACTCTAAACTCCAACTCACCACTGTTGCCAACTACTTTCAATATAAAGCAACTAAAGCCTGTTTGAAAAGTTGGTAAATGATGCTAGTTGACATCATGCGCTAATTAGCATATTCATGACATCATCACAAACTATTGCTTTCAGCCTAGTGTCAGCCTTTTACATCTGTTTGCTTCTTTCTTTCTGTGCTCACATACTGTATTTTATACAGCTGAATTCTCAATAAAGCTGCTGTCATTTACATATTTTGTCGTTTCTGTTTTCAGACAACAGAACGAGTGTGAAATAGTGACTAAAATGTGGCCCATTAAAATTACATGCTAACCAGCAGTCACTTCCAAGCTGTTGCTCGACACTAAAGTCCTGATTCATAAACGCCACATCAAAATCACAACACACACATTAAAGACAACAGCTGTGCTGTGATTTCGGCTATGTTTAGCTGTAAAGTCACTAAATTTGATGCTAGGTCCTCTGTCTGAAAAGTTTTTAAATCTAGCAAAGAACCATTTCAGTATAAAAGTGTTTGTCGGAAGGTTAGGTTCTTTCATTTTGAGGTTATAATGTTACTGTGACACAGTTAGCTTAGTTAGCACATCTCATGATACTTCTTGGTGTCAAAATTCCACTTTAACCTTCAAAATGGTATCAATATGTTTAGCAATAGTGATGGCTAGCATTAAGTAACGATGATGTATTTTTATACGAACTGCATCTTAACATTATCAACATTGTGAATACAAAATATATCATTGAACGTAAACCTGAAGAACTTACAAGAACAGAGCATTATTCCCACATCTTCCCATTCAAAGAAGTCCACCAATAAGAGACGACACTGTTACCATGAAAAGGAAAACTGCTGCAAACATCTAAATGTTTATTGGTTGCTACGACGTTCTAGGCGGTTGCTAGGGTGTTTTTATGTGGCTACTTATAGTTCCAATTCATGTGTCTCAATTAGGGTCTGTAGATGTGGCTCGGGCCCCTCATTCAATGTCTTTTTTCACTCATCTACCAGGTGAAAATGGTGCGTCTGACCACGATTTGAGGAATCATTCATATCTGGAGCACAATTGAGTCTATGTGGGAGTTTTAAACTTGTCTTTTGTTTCTCGGATGAATCCAGGTGTGGCATCCACATCACGTCACAGTAGCTGCCAAGTGAAGATTACTTCAACGTCAAGATGTTCTGTGTCCATAAACAGCGTAACATTCATCCACTGAATGAAATATCCACCGTGTCCACATCCCGTCACGCCTGTAGTTCTCGTTAACAAAGGTCACATCACACATTAACGAGAACTCACACCAATTAAAACGCAATTATCTCTCACCTTCAGCCACAAACAGACACCTCATCGCTAACTGTGTTTTACTCACCGTTGTGTCGTTCAAAAGCCTTACGACTTTTTTTCATCTGTGCAACATAAAAAGATGATGTTTACAAGAAAACATAAATTGACTGGCCAACTTCATAAGCAATGAATTCACGAATCTCCAAGCTTTGCTGAGTAAATGCGGGTTTAAATTACAAAAATGATCAACTGACTTGATGTCAGAACTTCTAGACACACAAGAAGTGTCACAAGCACACACAAAACTAAAATAATCGAATAAAACAATAAAATAATAATAAAGCAAAATTAACAAAGATCATGTGAAACATATACAAACATTAAATGAAATAATAATAAAAAAAAACATTAAAAATGACAGATCATGTGTAGTCAAATAATAAAAAACAATTAAAAAATAATACTAATTTCAATTAAATTACACTGACAGAACATGTGCAGCACTCAAAAAAAGCACACAGACAAAAGTTGACCAAATTAATAATAATATAAAAACAGATCATGTCAAATAAAAATAGGCATAGATCACAGATCAAACAAATTTGAATATAAGAAGAAGAAGAAGTAAATAGACACAGATCATGTGAAGCACAAAAATAAATTTGAATACAATAATAATAAAATAAATAATAAATAAAATAAAATAGCTTGTGGGCAGCAAACACAGTTGAGAAAATAATAAATAAAAGTTGAATAAAGTAAATTTAAAAAATACAGATAAATAAACAAACAAACAAGCAAACTTGACGGATCATGTGCAGTACAGACAAAAAAAAAAAAAAAGAAGAATATATATATACAAGCCAAGTATTTTTACATTTTCCCCTTTTCATGCTTTATAAAAATGACATTCATCAATATAAAATCACAGACCTTTATTTTATATATACGGCAATTCATATATATTTAACGAGGTTGCTAATTCGTATGACCTCACTCGAACAAATTCATACGATTTTTGCTAAATCGTACGTATTTTACGAGTTGCACAATTCGTATGAATTTGTATGAATTGCCTACACCTAACCCCGCCCCTAAACCTACCCGTCACTGGGGTTTAGACAAATCATACAAAATCTTACGAGTGAGGTCGTACGAATTCGTACAAATTAGCCACCTCGTAAAATATGTACAAATTGGTCGTGAGATAGCGTTGATATACCTGCTGAAAACCTGCTCAATATGTATGTGTGTGAGATTCTGTGTGTATGTGTGAGACAAAGTTCATATGATGATGCAGTCCAAAAACTCCTGGATATTCATTAACAATCAATTTCCATTAAATCTGCTAGTCTCATCATGAGAACAGGACTCAGCAAACACCCCAGCCCAAAACGCACACAAACACACACACACACTTGTGCCAGCTTAATCTCCAGCCACTCCTTACACACAAACAACTTACTCCTGAACTCCAACTCCCTAAATCACACACACACACACACACACACACAGACACACGCACGCGGATCGGTGATGTATGCTGGACGCGTTTGGGCTGCAGCGGAGCAGAAACACTGGACTCTCTGCGGTCTCATCACCAGTAAAATAATGAGCAGAGAAGCCATTACTGCGGCGCTCATACAGCACCTCCATCTCTCTTCACCCCAACACTAGTGCAGTCAGACCATTACAGCATCATGTCCCATTATAGAGAGAAAACAAGCACCATCCATCCACATGAATGTACAAACATCCACCTGAGAGACGCTGAACTACAGACGGGGCGGGAGAGTTAACTTCTACGCTTGCTTGCTAGACTACTGAGTTTATATATTCGTTTTTACCTTTATTATTGTTTCCAATGGGATTTCAAGTCGAAAGAGTGTGAAAAGTTCAACTAGTTGTTGGTGGTGTTAGTAAAATTGCCAACTAGAGATGCTTTAACAACTTACAGTTTCTAGAAAATCACCACTGAATGGACAACTTTAGAAAGACAAGTAAGTCAAAAAATGTACCTGTTTATGATTGTCTTGCTTGGTTTTCAGTGTCCAGAACATACACATATTGCACACATTTACATGTAAATATGGTTGTCATTAATTTTGGGAGTGAACTGAGCTGTAAAGTGCAGCAGATAAAACTCTGATTAATTTTAAAGCTAAACATTTAACACACTATGGTAGTATTAAAGCATTAAAACTAAAAACCTAAATGAACTGGGGCGGGGGGAAATGGGGGAAAAAATCAAAACTAATGTACATAGAGCTACAACTAAACATACTTAAGACAACAAATTGAAAAATGCAGCATTTTAGCGCCACATTATCAATAATAATAAAAATAATAATTAAAAAAAAACTAAGATCTTGATAATATTCATAATGTTTTGAGAATAATCTCATAATTGCTTTTAGTTTTCGAAAATAAGGATAGAACATTAAAAAATTACAAATTTTAATATTTTGAGATTTGAATCAAAAATATGAGAATAGTCATAATATTATAAGAATAAAGTTGTAAGAAACATTACAGTGAAGTGAAAGAGTCAACCACTGGTTGCCACCTCATAAATATACACTATATTGCCAAACACCAGTGACTTGTACATATGGGTACAGTCATTTTAGACACTTCCAAAACTGTTGCAACAGAGATGGAAATACAGCTTTAAAAAACATGAATTATGTTTCCATCTTTGTTGCCACAGTTTTGGAAGTGCCTTTTTCTGTTCTAAAGAAGGAGGTGTCCCAATATGTTTGTCCATATAGTGTATGTACAAGTCATTGGTGTTTGGTGATGAGTTTTTGGCTCAAGGTCTGCATTTAAAGTCACACCAGAGGTGTTCAGCTTGGATTAGGACTTGGCTTTCTGCAGACCAGTCAAGTTCTTCCACACTGACTAAATCAGTCATTTCTTTTTGAACCTCGCCTTATACACAGAGGTATTGTCATGTTAGAATAGAAAAGGGTCCTGTCCAAACTGTTGCTTTAAAATTAGAAGCACACAATTCCCTAGAATATCATTATATGCTTAAACATTAAGATTTGTACTCATGGAAATTACTAAAGTAGTCAAACCTGTTCATTAGAAGGGGGTGACCCAATACTTTTGGCACTATACTGTAGCTCTCATTCATTCTCCTAAAAATATTCAATTCAGTGTTATTTTGTTATCATTGATATACTAATATAGTATATTAATGAGTTTTTGAGAAAAAAAAAAAAAAAGTTAATATTTTGAATTAGATTTTATTTTATATTTAATATTGTGTTTTTGTCATTCTCATTAATTCATATTTAATAATTAGTATGCTGTTTATTAGTTTCATTTTATTTAATTTGAGTTATTTTATTCTTCAAAATTAAATGAATACTTTTTTTTTCTTTTTTTTTTTTTTTTGAAATTTCAACATTTATTTTACTTGGTTTTTTTTTTTGTTTGTTTTTTTTTTGTTTTGTTTTTTTGTTAGTTTTTTATGGCTTAAACAAAAATAACCCTGGTTCAATTTCCTACATAACCACTGAAGTCTCTGGATATTAATGATAACTCTGCTCACCAAAAGACGAGATTTTCTTGGTAAATCCTATTCTAAAACATTATTTAACTAAATCCTTTAAAAATATATACTAAATTATTAATCATACAATATTATGCTTTTACTTTCCCAGTTTTGTAACTTTTACAACTTTTTTTTTTTTTTTTATGTTAACGGTGCCAAAATGTAGTAAAAAAAAATAATTGTTGCTCCTTTAATAGCCGAACTCTGTGTACAGAACAAGATGAAGCGCTGAAGAGAAGTGACATCTGGATTCACCTGCAGTGTGACTGTGTTTGTGTGAATCACATCTTCAGATTACACCTGCAGGATGAGATTACAGGTTACATCACATGATCTCATGTTACAGTACAGTGTCAGTGGTGTCCTGTAAACATATACAGTGACAGGAACACAGCAGGATCGTCTATCACCCTCTGAATCACCGAAAACACTCACAACCGTTTCCTCTTTACTGAATCAATGAAGAAGGATGCAGTCAGATCTGATACTTCACTACATCAAACTGAGCTCATGCATTACACTCCAGAGAGAAGTTATACTGCATACCTATGGAAATTACAACACAGAAGAGCATTTACCCAAACACTTTATGGCAGACCTGACTGGATGTTGGAGAATAAAAATCTCATTTTTAATTTTGGGGGAAATATTTCTTGTTAGACTATTTAGAACTGATTGGGAGAATAACTGCATTTCACATGACATGATATTTAAATTTATTTATAAAAGTTAGGTGGAGAACTCAAAATAACATTAAGATATAGCTATGGAATATTGCCTAGATATTACTTTTTAAGTTATTCATTTTAAGTTAGATAATACTTTAAGATATTACTTTTTGACTTTAATGGGACATTACTTTTTAAATATTACAAACTTTTACAATCTCTTGCTGCTCTGCAAATTAGACCCAAACTATCACCAATTAATTTATTGCATGCTTCCTCAAGCCAAAAATGATAATGACAGAATTAATATGTTTCTTTAATTTAAATTACACTCAATAATAAATGAAAAACACTCACTTTTTGACCCATGTTTAAAAACTAATCACCAGATTTATTATAATTAAAAAATTTAAAAAAAAAAAAATCATTACTTGAAATAAACATTGACTAAAATAAAACAAAATTAAATGAAATTAAATTAAATTAAATCCTTATATATTTCGGCTATTTTCAAATTAAGGCAACATTTTTAATTTTCTTTAGATATAAATAACTAAAAGAAAAATAAATATAAAAATAAATAATAATACTAATAAAACTTTAAAATTAAAATGATTTAGTTTTAATTTGAATTTTATATTAAAACTATTTATTTTATA